>JAVJGG010000007.1:8749593-8800231 GCA_035590195.1 Aviceda cuculoides
GTCGCGGCGCGGCGGGCAGCCGGCAGAGCCTTCCCGCCGGCGGGACGGGGCCGGTTGTGAGGGGAGGCGAGGGCCGGTTGTGAGGGGAGGAGAGGGCTGGCTGTGAGGGAAGGCGGTGGCGGCCGGTTGTGAGGGGAGGCGAGGGCTGGCTGTGAGGGAAGGCGGGGGCGGCCTGGGGTCCGCGGGGTGAGATGTTGAGTTATTTTGATAAAAAGTATACCGAGGTCGTCTTCGGGTATAGTGTCTAAACGGGGGTGTGGGGGGAATTAGCCTCAGTTCTGTCTGGGGTTTTATGTGGGCATCTAGAAGCCTCATGCTTGTAAGTAATTTACTTAAATCTGTAGTCACAGCGACGGCGAGGACGTGATCCAGAGTTTGCAGGCTCGGGTTTCGGAGGAAATAATTTCAGGTTCAACTCCTCCAGATTAATGCTTTGAACAGTAAAAGACTTTAATAAGCAGCGCATTTTAACAGTTGACTGATGGTGTTCTTAAACGGAGTGTTTTCAAGTATTTCATTGTTTGCTTTAAGCAATAGTGGTTCAGCTTCATTGCAGTGCCTTTAGGGAAAAAAACTAATCTTTCCTTGGCTGCTGATCGAAGCCGAGCTGAAAACTTTCCATTTTACTAGAAAACCTGAGGCAGCCCTGCCGTCTCGTAGGAAGAAATGAGCAACCCTCTCTCATTCAGCCGCTTCATTTTTCTTATTAAGCAAGATTACTCCCAAGCACAAAACAAGAGGCAGAGTGCAGGAAAAAAAACCCCTGTTTTATCTAGGTCTGAATCCTAGATATTCACTGTTCTGCCTTACCTGTGCTTGTATAGTGTTGTGATTAGCAAGGTGTTGTGCCTCGATAAGTTCTGTAGGTTTGATTGCTTTGGCACGGGCGGTGATATACTGTGTTGGTTCATATAAACTATTTTTTATTTGCGGGTTCTTTTTATTTATTCCACAAGCAAGTAAATTACTTGTGGGTTGATAAGTTCCTTTGTAGTTCTTGTAGAATAGCTTTTATCTGTATGCAGGCTAATAATGTCTGCTGCATATGCCCTCCCCTTACATCAGAAAAAAAAGGAGTTAGACTGTGTTGTGCAAGAAGTCACGTTGAAAAGCAGAGAGGGAAAACAGATTCTTCCAAGTTTCTCCCTTAGCAGAATGCCTTTTCTGCAGCAGGCAGGGCTGGGCGTGTATGCTCACACAAAAGCACTTTGCTGCCTTCTGGGAAAGCTAGAGTTGTGCAACCCTCGTATTTATTGCATTTGTTGATGGTTATAATTCTTATCAGCCCTTCGGTTCCAGAAACAGCCTGCTTCCTGGATCATGAGAGCGCTTTTCTGGTAGGATTATTCCCATACTTGTACATATTGAGGTCTGTGAGTACTTTTTTTTTTTCCTAGGATTATCTAACCTCATATTAATTTCATATTCCTTAATAGTTTGTGATACAAGTATAGCTCTGTATGGTTTTGTACAGGAGATGACAGGAACTGGATTTACTGCTCCTCTCTTCCCTAAGTTACTAACTGGTTGAAATGCTGCCAGCTTCAGGAACACACCTCCAGGTTTGCCCCGTGTGAGAAAATAAATTCAGGCACTCTGTGCTTGTGGTTTTTTTGGGTGATCTTTCTGCTAAAATGGTTACATGGTTTACTAGAGTTCATACCTGTACTACAATATCTTCTTTTTTTTAGTTGATATTTCTTTGGTCTAAAGTGAAACTGCAAATAAATGTGTAAAGCTTTATAGGGGTTGAGCTACACGGTGTGGTGAGCAAGCTGCTGGGACTTGTGCCAGGGGAGCTGATATCAATGTTAACCTAGTTGCTCTTGCCGCCATCCTGTTTTTTTTGTTGTCTACACAAACCCTTCCGCCCCTGGGGTTGTGATTTTCTCCGGATGTGCTTTCCTTTCCGGAGTGTGAATCTGCTCTGGTATCTCTGGAGTTACCCAGCGGCTGATCGAGGTAATGGAAGTTTGAGCCTTTACACACCAGATTGCAAAGCTGGTGGCACATGGCATTCCCCTGGATTACAGAGGCAGCGTGGGATGTGAAAATAAAGGTGGAGCAGAACCATGCTGTCCTGTCAAGTTGTCTTGCAGCTGGCTGGTTTTCAGACACCTGTATTCATTGCCTTGCCAATCCCTAGAGAGAAGGGAGGCCTAGGAAAAGTCATGCTTATTACTTCAAATGGATGTTTCCTGCTTACGTTACGCCTGGTGTGGCTTCTCTGTGTAATTATTGGTGGCACGTTATTGATGCTGGCTATTTGGGCTAGTTAAGTATTTGTAATGCGTAGGCTGAAAGGCTGAGGCGGTTTTGGCTTGGCTGTGGTGGTGTATTGTTTTTCTAACGACTGATTTGTAAGGCTTCAGATAACTCCAGAGCCTAAATAGGTGAGTCTGGAAAGTGGAAAAATACTAGGCACTCTTAACGTTGCTTTCAGTCACAATCAGCTTGGAAAGTCTCGGAGTCAGTGAGAACAAATATGTTTCTTTCTCTTTCTGGGAAGTTCATAGTAGGTCAAAAGAGTTATAGAACGTGTATTGTGGTTTAGTGAGGGGAAGGACTGTTTTTGGATATCTGTTTTGCAGCTCAGTCTTTTTGAATGACTCAACATGAAACTTCCTTCCCAAGCTTCCTCCCTATGCTTTAGCACACCATAAGAAACTTCACCAGAACGCTTCTGGTGTTTTCTTGAATGCTCTGGCACATGCTGCAGTTGGCATGGCTGTTAATGGCCTGCCTGGCCAGTCACGAGTTGGGAATGCTGTGATAATGTTTCTCAGAGACTTGGGAAATATGTCCTCTATAGTTCTGTCTCTCTTATTGTGTAAAAGCCGTTCTGTGGACATTTGAGGCAAGAGATAAGACTAGTAGTAGCCTCGACCAGCCTGAAACATCCTGTTTCCCTCCGCTATTTAAATTAACATGATGGAAGTCTCCTTATCATGTTGGATCAACAAGAAGTCTGGCCTGATTTCAGTGATGCTGAGATTTCACCACAGTTGGGTTCTTCCCTCCTAAGGCCAGGTTTTTTGTGTGATTATCAAAAGTGCCAATGTAGTGCTTAGGTATGCTAGCTGCCTGTCAGGATGAATGTAGGCGTAAAGGGGTGATTGCATTTGTAAATGTTGTGTAAGTATGATTTCCGTGGTTTTCTGGTGGCCCTTTTTTTGGTTACTGGCTTTCCCACTCACTGATACAGCTTGTCAGTGGTGTCACTGTGTGAATACTGAAGCAGATGCGGTGACCTAGTGAGACCTCTTATGTCAAACCTTGCATTAAAAATGCTTGCAGTGGATTTGAATGCATTGGGGTTTGGTTTTAAGGCGAATACGTAGAGATGCCGTTTTTCTGCAGGGTGGGCCTCTCGCCACAAGGGGACATCAGCAACGCGCTCGTGTTTAGATGTCATGTGTGTGAAAGATGTGAAGTCCAGCCTCTGTAGCGAGGTTAGCAGGAAGCCTGCGAAGAACACAGTAGGTGAGCAAGTTACTCCTCAGCCCTCTCTGTGTTCTCCTGGTTTGTGCAGCCCCTCGGGTACATTTCCCGAGGGATGTGTGCTCTGTTTGCTCACTTTCCCCAGCATTAAATATCTTGTCTTGCTGCGGCAGGCACCTGTCTTATGGGCCCGGGCTTGCTGGGTGGCAGGGGGCATGCTGCCATTGTGCAGGTCCCTTGTCCCAGGGCTTGCTCTTCTGGGGTGGGTGGCACAGGGGTGACCTGAAATCGTCCTTCGCTCGTTCGGGGATGTAGAGAGACGCAGAGGAGGAGGTTAGTGAGAGCTGATTGCTGCTTTAGAGCCATAAAATCCAGGCTGGTGCATGTGTCTGCTTGTGTGTAGACGATGTGAAGGTATAATAATATTCACTGCCTACACCTGTAACGTGTGTTGGGTTCATGTAGCAACCTGTGCCCTCCTGCTGCTCTTCCTTTCTGCTTCACAGCCTGTTTCTTGATCCAAACCACAGCAGCGGGGTGGAGGGTACAGGGGCCGGTAGGTGGCAATGTGTGACCAGACATGGGGAGTCACCATTTGTTTGGGGCATTTTGGTGTTTTGTGGTTTGGGTTGTGTTTGTGGGGTTTTTTTAAAGTCAGAAACTTCATTGTGATATTGCGAGAGCTGTTGTCGTACTTGTAGGTTAATGGTAATATTGGCAGTGGTAACTTCCAAGAGTTTGGTCTGGGAAAGGCATAACAGAGTATGCAGTGACCTATAGCTAGGTTCTGCAATGAGTTATTGCTACCGTACAGCAACCAAGCACCTAATGTTCAAACAGGAAGGAAACAGGCCCTTCTCAAAGACGTGTATTCCAAAAATAAAAATATTCAGCTGGATTTCAGTGTGAGAGGGAGGAGAGATGCATGGGAAGGAGCTGTGTTCACTGAACTTTTAGATCCCAGTGCCAAGAACAGCTCCACTCCATGAAGCAGAGGGGAGATCTTCCAAAGGAAGAAGAGAGAGCACAGTTCCCTCTATGTTTATTTACTACTTCGCTCCTTGTTTACTCAGGAAAAAGAACTCTTCCATTTCCTGTATCATCTGACCTGAATAAACTGATGAGGAAGCTTGTGCAGACTACTGAAGAGAACTATTTCTTACAAGATAGATTTTGTTTATGACACTCTCCAAGTTCTCATTTTCTTTCTACATCGTGGTCTGCCCTTGGTCCTCCTCCTGAGCCCCTTCGGCTTTTCCCCTTTGCTTCTTTCTTGCCTGTCTGCTATCTGCTATCTCAGTTTCTCTTCCATCTTCCTGCCCCTCTTGCTGTCTGTTGTTCTTCCCTTTCACCATCCTCCTGATTGTTTTTCCTACCCCCTCTGTCCCTCCCTCCACCCGTTGTTTGGTTTTTCTTTGGGGCCTTTCTCCATCTGTCTGGATTGTCTCCCATTCATCCATCCCACTGCCCGTATTTCTGCTTTCTCCCTAGTCTGCTTTTCCTCCCCTGTGCTAGACACCTGTGGAGTGATTTACAGGACAAGAGAAACCATGCAGTCATGGGGCAGCAAGTAAACAAACACTGGGAAGAGACTGGGAGGTGGAACAGACTGATCTGTCTGTTGGCATCATGCAGCAAGACCCGGTAGGGGGTCCTCAGCATTTCCCTCCTTATTCTCTTGAAAGGATGGCTGCCCTCTCTATGAATAACTGGTAGAAATCCAAGGCCAGAAAAGGAAAGCACAGCAGGGACACTGTGGAAAGAGGTGGAGGTGTTCCTCGTGACTTGGAGCCCCTTCTTTATTGGCGGCTATGTCTTTGGAGGAAGGTTCATGCAGCTTGGTGGGAGGCAAGCTCCTGTAATTCCAAGCTTTTTGGGACAAGAGGCAGAAGAGTAAGGGAGGTTCTATGTCATAGAGCAGGTGCTTGCTTCTTGCTCAAAATTAAAAGTAAATGATCTTTAAGCCCTGACACAGAAGAAAAATGGTCAGCTATTCCCTATTATCTTCTTTTTAAGTTGGAACAATGCCTGGAGTCTTAATTGTGTTGGAGCATCACATTTCTCAGAGAAGAGTGCTCAAAATGAAAAAACAATTTGTGCGACCTAGGAACATGTTGGGGATGAGTAGTCTGTGCACAGCTGCTGGGCTCGCAGGATTCCCCTGTGTATTCCAATAATAGTTAGAAAGCTGTGGGGTTTTTGTTGGTGAGCCCTGCTGGAGTTCTCTGTTCACCAATAACCGTGAGTTCAGCTTTCAGTTATTTAGCCATCTTCTCCATCTTCTTATGTGGAGGTGATTTACCAGTTGAAGTTTTATTCCTCTAGTTGTACATCACTAGAATTCTAGCTGGCGTATACGTCTTCCTACATTTGTTATTTTGTGGAACTTCTCTCAAACTAGAAAGAGAAAATACTTGGTGTACAGATAAGGCTTTTCCTTCTGTAAATGCTTCCAAGAAGTACGCAATTCATGTGTGATTCCCTCCCCCCCCCCATATACCCTGACAACTTCCTACATATGACCTATGGTATCTTCATGATATGTCAGTTTTTGACCTTGTCGGATTCACAAGCTGTATGAGACTGGACCTTATCAAGGCTTGCGTAAGAGAAGTCTGTGTTGCTGCGGGTAGCCCAGCACGCGGCGTGACGCCTTGACTTGAGTTCTGTGCCACAGAGGGCACGCCAGGGAGTGGAAGCTCCATCTTTCACATCACATCTCACATTGAAGATCTGAACAGGAGAGGGCTTGAACAGGTGTATTACAATCGTTGAGTGAGGCTTTATCGACCTTTATTATTTCACTGATCAACTGTGACTATTGAGAGACTGACAGCAGTTCTTTGCAAGAACTGGAACAACAGGTTTCCTACAAAGATTACAGTAGAGGTAAGTATGTTCTCTCCAAGGTCATAACCCTTGTGTTTCAGCTTGATGTTCTTTGCTCTTTGCTATTTCCTCTTCTAGAGAGTTAAACTGAGGAAACTGCACTTTCTCAAAGTAGTCAGATACCAGCGGTAATCAAAGGCATCACAATACATAGTTTGGCTAGTGGCAAGTACTTTATAAATACTATATTGGGAATTGATAAGGTTCTAACAATAAAATCTATTTGCTCCATGAAAAAAAAAAAAATCTGTTTCCTCTTGCTCTGAAGCAAATCTTCTGGAGTATAAAAACTGTGACAATTGATATAGACTCCAGGGAGATGGTTTGACTGAAAGCAGAAGCTTCATGATTCCAGCGCACTATGGAATAGCCTCCAAAATGCCATCTCTGTACTTCTTTATATTGGCCACATGGGGGATGATGTGGTCCTGTCTCCAAGGTATATAGTAGCAATTCAACATGTGTTGGATTATCAACATTTTGGATGAGATACTATTTTGATAGCAAGGAGCTTAAACACTGCCTTCATCGGGACAAAGGTTTTACCAGAGAGACTGAATCTGCTCACTCTCTCTGGTTTGACACCATTTAAATGGAGATTATTTGATGTGTACGGTGCAGACTGAACAGAACCAACATTTCCAGCTCTCTCCAAAAGCAGTGATTGAACAAAGAAAGTTATTTTGAAGAGTTAAAGATAAGCACTGAAATAAACTGTCTTTTGCTGATACATAGCAGGACCAAGGAATATAGTGTTTCTTCCCCCCTCTGTTGAATTTGTATAGATGGTAAGGTGTTAAAGATACTGCATTCTGTGCTGTGTGGTGATAAAAACTCTATTCCATTATCTCGGTTTATAGCGTTTGAGGGCACCCAGCTGTGAGAGATGCAGCCTGCCTTGGAGGTATGTGACCTTTTTTTTATTTTTATTTTTTTTCTTTTAGAGATGCATACGATCGTGTCCCAAACTACTCTACCTGCAGTGTCTTTGTTGTGGAGCTTACTGGCACAATACAACAGTATCCATTTTCCTTGGATGTAGGCTTTAATTGTAGTTTCTAGTGAATCAGTGTGGTATTGCTTTCGCTTTCTAGCTGGCATGCTAAAACTAAGTGACGAAATAAGACCTGAAATAAATGTGAACCTTGCTGAAATAAATGTGAGCCTTTCCACAGTAAGGGATCTAAGGTGCAATAGAGGCAGAAAGATAAGACAAGAGGGAACCAAGTTTCAATAAATATTCTCACTTTGGCATCCTCTGTCTCACTCTGGGTTATAGCGGCTGTCGCCCTTTCAGATGGAGCCATTGTAACCTGCTGTATTTCAGAAGCCTTGCTGGACTGTGAGAGAAAGGATTTGCTCTTGGAAGCAGGTGCCTGGTTCATCTTTACCTTTTATTGTTCTTGTAACCCTCCCTTGGAGCAGTTGCTGTCTCGTGACGTTTAGAAACAAGGCATTTGTATTACTGTAGGCACATAGGCTCTGGTTATAAATTGGCATTGAGAGGTGGTGAAGGCAGCCGTGTATCTCTCCCCTCTTGTGCAGCCCCTTGCTTGGGACTAGGGAGGGTCTGTCCCTTACAGAAACTCTTGGTGGTGAGAACAGTAGGATTTCACAGCACAGGGAGCATTGGTTTATGGCTCTGTGTATAGTCTCACAAGGGAACACTGTTCAATAGGCTTCAAAGTGATTCAGCCGTGGCATAACTGAGGCTGTGGCCACATGTAATATAGCCTGTAGCTCTTTAAAGAGGATTAGCCTTAGATCAGGGACAGCATTCATTGCTGGATTTCATGTAAAGTAGAATATGCTAATGAAATGGAAATGTCTACAGCAAACATTGCATAATATTGTAAACCTTAAAACTGAGCATTGTGTCTTGATATCTCTGCTGGTAGTCAAACTTTCTCTATGTTACTTGGAGGAAAACTGAAGTTTGTAACATTACCACAAGCTCTCTATAGTCAATTAAGATCTAGTTTGCAGTTTTTCAAGCAAAGTTAAAAAGATAACAACAAACATTTGAAGGTAACTTTTCAAACACTGTTGAATGCTTTAATGCCGTCCTAGCTCTCCAATAGAGACAAAATCCACCACGTCTTCAATATCTTCATCTGGGTTTTCTGCAACAGGCGTAGGCTTGGTTTGATCCGGTGTTCTCTCCCCATCTGCCCTTCCGTTGCTTTAAACACCATGTTTGGGCTTAGAAGAGTTTCAGCATCAGTCCTGCAGAGATGCAGTATTTCTGACATGCGTTTCTGAGCCCTTTAATCTTTTTAAGGCATTTTCTGTCTGTATATCAGCCTCAATTGGCTGTCCAGTAGGCTTGGTTTGGCTCTCCTATTTCAGTTTTATGCCAGTCTTTTGAATGTTTGAAGTTTAATATTGTATATATGTAAAAAAAGCGCCCAAACTTCAAGGGGACCCGTGATTCAAACTGTCTGGCTGGAGATGGTATGAAGGATTTTATTTGCAGAAGGTCATGAATGTCTCTCAGAAAATTGTTGTAGTAAGAACGCTGGGAAATCACTGGCCACTTCTGAAAGCCTCAGTCCTACTGTTGAATGTGAAGGAACCCATTCTTACTGTATTAGTGCACTCTATGTAGTTTATTAAACCTAGAATCATCTTTATTTTTTACGTCGTCTATTTGTAAGCTTCACAGGAGATGCGTTACCCCGATACGAAGCTGACTCAGTGCCTGGATTTGAAACTTCTGCTCATGGAAGCTTTTAGACCCGCTATGGGTGCTTTCCTCCTTGCACCAGTAAGCAGGCATTCGTGTGAGGCTCTGTCTTACCAGCCCAGCGGTGTGTATTCGTGGCCGGGGGTTTGATGCCCATGCAGCACGTGCAGACAAATGCTAGATATAAAATACAGTGATAGACATTATATACCCTGACGGGCCATTTTGCTTCTGTGTGCTTAAAAGTGGTGACTTGAAGTGCCTCATCCCAGTCTGCTGGGGAATAGAAGTCCAAAGAAGGCCTTTGGGAAGAAGATCCTTCTGGCTCTGTTTCCAGAACGTGAGCTTTCATTACTTAGTAGTTTTTCCTCTCTGCACAGCTCCATATCTTAGGATTTTGTTGTTCTGGGCTTTATTTTTTATGGTGGTGGGTAGGTTGGTTTTTGTTGGTTTTTTTTTTTATTTTTATTTTTTTTTATTTTGCCGTTTGGATGGGTTTTTTTTCTGTAGACGTGGAGGGTGGTGATACATATTCATGAAAGAGAAGTCTTTCCAGCCCCTGCTTCCATTGACAAAGACTTAGCTGTTTCACACAGCAAGCTGACTGGAATTGCGTGGGGCCTGCCTGACCAGATTAGAGCAAACAGCAAGCTTATTCCTCCGGTCGTCGGGCCTCCCCTTCCTAACAATTTCCCCAATTGTCATTTTGACAAGGCTGTCATTAGGTGATGGCTTCTTTTGGCCATGTTCAGATAAAGATAATTTCCTTAACTTCCATTTTATTTGACAACAAGTAGTTTGGGAGAGAAAGGAAGTACTTCAGTAGTTTATGGATTAAGGGTTTGTCACTTCAAAGGCATCTTTGATCTAAAAATATGTGCTGTACCAAATTCATTATGTCTTTTTTTTTTTTCCAGAACTTCTTAATTTATTGATCTGCCCCTCAATTATTCCCTTTTTTCGCATCGCCTAGTAGTACGCGAGATAGCAATGGTGAGGGGAAAGTGCCCAAATGGCCTCTCTAAAAAGTCATGACCAGGGCAAAACAACAGGTGCTTTTGTTCGGCACCCAGCCCCAGTTCCGTCGCAGATCTGGTTTTAGCCAGAGGTCCTGCCTGCTCCTGCCATGGGAGGGATGTGCGGCTCGGTGTAGAGCTCGGCTGAAAACTGGGAGACAGCGAATGTTTCATAAGGCATGGCTTATTGCCCATTTTGTATTTGTCTGGACCGCTTCTCTGGTATAACTAAACGGCCTAAAAACATGGATTTCGGGCAGCGAGCATTTACCAAACCGGAATTTGTATATTTGAGTGATCGGTTTTGACTCCCTGGTACCCGCTTCCGCCAGCTCCACGCGGTGGGCAGTTGCCTTGTGGTTTTGTCTTATACAGCTTTCTGTGGGTGATTGCCTCCCCTACCTGCCAGCCCCCCGAGACCCTACACCCTGACTGCTGCTACAAAAGTGCTGGGAAATGACCTTCTCTGATTAAGGGTGGCTTTGAAGCCAAGTTCTGGAGCTCCTTTTTTTTTTTTTTTTTTTTTAAGAGCACTAACTTTACTCAAGCTCTCTTTAGTGTATGTGCTGCAGTATGGCATCTCAAACCTCATTCTAACAAACAACACCGGAGAAGCTCTTTTCCTGGTCTGTTTGCAACTTAAATACTCTTCCAAAACTTAAGCTCAGCTTAGGAGCAGGCAGGTGCAGCAGCCGTTGAGTATGTTGCTTACCCGACACCATCCACCCGAGGAGGCACGCTCGGAACTGGACTTGGTGATCCTCATGGGTCCCTTCCAACTCGAGATCTTCCGTGATTCCTAAGTGCGGGTCTGCATGGGCAGTGTTTCATTTTGGGTACTTGGTTCGCGCTGCGGCAGGGGGAGCGGGATGTGGTGGAGGTTTGGATATGGATCAAGAGCCAGGCTTTTGCAATGCCTGCCTTAGCTGCGTCAGGCACTGGGCTTTGCTTTGACCCCTCCTCTGCTTTTTAGGGCTGACAAAACTCTGTTCTTTGCTGTAGCAGTGTAAATCTATTGTGGTAGCCCATTACACTAGCCTTATGCAGGCTTAGCTGAGGCTGGGATTTGTTCTGTGTTAAAATTAATATCTGTTCTAGCTAATTACTTCAGCTTTTTCTGTAATGTTACCTCCGTATTATACCCTGCTGGCTAACTACCTCCTTGCTGCTGGAGGCTGTTCTTGATCCCATTTCTAAACAGAAGCACTTCTGCTTCAGCTCTGGCTGGGGTAGCTATGCAGAGGGTGGCTTTTTTTTTTTTTTTTTTTTTTTCCTTTTGCCTGCTAATTGGCTGAGACCACCAGAATTTGGAGGACACAGATGTCACTGATAGTTTGCCTAGGGAGCACATTCATGCCCATCTGTTGCAGTCTAGAAGGCTGTTCATATATCCACAAGGCCTTCATTTAATTCTTGTCAGAAAGTAATGTAAATCCAGTTTACCTCAGAGGTCACAGCCAAGATTTATGCCAATGAGCCCCCTGCAATTTACACACACTGTAGTTGTATAGGATGAAAAGAAAGCCTTTCATGTTGGTGCATATTAACAAGAAAGCTTGCCTTAGGACAGGCTTTTTGATTGAGATTCTTCCTTATTTTAATACAGCCAGTGCCAGTTGGTATATCCAGCTTTACCAAAAGAAAACATCTAATCTTTAAGCCAGAGAAGTAAACTAAACAAATAAATAAATAAGCCCCCTAGCAAATTGATTATTTTTTTTTTTTAAACCATCTTTTCTCTTTAATGTGGCAAAGCCTCTGTGTACTGAAAAGAAAGGTAAATGCTGTAGGAAGACACAAGCATGTGTGCATTGAAATAGTCGGGAAACTGAATTTGCTTTCTGTGGAAGATGATATCAACTCAATTGCTGAAACCTTTCTTAAATTATCCTAAGCATGTTTTCATTTTCTGTTTTCTCTTTTTTTTTTTTTTTCTCGAGCTGCCAAATCTGAAAATAAAGTTGAGCCTGTTATTTTTGACACATGTAATGAGAAGGACTCCAGAAGGCTTGTGCGCAAATCCACAGGAGGCAGAGCAGCTGAGGGTGCCATATGATGTGCATGATCCCTGTTACCTGCTGAAGGAAAAAATACCGGCCTCAATGTTCAATTTCTCTTCTAGGGACAATCTTTTGGATTTTTTTCAGTCTCCCTACAGAAAGCAAGGGGAGACAAAATATCATGATATGGAGTAAAGATGAGACTGTAACTCTATCAGCTGCAGGAGGGGGTGCAGCTAGATTAGATCCAGCATTGCCTCTGTGCTGTGATTTCACCTGTCCTCCTTATTTAGCAATAGACTATACCAGCTTAAGAAGCTCCCTCAAAAATTAGTATAGCTTCATTGACCTTAGTGAAGCTGTGTGTAGATGGGCCATGGTACACCGCGAGCTGCTGTGTGCAGTCTTCGTGTTGGGCAGTTAATGACTTGATTAGAACAAGGAAAGTAGATTTCACAGAGTCGGAGGCAAGGATTCCCACCCCAGCACACGTGAAAAATGCTGTCCTGCCATGTGGTGTTGACATGGCTAAAGTGCACGGGAAATCCTGTTGAATTAGAGCGGCGGGAAAGGCTAGAAGTGCAGGTGGTACAGATACTTGAATTGAAAAACAGCTGTTAAAAAAGAAACGTTCTTAAGTACTTTGATTATTAAAATTGCTTGTAAGAGCAGGCAGAGAAAAGCAGCACACAGAGATGGATCAGGGTGTGCCAACACGATTATGAGGGGGTTTCAGAATTGGGCACCTCTGCTTCGTTAGGCCCAGTGTGGTTTGAGGGTGCTCCTTTCATTTATACTGGCTCCGCTCTGAGGGATCTTCTTCCCTTTCCTCCCTCCTTTTCCCTAGTTTGTCCGGCCAGTGGATTTTCTCTTGGCAAACACTTTCAAATGTAACAGGCATGAAAATCAGTATCATTTGCATGGTATCATAATGACTGGAGTGGTTTGGGATTAGGAGGGAGGAGAGCAAGGCATCGAAATGAAAACAGGGCTCAGATTCTAAGTTCCAGTGTAGCACTTAAAATAATTACAATGTTTATTTGAAAGTCAAAACAGCCTCAGTCATAAATAACTATCCATTTCTCGATTGATTGTGTTGAGTCCCAACCGAGAGCTCTGGGAATAAGGTTTATTTGCTCCCTGTTGGGATTAATCCATAAATATAGTCGCCACATGGAACTCATCAGGTCTTTGCTTCCTCTTCATTAGTCTCCCTGGAACTGGAGGGTAGCCTGAATAAGATGAAAATTAGGATAATATATTTTCAGAGAGAAAAGGTCTGACGATCTCTAATTTGTGTTTCAGGACCATAATGCTGTGCAAAATTTCCCAAATTATGTTGTCTGAGAAACCAGTGCTTGTTACGTTTGCCGTATTTGAAGTTTGAATGGAGCAATTGCATCTTCTTTTTCTTAAAGCCTTCAAAGCTAATTTTGGTCTTAAACTAGCTAAATTGACTGCCAGGCTTCCTTCTATCCTCAGTAGAACTTAAAATTCCTCTCTCTTGACAGATGTTTTGGTCTTCTAGCCCAGGGGCTCTGAAGTGTCACAGTATGGCCCATTTCTTATTAAAGAGATCATTTCGCTGTAGCCCACCCAATTCCTCCCTCCCTCTTGTTCTGAACCCCAGCTCCGATCAGAGGGCAACCACAGAAATACAGTTTCTCAGCCCCTGAGACCTTTGTGAGTTTTTGGTTGGTTTTTTTTTTCATCATATTTGATGCAAGAAGTTATTTTAATCCAGGCTGCAACCAGAAACGGTACAGATTTTTTTTCATAATTTCTGTTTTCAAGTGTCTAACAATTACATCAGCTATTTAAAAACACTTTGTGCCCAAAGCTGGAGTAGAGGAGCTTTTCTGTCACCAAAACATGTGTAAGTCCTCAATCTGATGCAAAATTTGTTTTATTATGTGTTTTTTAAAGTGGTAGCTACAGCATTTGTTAGTGTGTCCTTAGGCAGCGTTTTTGTCTGGACAGTTCTGCAGCATATCAAGTTGCAACTTTTATCACTTCAAAACTGTAGTCTCCCTAAAATACGGGTTGTTAGGATTTAACAGTACTGTAAGAAAGCTAATTAGTAAGCATTGAGAGGCTTCTAAAGGCCTCTAGAAGTTTTTGCTGGTTCTGCTGTTCGGCTTTAGTCTCAGGTCCTGCATTTGCCCCAGGTCCATAAGCTGTGTGCTTGGTTATTTTCACGTCCCAGCTGTCACGCAGTGCTACAGCTGTCACAAAACACAACTTACAAAGTGGCATCTGTGTAAAGGATGCTGCTATAGTTTAAAGCTCTTTGGTGCATTTTAAGCTGATTTTATGATGCGAGTCATTGCCCCTAGTAATGGGTCTCAAAAGGCTATCTTCCTTCGGAGTACTAATGTACAGTTTATGGCACTTTTCTATATGGTTCCAGCACTTTGTTGTCGATGCTGTTGTAAATCATTATTTATTACTCTAAGTGTCCTTGCTGTTTGTTCAGTTCTTTGGAAAAACGTACTTGAATTAAAATTTCTCGCTTGCTGATATTCATATATCACTGTTAGAGATCTGGCAGTTTCCCGGTGAGTTAAATCTTTACAATCCTAGGAAGCCAAGTGCTGTACTTCTACACTAATTTAAGCTTCCCCGCTAAGCCCCATCAGTTCTTTGTGAGACTGGCAGTCTGCGTGGCTCACAAAGCCACGGGGCCCTCCCGCTTACGGTACAGACCCAACGTGATCTTCCAGGCTGCAGCCCTCCAGCCTTTGCTCAAGGTGGGTTTAAAAGACTAATTTTGGGCTCTGGACTGCAGCACGGATAGATAACTTGGAGCATGTCTGTAAACTCGTTTGGATGCTCTTAATGCCGTGCTACGTTTTGTAAAGACGACTATCCCAGCGCTTGTTTGCTTTAGTGCATCTTCATAGAAAATTGTGTTTATGAACATATATTTACCAGGGCTACGAGGTGGCAGTCGAACGCAGGCTTTCTCCAACAAGGTTCTACATGCTCTTGCGGCAGACTTCTCCGCTCAGTCGGACTAATGTTCATAGTGGACCTGAGATACGTGTGTGTATATATATATGCTTGGCGATTACTGGAGAGGAGTCCCTATAAAACAAGATTTTTGAGAAATCAATTACACAAAGGAATGGAGTCAGGGCCAGATGGCAGGGATGCTTCATCCCAACCTGGGAGGTACTCATGGGACAGCCGCACACTGGTTCCCACAGGGTTGGGTAATCAGATAAATCAATTAGCAGATGTCGGTGCAGTTAACGGAGCAAGCAACACTAGCATAGGTGTGTTACTGTGATTACAGAAGAGGGGGCTGCTTTTCTTTTCCCCAATGGCTAACCAGCAACTGGATCAGCTTTTCTAGACCTGGCAGGGTAGAAGGAGGGAACTCTGCTTTTCCCAAGAGTCTGCTTTCTGGGCGTTGTCACCAGGTTCAGGGGTCTGTCCTTGCCGACCTGGAGCTGCTTAGGGGAAGGGGACCTTTCTGAGCTAGGACGTGGACTAGCACCTTGTGCTGAGAGCAAATCCCATCAGTGTGGTGGCCTTTTTCTAGAATGGCCTTTGTCAGTGGCAGATAGTTCAGCCCCGTCTCCGCGGTGGACTTTGGACCATGCTGTAGCTGTGTCTCCAGCCCTGTCTCTGGCCCCGTCTGCTTTTTCTCTTGGTGGCAGCCCCTGAATGGGACCTGTGCTTGATCCATCCCTTTGCTATGCAGGGGAAGATCCCAGCACCCCATTACCAGCACCCAGCGATGCTCACCTGGCTCAAACCCTTGGGACGGTGCCCTACGTGGGGTAGCCCTGCTCCATCTTACTTGGAGCTTAAAAAAAATGGAGAACCCTTTCTGGGTTTTCCTTCTGCTTTGTGTCTTAATGTCCTGTACCAGGAGGGGGAGAGAAGCGCTAGGAGAGGCCTTCAGCTATAAATTCTGTATTTGTGGCTTTCTTTTAACTTTGCCGTGCTTAGGAGTTGTGTTCTTGGACTGCGCTGATACTTGTTTTCTGAAAACACCCTAAATCTTCTCCCAGGAAAGCGTTTATAATACAAAAGCGACTGGAGAAAAGGAAGATAGAAATATCAACTTGGGCAGAGCTGTGAAAGGGAAGGGAAAACAGCAGAAGTCACATCTCAGTGTTTTGTTGGAGGGATGGGAACTGAACCGGAGTGCAAACTTTAACCTGCTCTCATTATCAGAAGTCTGACCTGTATTGTATGTTTTATTTGGTTGTTTTTCCTGACGGGTTAATTTTTTAACACCTTTCTGAGCACAGAGTTGGTTGGCTGAGAGTAACAACCACAGCAATGAAACCTGTGCTGTTCTTCAGAGCACTCTTTCGCTATATGGGCTTTCTGTTCATTGATACGATAGACATCTTGCAGACCCTGACAAACTTGATTTCACAGCATCCGAGGTTTCTAGCTGTCCATTGAGAGGCCCAGCAAACAGGCCTGATCTCAGATGGCATCTCTGTTTCTCTCTCATGTATGTGACAAGGATAAACGAGGCACAGCGTGTGTGCCGTGGCATCACCAGGACATCAACAGCAGACCTAAGAACTGAAGCTAGCTGCTCTGTATCTCAGTCTGGCGCTGTACTCTTGAGACTCCTGACGTAGGGAGTTGGACTCAATGATCCTTAGGGGTTTCTTCCAGCTCGAGATATTCTATGATTCTATTCTGTGATTCTAATTCTTACTGGAGGATGGTTTGTACCTAGTTGATCCTTTGCTTGTCCACCGTGCTCTCCAGTTGATCCTATGTGCCTGTGCTCCTGCCCTCAGTCTCCCTTTTACAGCTACATTTGAAATTTCTTCTTTCTCTGAGATTAGTCTGCAGTCAGTCACAGCCCCACTGACTAGTTCCTGCCTCCAGGCTCTTTGCTGATGAATCCCATCTTTTTCCCTGCTCCACCTGCCCTTCCACGGCAGGCTCTCTGATCCTTTCTGCTTTCGCATGAGTGCATCTCTTTTGCCCTCTGCTTTTCAATCTGGCAGCTTGCTCGTATTTGGTGCCATTGAGAACACAAGCTATCTGCCGCCAGCTCCGTGATCCAGCGATCCCAGAGCTGTAACAGAAAGGAAAAAAAACTGTCTGGAGATTTAGCTGCTAAAATGTAAGTCATTTCTAGTCAGCAGAGGAAACCGTGCCTCTCTGTGTGTTCCTTTTTACTCCCCTTCCTCCTTCATCGCCTTACTATTTCCCCAATTTTAGAAATGTTTTCACGGAGGCTGTTTCTGACTACATTATTTCAAACTGTGGGAGTAGTTTTCTGAGTGAAAGCATCACCAAATTGGTGGGGAAAAAAAACCCCCAAATGTTTCGTGCTTCATTTTTGAAAGCCGCTCGACTGTTTTGGCAGATGCTAAGCCAGATACCTGGGATGGAAATTGTGGTGGGGTTTCTGCATGGCCATTGGCAAAGTCCTAAGCACCTGAAGGACTTGCAGCGGAAAAGTTACAGCGAGCCAGACTGGGCTTGGATGGAAGCAGTCCAAGCAGACGCACTCAGACCTCTGCTGCTAAGGACTTCGCTCAAAATTACTGTAGTAACTGGAAAGGATTTGGCATTGGTACCTTGCAGATGATGTGCGAGTTGCTCTACAGTGTATCCAGAGCCTGTGCCTGGCTGCTTCCAGCTGACCTCCTCAGCCCTGAGCCGTGGGTGCTCGTGGGTGCCCCTGGCCCTATCCCAAAGGATGCTCAGAGGCACCCAGGCAATGCTGGTGCCAGGAGTGCTTTCTGAGGGTGGGGGCACGGGGTGGGCAGCCTGGGGAGGCAGAGGGATGGCATCGGTGCGGGAGGTGGGAAGGAGGGGTTATCGAGTTTGGAAAGGCTCCTGAGAGCTGGTCTGATTTTGGGAGACCTGGCTGGGACAAAAACGAGCCTTTGTGTGTGGGGTTTTTTTGACTGGGTCGAAAGCCCCAGTCCTTTCTGTCTGTCACAGAGCTGGTGGAGCTGTGATCAACTCCAGCGCTCATCCCGAAGGCCTGTGGCTTTGTGCTGGGTGAGCTCCTGCTGCGTGCTGCAGCATCAGCAAAAAGACTTTTCGTTCTGGCGGGCTCCTTCAAAGACCATTTTTGCTCCGCACCCTCAACCAAACTGTGGTAGGATGCCGTGTTCTGTGGCAGGAACGGGGTTTCCGTGAGAGGAGGTGAGGGAGCAACGTGGTCCCGGGGTAAAAGAGACATCCCCTGCGGTCTGGTAAACGCACACAACGTCCTCCGTGAGTTCAGACCGCGCACGGCTCTGCCAGTCAATCCCGGCTAACAGCGTGCGACAGCCTGAGCCTCCCAGGTGCAAAGGGCTTCGGCACGGCCTGGCTAGTCGCTTCCCTGCTTGGGGTTTCCCAGCTCCGTTGAAGAGCCCGGCCTTTCTCCCTGGCACCTCGGAGATGTTCGCCTCGCGCAGTTTGTCACTGAGACCCTGCAGTAATTTCACACACTCCTCTAATAAAGTCCTCCGAGGCTGTCATGTATTTTCATGTATTTCCCCTATTATTTCTCCCTGCTTGAGCCTTTCGGATAATTGATGATACTTTAGTTAATCATTTTCCCCGTCCTTTGTTCGCCAGGTACCTCAGCCTTGAAGGGATCCTTTTCATTTAGAATCCGTGTCTTCTCTTAAGTAATTGATCACCGTGCACCCGGGGACACCCAATTCACAGCTGAGTGGGATCAGCCTTCATGAATAATCAAAACGCCGTGGCCGTGCTGCTGCAGGAGTGCAAGCAAGCTCTGGACGCGCTCCTGTCAGCAAAGGCTGACACGGGCGAGGAAGACGAGCGAGAATACCAGCGGTGCCAAGGTGAGGTCCCCAGGAAAGGCGGCGGGACCACGGCAGCAGCCGCCAGTCCTCAGCCCTTGCCCTATTTTTCTTTTCCTGGCAGATGAGTGTCTAGAGATGCCTGGATTTCGAGGCCATGAATGGGAAGCGGGCTACAGGCAGGCAGGGAAAGAAGTCCACTTTGTTGCAGTGAATTGCTGTCAGTTCTAATTTTAGGCTTCAGTAAACATGAGGCTGTAAGGAACAGTTTAGTTTGGGAAGACAATGCCCACAAGTTTGCTGATGCACATAAATTTCAGTTATTAAAAAAAAAAGAAAAAAAGAAAAAAAGGATGCAACTTCTGAATAAGGGCACATATTTCCTCTCCTTTCATAAGAACTGGGGGAGGGCCTTTTCTGTTTGTCAGCTTCTCCTGATATATTAAAGAGCTCATTGCCTGAATCTTTATCTTGTAAAATGTGTGTGACCTCTATTAAGTGGTGTCCAAAGAAAAAAACTTGCAATATGCCTCTTGAAAAGAAAATCCATGCTGGCTAATGGCTGGAATAAATAACCAGGAAAGGAAGCAGTATTTAACGAGAGCGCTGTAATAGAAGGGTTCTTCATTTGTTTTAATGCTGGCTTTACCTGCTGGAAACCAGCATTTATTTTGGTATTGCCCTGGTGCTTTGAGAGTGGTTTGTAAAAAATTTATTATTTCTTAATTGCAGTGGAAATCCAATTCATGTCAATCATGAGAGGATGTAATACACTCGGTTCAGTTTTCTCTAGGTTCAGACTTTCAGAGCGCTACAGAACTTCATTGCCACAGCTTTTTTTATTCATGAAATAAAAGTTGCGTTTGAGTTACTGAGCTTGTTTGAATTACACCTTTTTGGTACAGGGTAGGGAGGTTATGTACCCCTTTCTGCCACACAGAAAAATAACTTCAGTAACTGCAAAAGAATATGGTAAAGGATGAAGGTGAAATTTCTGGGCGAGAAACAAAGGCATTAGCAAAAGACCACAAGAAGTCTATTTACGTGCAGGTTTGCCTTTGCATGACTCAGCTGCAGGACCGTCCGTTTTCCAGTTCAGTGTTAATAGTTTTGCTTTGCATGAATGACTCGACCATAATGTTAATTTGATCTTTAAAATCCTTTGTTTGTCTTGGAGCGCAGAGCCGTTGAGAATATGTTTTTCCGACCGTCCTGGTTCTTGCTGGGAGGTCAGCTGTCTTTTTCTGAAGCACCTAAGTCTGTTTGCGGTGAAAAGTGGTGTATAGGTTTCTGTTACGGATACTGGAAGATTTTTCTCTTCGTTTTTGTTTTGAACAAAGGGTACTTTGTTTTCTCATCAGAAATTCTTTTAAGTTTTATTATGGCTCCTTAGAATAGGCTCTTGAACTCCTAATCAGGTAGCGCTTTTTTCCTCATCCTCCTCCCTCCTTTTCTTGTATTAAATACCACAAAGTATGAGAAATAATCACTTTAGTTCCAGATAAGGTAAATCAGTGCCCTTATAATCACTCGATTAGACATGGTCCTTCAGGTAAACTGCTTCAGGAAATGGGCGATCAGAGCCTGAAGTGATGCTCGGGTTTTTGGAGGACCGTCTTCCCATCGTCTGAAAGAAAATCACCCAGCAGCGGGGCGGTGACAGCGACATTAATAACTGCTGGGGCTCTCTGCCTGGGGAAGGCAGGACCTCGCAGGTTGTTGGCTCTCGGCTTCAGGGGAACCCTCCTGGCGCAGAGGCGGAGGGGGTTTCTTTGCCCCCCTCTCCTCCCGGGGCTGCCTTTGTTCACCCTGGCTTTCTCAGACCAGGCGCAAGAGGAACCGAAAACCAAATACATATAAATGGGGTGGGGGAGAGGGGAGAGGAGCACATCCTTATCTTGCTTTAGTCGAGGGGGCAGAATGGGTGTTAGATGGGTCTGGATTGCTTTTTTATTTCTTTTTAGGCTAGAGATCGTTCCAATCAACTTCTGTGCCAGTTCAGCCTTCGTTAATTAATGAACTTATATTGCCTGTGGTGAGAACAGCTATCTGTCGCTAGCGTAAACTCTTGTCCTGGGAGTTGGATTTTAGCTGAAAACTGCAGGATTGGTCACACGAGCTCCCCAACTGGTTGGTGTGGTTCTAGTGGATGTTCTTGCGATACAACATGTTTTATCGTCATTAATGTACTAATTGTGTATATTTCCATGTGATGATAACTAGACGTCACAGCAAGGCTCGAAGCAGTATCCTGCTAGGCTTACTTGAATGTCCAACCCCAAAGATGACTGAAGGCTCCTAAATGGCCAAATCCTTCCGAAAATGTTACCCTGGTTTCCCTTTCTAACCAGCTCGGCAGCAGTGACTGCTGGGGGTGCCTCTTTAAAAATCAAAGTTCACTATTAAAGAATGTGGCCATATTCTTTGTTCTTTAATATCAAGTAGGAGGGGGATTAAGGTTTAATTAAGGATAGCATGGAAAACAGGAATAAGAGGACAACAGTAATACCTTTATGCTTTAGAGAGAATACCAATGTCCACATTATCCCACTGATTATTTTCATAGTTGCTGGCACTATTACTTTTTCCTGTTTCAGTGTTATTTTGGTAAGGGTGAGTTTGTGTGGCAAGGACAGGAGGAGAAGGTCGAGGAGACAGAAGGGCTGTCTGTGTAAGCATCCTATTTCTCTTTCTGTAGGTCCCTCCCCAAAATGTCAGTCCTCTGGGATCATATGGCGAAACATGGTCTTGCTGTGACTGCCTTCAGCCCCCCCCCCCCCCATCTTCTTTTGGAAAAGATTTTGGGAAGCTCGGTCTTCCTTCTTCTGTATGGGGGGATAAAACCTTCTGTCCATCATTTTGCATTCCTTGTGATAGGATGGGTGTCCCTGCTCCTGCAGTGATTTTGCAGTGAGAGGTGTGAGGATGGGAGCATGACCTCTCCCTTCCAGCTTTGCCGCTTGGCCACCTTGCCGTGGCTTGGAGGGCTGAGCCCCCCCAGACACCCCTTCAGAGGGGTAGGGAAACATGGCTGCACGTGAAGCTGGGATGTGTAGTGGGAAGCGTATCCAGAGCTGCAGCAACAAGTGAGAAAACGTGGTTTGGAAAAAATGGTATCTTTTTAAAGGTGACTTTTTGGGAAAAAGGCCCTAAATATCTGACTTCCCACTTTTTCCTAGGAAAAATGTACCAGTGAATGCACTGTAATATGAGCATGAATTAGACTTGTTATGTACTGTGTTTCCTACAGTCATCCGTAAAGGACCGATTAAAAAAATACGTAGTAATACATTTATTACATTGCCTCGTTAAAGCAATGATGGTCTCTGAGCAGGGCTTTTTCTGAGGATTAATGGCCAGAAGGGGCCAGATCTGCAGCTGATGATCACCGTTAACCCCATCTGGTCAATAATCCTTGTTAATCCACTTTTATTGGCCAGAGAGTCTGCCCGGCCAAGCGGTTAGCACAGCACACTCACGCTGCAGCTTCACCCCTGTTTCAAGGAAAATTCAAATGTGGGCTGCAGCTGAAAGCAAGGGACAAATCCAAGCCCAGATCTCTAGCTGTGTGCTCCTAGGAGCAACTGCATCCTTAGTTGGGTCGGACTGGAGATCCATCCGAAGCCGATGGTTATATTGGGAGGCAAAGGGCCAGCCCGGGGAGGGAGCAGGGCATGGGCCGAACTGTGCTGTTGCCCTGCAAGCTCTGGCACGTTGCTGGAGGATCGGGCCAGGCGTGGGAGCTGTGAGTGCTTTGCCCTCATCTAAGAAAAAAAAAAAAAAAAAAAAAATCGGTCTTTTGACTCCTTTGTGCTTGGCCTTTCCAGTTGGGAGGGAAGCTGTGCTTTGGGTAGGGTTTGGAAAGGACTGGGGTTTCCGTGTGGCTCCATGCTGGCCGTGGCTGGGTGGGAGCATGCCTGGACCAAGGGTACTTTCTCTTCTTCTTTTGAACTGCTGTTGCAAACTGCAAGAGGAACGGAGAAGCTCAGGCCGGGCCCTCAGCTAGTGTAAACTACTTGGCTAGGCCAGCTTCCAAGAAGATGCATCAGCTTCAAACAGGGAATCTCATAGCAAGGCTTCAGCTGGTATCTGCCACACGTTTGTGGGCACTGCCGTGTTAACAGTGGTTCCCAGGCGTGTGGCTTAAACCAGTTCGTCTTGCCATAGCAGTGAGCTTTCTTGTGCCGAGGGTGAGTGTGTCCTGTAGTCTGTAGCTACTGCTTTTGGAGCAGGTTGAGTAACTCAGACCAACAACTTTTTTTTTTTTTTTACTCAATTGTCGGTTAAATCATTATTCTCAAGAGTGTATGCTTCTTATTCATTATATCCCTTTAGATATTTGTCTAATTGCTTTGTATGGTCCAGGTTTATCTCCCAGTTGGGATGTTGCTTTTCAAGCTGGCTCTGCTCCCGTCACCAGCAATCACTGAGCGCGGGGGACAGGTCTTCTGCGCTGATGACCCTGTTTGCTCTGCCAGAAGGCCTCTCCTCACATGGGGAAACAGGTTTCCTCCTGTCTGTCTTGGAGCAGCTCTTCACGCCCAGCCGGCCACCAGCCAGTGTGACTTCCTGCTAAAAGCCTTTTTAATGGCTGATAGCTCCCATTTACCTGGAGGGCAGAGCAGCCAAGGGTAACGGATGACAGGCGAGCTCGCCTTCCCTCCGGATGAGGCTGGTGGCAAGAGCTAAGAGCTGGTAGCAACTGGGAGAAGGCCTGAGAGGGAGGGGAGGTATGCTTTTTGCAGGGTAGATGCTCTGTCGTAAGTGTTGTGGCTGAACCCGCTGCAGTATCTTTACCTGCTCTTTGACCTTTTCAGCTTTGCTTCCCGAGGACTTGAGAACCCTTCTGGAGGAGGCAAAGGAAATGAAGTGGCCCTTTGTACCGGAGAAGTGGCAATACAAACAAGACCTTGGCCCAGAAGACAAAACAAACCTGCAAGATACGATCAGCGCGAGGCTTCCGGATTTGCTGGTATGAAGTTCAACACACCTGTTGTGTAAAATGTTCCGCTGAGGTGCTTGAGCATATGCAGAGCCCTGGTGGGTTCAGGGGCTCGTTTTTCTGCGCAGTGGCAGCAGCAGGTGAGGAACTGCTTGGCAAGCAGAGGCGAGCAAGGCCGTGTTGCGATGGGGCTGCTCACAGAGGCCGAAGGGCCAAAATAGAGATGTGACTTGTATTTTGTTTCAGTCTTCAGACAAGAGAGGGACCCTGAAGCTACGTACATTTTCCGATTTTTTTTTTTTTTTTTTTTTTTATTAAAGTTGCTATGAAGCAACATGTGTGAATCGTGGTTTCCTCCTCCTTGTGAGACAGCTCATCTCCATGTCATCACTGCATATTCCAAGGGAATTAACAAGTCCTGCCCTCTGCTGCTACTGCGACCAAGCAAGGTCGTGAGATCAGTGGGAGCTCTGCCTCGGGGTTAGGCTTCTGGTCTGTTGGCTACGCAGCTCGCGGCAGACGGGTATGCACCACCACGCGAGGTCGTTGGTTTGAGGTCTTACTGGTTCTTGCAGTTTTATGTGCTCTCCCAGCGCAGGGAAGATAAAATGGATTCAAGTGATAAAGTTTTAAGCGTGTCCAGGCATTTGGTTACTGCTGTGCAAGGAAGCAAGTGCCTAGATAGTAACGACAAAGACGTTGCAGAGCAGAAGGCACTGGCTCTGCCTTGTCTAGAAGTGATCCCAGAGGTATATAGGGATTGTCCGTGCATTGAGCACCTTGCAGAACAACCACCTCGTTCACTGAAACATGCGGCAATGACTTTGACTGTATTTATGCTGTTTCTGCTCACTTTCATATTCAGCCCACGCTGGTTTGGGCACTTGCTTTGTCCGTTCCTCTGGTTTCACAGCGCAGTTTCTGTTTCCAGTAAGGTAATGTTTACCTCTTCCCTGAAGAACTGGCATTATAATAAAACTAAAATGTTTACATAAAGTTTTAAAAAACCCTATGAATTTGAAAAAAAAGCTGTGCCTCATTTAGTTCAGCACCGCTCAGAGGCAATGAGGATTACTGACTTTAGTAGGCTTGCACAATTCATCACCTGCTTTTCTTTTTTCAAGAAAATTACTTGACAGGATCCCTTTGAGGACCAAAGCTGACCAAAACCTAGGCAGGAAAGGCAAGAGTTTAACGTGACTTCTCCTGTGAGTAAAGGATACTTGGCTGTGTGAAGAGTTGCAGGATCCAAATGGTGCTTGGGGATCCCATCCTGTAAGGTGATGATTTTGAGCTTAAAGATTAGAAAGCGACAAGAAACGTGGATTGCTTTTTGCTTTTCTGATTTTGTTGGAGGCATGTCAGATGTGACTTGAAGCAAATAGAGGATTCCCTTTTCAGTGGTAAACGTAATATTTAGGCTAATGACTATCCCTTTGGCAGGACAGACATAAAGATGAGGTTTGTGAGTTTTTTGTGGTTTTTTGCTTACTGTGGTGAATGGCTGAAGCCAGCACAGTCCCATTCCTTGTGGGAAAGGGCAGGCAGTTTGGCCTGAAAATGTGGTGTTCGGGACAGGGAGGTCTGGCCCTGCTGAAATCCCAGCTGCAAAACTGCTGTTAACTCCCAAGGTGGCCAGGAGATTTCACCTGCTTCAGAGAGAGCCCTGTCCGAGTAAGGCCAGCAAATTTTGTTTGAGGATGATGATTGCTTTGAATAGCACTGAGCAATGAGAAGCTCAAAAAAAGCCAACTGCAGAGCTGGGAGGTGTCAGCCCCAGCATCCCCTCGCCAGCATCGCACGTTGCAGGGATCCTGAATTTGCTTGCTGGGGGGGCGCAGGGAGCGGCTGCTTCTTGGGTATTTATTTTCTTTTTCTCTTTGGTGTGTGTGGCCTTAGACAGAAATTTATGGCAGAGGTTGACCTCCTTTACAATCCCCGCGCAGCGCTCTAACTTTGGAGCGTTCGTCTGCTCTCTCCCAGGATAAACACCTGCAGTAAACTCCCTGAGAGACCTGGCTAGATGGGAGATTAATGTGGCTGTAATAGTGGAGCAGCGTTTGCAGCATTATGCCCTCTCCCCAGGTAGATGGATCTTTTCTGAGATGATACCAATTATTTATTGCTGAAACATCTGTTGATAACTGCAGCTGCCCTTGTTAAACAAAGCATATCATGGGGTCATAGACTATAGGGACCTAAAATCCTACCGCATGCTAGTTTTGGACTATTCACCGACACCCCCTGAAGTCCATTGGTTACCGTTGTCTTCAATGTTTCATCCTGTGGTTGAAAATACTTTGTAAACGTTGTGCTGCCTTTCCCCATGTGCTTTGAAGTATTATTTCATCTTCATCGGTAATTTATATTCCAGTGCCATTGTACCATGGGAAAAAGGGAAAACCTTTTTTGTTTTCCATTTAATTGTAGATAGACTGACATTTTGACCTGTATTATTAGTATTAGGCAGGAAAAGGGATTTTTTTCCCCTTCATCCATTCCTTCCCCTCCCTCCTCTCTTTTTTTTTTTTTTTTAAATAAAATTTCAAGGCAGAGCAAAGGCTGCTTCAGTTCTTTGAATAAAAAGCTGGGAGGGGGGTGGAAATGAGGCTGAAGAGAAGTGATTACAGTGTGATGAGGAAAGATAAAAGTCTGAGCAACTTTTTTCTTCTTGGGGTTTGGTTTTTTTTTTTTGGCATGAGGGACAGAAGGATAATTTAATTCCCTGGAGGAAAAAGAGATAAGTCTTTGTTGATTTATTGTTCAGAAAAACCTTTAAAATTTTTCATCACTGTTTATTTTAATTTGCCGCGCTTAGAATAAGCTCATAAACCGTAATTCATTACATTTAAAAAGTGCTTTGAGATCCATGAATGAAAGGCACTTCATTACCATAACACACTGGTGGTGTTACGAGGAGGCAGAGCTGGCTACCAGGGCTCACCACGAGGATGTTTTACTCTGCGAGTAGGCTGAAAAGCTCCAGGAGACCAGCACAGTGAGTAAGCCGATTAGGCTTTGGCTTCAAGGGTTTGCCTTAGTGTTGCACTTTAAAAAGTGGGATACCCCTTGCTGGCGGCTGCGTGCTAGTTCGACGCATGGAGAAGGCAAAGCCACCTGCACCTGCAGCCTGTTCAAGTGCTCTTCTTCGCCTTTGCTGCGCGATGCTCGTCACTTCTGCACGCTGGCTGAAGCAGTAGGAAGGCACGGCAAAACCAGCTTGGGGGGGGGGGGGGGCCGGGGGTAGCGGCGAGCCACACTTTCCTCGGCGCTCTCTCGCTGCAGCCTCAGTTCAATGGGAGCCGTGCTGCTTCTGGAGCAAGGCTCAGGGCAGATTTTGGCAACGTACGCCAACTTTTTTTTTCTCCTCTCTCTTCAGTGTGTGAAATTACTGTATCTCCCTAGGGATGTTAAGGCGACAGATTTACTGTAATCCTTGAGGCAAACCAGGTTTTACAAAATTTTTGCATCTTAGAGAAGATAGGGGGTTTTGGGTTGCTTTTTTTTTTTTTTCTTATCCCTGCCAGGGATTCACCAACTAATACAAAGGCCACCCCAGTTCAACAAGCTCAACGTGCTGTTTTCCACATTTTCCTAGCAGGTTTGAAGAGAGCCTCCCTAACAGCTGCCATCGGCTAGCAAACCAAACCCATGCTGCAGCCCCCGTCCCAGCCTGAACGCCTTCAACGAAGGCTTGAAGGGCAATAACCAACATCTGTATCGAAAGCAAAAACTGGGAAGCACTGGGACTTTTGTTCTTAACAAATCAAAGCCAAAGCAAAATTGCAACAGCACCCTTGCTGGCAAGTATAAATAAGGAGGGATTTCTTTTTCTCTCTGAATAATACCACATGCGCTGTGGGGTTCGGACTGGGGCTGCAGATGCAGAAGGAAGGCTGCCAGGGGTTAGTTACCCTTCCTGCAGATCTTCGCTATCCCAAGGGATGAAAATAGCCTTACTCTCGGTGACCAGCCAATAGAGGGCAACATGCCCATGTACACGTGTTTGATCCCACAAACCCTGTTGTGGGTTTCATTGAAGGACACCTCTATACACGCAAGTAATTCTCCTGTGGGATGATTCATGCACACTAATATTTTTATTATTTTTTTGCAAGATCGGAGCCCGTTTTCAAATCCATTCTGATGATGTAGGGCTTTACTTCATTTTTATCGTACATATCAATAGTTCCTGCATCCAGGCTCAGGCATTCAGCCATGGACCAGGATCTGCTGGGATAGGTACAGTGCAAATACAAAAGGAAAAACCCCCAAGAGGAGGGGTCCTGCAGGTCCCTCTGTACCCACTGTAAGGAGCTGTGCAGGCTGACCCCATGCTCCCTGCCGTGAATGGGGGAGCACAGATCCTGGCCCTGCTGGCGCAGAATTTCACGGGAGTTAATGGGGATATTGAAAACAGTAGAAAATAAGGCCCCACAGCCCTTGCCTGGGCCTTGGCTAATTACGTGCTGATGGATTGCCATTAGGGAAACCATTCTGAGGGACATGCCCTAACTACCCTTAGAGGTGTGTGTGTGGCACTTAAGAGCTGGAAGCCTTTGAAAAAGAGCTAAAAGAGCAGGCTGAGGATTTAGTTTTCTCCTCCTTCTAACTGTTGGTGTGGTAACAGGAGAATTAAAGCCCTAAATTGTAGCCCTAGGATCTTGGTTGTTCAGGCTGACCTTTTGCTACCTGCTTCATGAGAGCTCTTCTTGGGTGATCCCAGTGAAACGGAGAGTGATGTAAGGGAGAGCTGTGGCTGTGGGCTGAATTCAGCCCGAGAGGGAATCCGTGGCACCCCAGCCTCCCTTAGGCTGCGCAATCCTTGACGCTTTGTAAATGGGAAATATCGGAGATCGGGAGCAGGCAGGAGAGCTTCAGCTGTCCAGGGTGACTGCCCTGATGCTGCCAGCATGCGACACTGCAAAGCACTCCGTCTTCTGCTGCCTGTGTGGGAAAACAACAGCAGAATTTATGTGGAGCAGCAAATAAAACAATGGGAAGCCTGATCCTGGGTACCTGCAGGGCTGTCAGTTCACTTTGCTCATGGGTAGGATTTCCTCTTCTCGGATGCAGCTTTATGGAGTATTTCCTCCCTGGAAAAGACTTTAAATGTTGTATTACTGAGAATGCTATGCTGTGTTTTCCTTCCAAGTGAAAGTGCTTCTCAAATGTATTGATGTTTTGAGGGGACAGATTTAGGAAAGACTCTTGGATTTTCAGCTGATTATAATGGTCTCGATGCTGACCTCTCAGGGGGGGTCTGTCACTGGCATTCAGCTATTTTTAAGTATTAAAATATCCCCTTCAACATAGTATTTTAATGTACCACAGGGAATCGCCACAATAGTTTACAAAGAGTCTAGACCTTGAGCCCAGCAGGACAAATCTGGGCCACAAAATGATTGTTGCACCTATCCTTGTTAATAATTAAGAACAGGTACTCCAGCAGATGACTGCGGTCCCCCAAACCCCTGCTGCCTTGTCGAATACATGAGGCCTTCAGGAACTCCTCCTCAAGGAGCTTCCTCAGCACTTTAAAGGGTTCTGCTTCTGTCCTCACCCCAAAATGCTGCTGTTCAGCAGCCTGAGCCGCCTGCTGCTTTCCTCCCTCCTGAGACCGCTCGCGTTCATCACACAGATGGTCCTCCCGCTTGCCCCCAAGGGTAGGTGCACTCCCTTCGTTACAGCTAATCAGTGCTGAGAGCTACACGTCCCCACAGCAGCTTGATCAGGGATGGTGCCTGCTCTGCTTCGTGTTGGATGGGCTGTGGGAGGTCCTCTCCATCCTGCAAGGGACGGAGCTGGTCCTGCCAGCGGGACTCTCCGGGCGCTGCTTCCTGCAAACAGCAATGGCTCTCAACTGGAGAGTGGAAGCCGAGAGCAGCACGTGGAACATCCCAATAGCAGTAAAATGAAATCAGTGGCAAGTTAAATTGCAAAAAAAAAAAAAAAAAAAAAAAAAACACAGGAGGGGGGGGGCTTTTTGAGAAAAGCGTGAGTTATTCTCGCTCGAGCACTTTCTCAGTTGGTGAAGCAAGATGTGGTTGGTTGTAAAAAACTGACCCGTTCTGTGGTGGTTTGGGCTGCTAATAACGGACCTAATGCTGCTCGCATTGAATAAACACCCAACTCTCCATTGCCTTCAGGATGAATAACTTGAGCTAATTAACAGCTTCAGAAGCTCCAGCCATTAAAGGGGGTTCTCCGCTGCTCTGAGCACAGAGGAAAGCGTCCAGGAGCTTCTTATTCCTCTGCCTGCAGCTATTTACTGTGCGACTTGACCGTCCCGTGTTTCAAGCGTATCCGTCTGCACCTCGCAGACATGCTTTCTTCTGCCCATCACAGAGGTGGTAGGAGGCTTAATTCCTTGTTATTTGTCGAGTGTGCTCTGATTGCCAGCTGAAAGGCAGAGATTGATAGAGAAGTCCCGTGCGGTGACAGCAGCTTTGGTCTCTTGGAAAGACAGGCTTTGCTAACAGCGCGTGGGGTAAAAGGGTGAAAGACTGCAGCCAAATCCATTGGTGTTGTGACTCTGTGTTTAATCTGACAGGGGACGAACGCAGGGGGAAAGAAAACCGGGCAATTTGTTAGGGTTCAGTGAAGTGCTAACTAGGAACAGCTCTTGGGAGAGAGCTAAAGCACCTGGAAGTATGTGCCACTGTAACTCCTGGCTTGTGCACAGAATTAGAAATTCTTTGTTGACTGCTCTTAATTTTGGGTTTCTTTTAAGATTTTAAACCTCAACTGCAGTTATAAATGAAACAAAGACTGAAACAGTCTGAGACGAATGGTTATAAGCAAACACTGAAATCCAGAGCCTCTGCAAAACTGTGGGGGCACTCTGAAAATGAAATGATTCCTGCTCCTGCTTTCTAACCGTGCCGCTTGCAGAGGCGTTTTTCCAAAGGGGACCCTCCCGAGCCCACAGGCTGGGGTGGGGGGGTGTTGCCTCTGGGATCTTCGCTTTATGAAGAGGGCAGAGAGAGTGGATTAAATCAATATTTCATTTATTTGGGCTTGTAATTCCTCTTACATCAGCTGCCACATAAAGATTTTCCCCTATTTTCTTCCCCTCCTCCTCATCCTCATTTACTATGCACCAATAATTTCCCTTTGACGCTTTCCTGCCAGTCCTAGTGCCAGATGGCTCCGGTTCTGAGCTTCTCCCCTCTCTCGGGAGCGGCCCCCATTGTCAATGCAAAGGAGGCGTCGTGGCTTTGAACCCAAAGCTGGGACCCAAACTTCAGCCCCGGCGTGAGGAGGAGCTAACCCACTAATGCAGGAAACCATGCAAACAGCACACCCTCCCACTCATCGCCATTAAGGAAAAAAACCCTTCACTAAAGGCTGTTTTGCATTTTCCCCAATGGTCCATGTATAGAAATCTGGTGCAAATTTAATTCTCTCACCACCTGATTCCACTTCCCAGCCACGAGGTTCCCTTTGTGTCATAAACTCAATTAGACATATGCATTTCACATCATGGACACAGATGTGAAAACAAAGTGCGCACGTACCTCGCTCTTTTTCTCTCTCTCTCTCTCTGCGCGTAGATGCGGCTACATTGACTTTAAAGCGATAAAGAAAGCGAGTAAATCTGTTTAGGGCACTAGCCCGCTATGCAGAACAAAGTGTCCGGCTGCGGCGAGCGGCACCGAGTTTCTGGTTGTGGCGGGGTAGGCTGTGACATCTTGCAAGTCAATAGGGTTTCCCTGGGTCTGGGCAGGGTGACAGGGAGCCGCTGCCCCGTTTTATTTCGGAGCGGCACGGGGAGGGTCTTTGCGCGTGGTTTGGGTGCGTGCCCGGCACGCCGGTGCATTAGCTGTAGGTGCTGAGGAATTTTTCCAGCCACACGAGTTGGCAGGGAATGAAAGGAGCGGGTATTAGTTTCTCGGTGTACTGCTCGGAACAGGGGGGACGTAATTACAAAGATTGACATCGAACCGTGTTTCTGTGTGCCACACAGCATGCAGCCCTGCCTTTTAAAAAAAAATAGCCGAGTTTCTCTCCCTGGCTTGACTTTTCTACATTTTGTGTCCATTTGGGTTTGGAGAGGGACACAAGAGGTTTCGGCATTGAGCGGAGAGTTAAATTATGCAGCTGCAAGACTGCCAAGCCCTTCAGAATAGGATGCTTCGTTTAGATTTTCCACAATGCTATTGAAGTGCTTATTTTCCTCCTGAAGAGACACAAACAGATGCAAACTTCTGTAAACACTTTAGAAATGAATTCAGTGAGTTTGGCCTCTCAGCAGTGCTCAATAGCTGACAGAAAAATGTCTAATTAGTGCAAGTGGAAATAATAGGGCCACTTGGATTCCTTCCATCCTCCTCCAAGTCTACTTTTCCTAGGAACTCAAAGGCTCTTTTGTTTGGTAGGTCACCCTCTCTCAGGCTTTTGTGCTCCCATCTATTAAAGGAAGAAGGGGAGGAAAAAAAAATAGATTAGGCGATGCTCTGTGCTTAAATGTATGGCCTGTTGATGAGCATTTCGAATGGCTGGTTTGCAGTGTCAGTTTACAGGTGCTTGGAGAGGGGGATTCCTCCATTGTTGGCCGGCACAAGCGGAGTTGTGCGTGCCGGGCTCCAGGAATCCTTTTCAAGTGCCATCCTCTTAGAAAATCCAACTCGGGCTCAGGGAAAAAAAAAAAAGGAAATTTGTACAAATCCGCCTCGCCGAAGTGCAAACAAGCTAGCAAACGCTTGCAACGGATCGGTGCTGCAAGCCGGCCTTCATGCTGTATACCGCAGGCTCTTCTCCAAATGGTTTGACATGGGCTTTCTCCTGCAGACCTCAGATGGTGGTTATGCTGCTCAAAATCAAGAATGACTCTTGCTGTCAGATCGTGGGGCTCTGGGCTAAAAGCAAAGAGAATAGAAGTGAGGCTGGGGATGAATCCGAGAAGCCTGCGTGATGTTTAAAGCAGTTCGCGGGCATTGCTGTCTCTCTGGCTCTGCCTGTGCGTTTGCACAAGGAAGGCCAGGGAAGGAGACTGGTGCTGAGACCAAAATGGGAGATAGCTGCCAGATTTGACCTTTTAGCAGGGATTTGGACAAAGTTTTCTTGGCAGTCTCTCAGCCTCTGATAGTGCTGTGGGACCTGATCTTCCCTCCCCGTGTTGCTTTTACTCTGTCAGGAGCGGAGTTACTCGCCGACGTGAATGAGAGGAGAAACGCATCCTTTTTCTGAGCAGCCTTTGTATGGTTTAAGGTGTTATCTGCTTTTTTTTTTTTTTTCCTTTTGTGACTGACCACACCGCAAAGCAGTACTCAACCATTGTCAGCTCCCAGGTCTTCGAGCCAGGCTGGGCAGCAGGACAAGGGCGGGATACCACCCCGTGCGACGAAGCTGTAAAAAGGGAATCAGCTGGATTTCAGCGTTTGGAGCACCTCCTTGCTCCGCCGGGCAAGAGTACCAACCCCTGCCCATCATGGGAAGGGGTCGGTTTTTGGTAGATGTTCCCAGGTCTCTGTGGACTTCTGCAACTGCCATGAGGCCGTGTGCCTCCTCGTGGATGTCTTTGCTGGCCTCCTGTCCTCTTAACAACATGCTATCTCAGGAGCTCGGGCTGATTCCTCATGTCGGTCCAAACTGCTGTGGGAATGCAGGAGAGTTCATACAGGCTTAGTAGTCGTTAAAAATGACCTGCAGGGGAAAAACATCAGACTCCTGGCCTGTTTGCTTGTTTGTGGTGTACAAAGGAGTGGATGGCTTGAGCTCCGTCTGGGACAATGGCTGTAGTGACCATTTCCAGTCTTTCCAGTCTCACGTCTCCTTTTAAAGTAATTGTTATTGCTGCTAGTAATCTGTCAGGTAGGATTTAAATTCATTAACAGACCACCAGATTATGCGGTTCCAAATAATAAACAACAATTTGAGAGACCAAAATTCAGGCATGATATCTATGGCTCAAACAAAATAAACAGCTGAAACCTTTCTATCTTAAAATGAAAATATGATCAGGACTAGTCATAATTATAGGTTATAATAAATCCTATCTGATCACTGCCACAAAGGCTTATTTTTATATAAATATATATTATATAAATGCCTAGGAACATAGAGATTATCAGATGAGTAGAAGTTCTGAGACAGCCTTTTAACTACTAGTGAATATTTGCTTTTCGTAATGTTCAGTACTTCACTTGCTGCAAAAACTGTGTAGCCACCTTATACCAAATAACGAAGGATATCCCATCTGTTTTGAAATGGCATATAAGCAGCATCGTTAGGCAGAGGGTTACTAAAGCCGAATATTTACTGTAGTCAGTTCAGCGAGCCTTTGCGGAGGTGAGTTTCTCCAAGGCTGCCCCATGGCGCTGGTGTTCTTTTCAGGTTTTTTTGAAAGCCTCCATCGTGGTCAAGGACTGCGTAACCGCAACTGCTATTGTGTTCCTGATTGACCGGTTCCTGTATTGGATTGATGCCTCCAGCAAACTTCTTCGGATTGCCAAGGGTCTGCACAGGCTGCAGCCCACCACGCCAATCGGTCCTCAGGTGCTCATCCGCCAGGCTCGCCTCTCCGTCAACGCAGGTACCGCTCCCGTTTTCTCAGCTCAAGCCCAATTAGGAACTACTTGACTTTGAAGAAGATACTTTGTCCCGTGCGAGGGATGACATGCCTACGGGCCCCGGTGCCATCTTTTCAAACGAACAGCCCCACTCCCAGCCCCCTTGAGCCCTCCCAGCTCCTCTCACTAGCACAAAGAGGCTGGTATAAAGGGTTTCAGAGCCAAAAGCAGGAGAGAAAATTGTGAAAGGGTGTGGAAAATACTAATTGGAGCTTTTGTTCCTTAACAAATCTTCCCTGCTGGTTTCAAACAGGGATATCTGAATTGCTGTACTTCTGACCAAGGGCCTTTAAAAAGTAAATTAGAATCTCGGCATTTTCTCTGCACTGTCCCAGCTGCTTTTTTTTTTTTTTTTCAGTGGGACCACTTGACTATGCAAACAATGCAGCTTACAACCCCTCGAGAATAAATTGATTGAAAAAAAAAAAAAATTCCACCATTCCTGTCGTGTGGGCAACACCTGAAGGATTTTTAATGTATCTTCCCACTGTCCCATCGGGGAGAAGAAAACAAAGCCAGACAAACCTGCTCTGAAAAACCCAGCTAAGGAGTATTTTTTCTGCAGAAAAGAGAACTATACGTTCCCTGCATAGCCATTTTTATCTGTGGCTGTGGGCTTCTCGTGCTCCCATTGCCATGGTGTCTGGGTACTGGCACACTCCAGTTGGCGGGCTGGTTCAGCCAACCCCTAACGCTGCTTCACTGGCTGGAGCAGCCGCCTTGAATTCAGCTGGGCAACTGAGACAAAAAGCAGGGTTCACCACGAATCAAGCTGATCAAATTAGACATTAAGGCGTCTCCCGCAGCCCATCAAGCCCGCCGCGGGTGACTCCGGCCACGCGACAAAACCTCTGAGCTGTATGACAGGAGGCTGAAAGGCAGAGTCCCCACTTTGCGTGGCAGACTGCATCCTTTCTGTATATTTTTTGGCTAGATGTTCTGTGCTTAAGATGGTTCTTAAAAGCTAGATAGAGGGTGACAGGGAGGCAGCGGAGCCTGTGGCTACGCTTTCTGTGCTGGGATGTCAGGCCAGCAGGCTTCGAGGTGCATCTGCAGAGGTTCCCCTCCTGGTGAACTCCCCGGTGAGATCAAAATGGGTTTCCAAAACCTGTATTTCCTTGGGATGGAAACCAGCAGCTCTGTTGCTGAAGGAAGCAGGCTAGACTACTTTTTTCTGGAAGAGAAATAAGAGCAGGGAATCCCAACCGGTGGGGCTGGCAGCAGCTCAATGCCTGCCCCAGTCTTGTTGCCGCCTCCCCTGCTCCGAATCCTGCCGCAGCCCAAGGCAATGGGAAGGAGCGGAGTGATAAAGGAGTGCCTGGAGCCACCTGCCTACGCTGCGGGATTCGGGTTTACTCTAAAACCCCCGCACACCCTCAGCCTCCCCCGTAAAGGAGAGGTGTCTGTCGTTTTATCCTTGCGGTGGGTTTACCGAAGAAGCAGTGTAGAACGTCGACGGCATGCGCGGAAATTCAACAGAAATACCAGAGCTTGGCTCGAGGAAGACTTTATCACGTTTTAAGATTAAGCGCTTTTCCAGGAATGTATAGTGTGTTAAGTAAAACAGATATATAGGTAACTTCATCTTACTGTGCAACCACATATTACAGAATGTAGCGCATGTACATTTATGGCTATCGACAGCAACAAATATATGTAAGGTGATATCAGGATGTATCATGTTAAATATCATACAGCTTCTCAATGAGATTTTCTGAAGCAAGCGTCTGGTTAGAAGCAGTTACCTCATCAGCATTTTCTGCAATATTTGTTGTATATGTGAAATGGCCTGTGTTGAAGAGATTTCTGAGCATGAGGTAGCATCTGCAGTGCATACTTAATTAGAAAGTTTAGTGTAAGTGTGGACACACTGACAGTGCTGGGAAGAAAAGTACAATTTGCAGGGGCTTTCACTGGTGAATATTTTTGTTCACTTCATGCCACATGACACATTTTTATATTCATTTTCTATCTTTTTTTTTTTTTTTTTTTTTAATCAGGTAAACTTTTAAAAGCTGAATATATCCTAAGCAGCCTTATTAATGACAATGGAGCAACAGGTACGTATATATTTCTTTTCCAGTTTCATAGTTGCTATTTTGGTGGGATTTTTGAAACCAATTTTAACAGTCACACAAGTTCAAATACAGCCAGTCTGACCTCAGTAATGATTCCTTACATTGCCTTTCTCTTTTCTTCACCATTCTTTGCTAAAATGTGGAAAATGCAACTTTGTTTTGAAATTTCCATAATTCATTCTTTAATATCTTCACTTGGGTGGGAAAATATTCTGGACTGACAGCCTTCCTACATATTTCTTTTCCTAGAGAATTCTAAAATGTGGGCCAATTTCAAGCAATTGACTGATCTAGAAAACTAAGACAATTCCCTGCCTCCCAAAAATCCAGATGGTTAGAGTAATGCTTATTCTCCAAATTCTCACTGATCCTACAAACTAAATGAATACTTTATTCTACACCTGTAGCAGACTGCAGTGTAATTATTTAGTATCTTTTGGGGTTACGAAAAAGAGAGAGTGAGTCCTGGTTCTTACAGTAGTTTCTTCTATTGCTGGATCGACGTGCAAAACTGTAAAAATGGCACCATTCCTTAATGCATGATTATGTTGGTAGAAATAACTTTTTTTTTCCTTTCTGTCACATGATTATACTGCTGGTCATGTGGCTTGTTTCAGATCTAGAGGGGTGTGTAGTATTTCTAATGGTAAGAATTCATTAATTCTGACAAGACATCCACAACTATTATTATTTAGTTATGGTTTTGACACAATATATTTAAGGGGTTTATATCTGTTCTCCATTATATTAGCCTTCAGGGTTTATTTCGTCAATATGTTCAGGTTTTTCTACAACCGTGAAACTTAGAAAATTTAAGAAGCCTGTTCTGGGTTTTGTTGGTTTGTTTTTCATGTGAAACTGAATTTCTTGTACAAGAAGGGCCTTCACACAGAGGGCTTTTAACAAAATACCAGCTATCGCTATTAAAGTAGAACTGGCTGTGCAAAACACTGCATTTCATCTCTCTTGGGATTATGCTTTTCTTCAGGATTATTTTCATAATATTCAGTGATAGTACTTCTTTGTTCAACATTGAAGATGTGCTGTTGAACAGATACTTTGTGCTGAGAATTGCAGTGACATGTTCACAATACTTAGGAAAGCTTAGTGATTTTATTTCATATTCTATTTTGAAATCCCATACAGATTTGATAACGAAAGACTTTGTCTAAGTAATCATACTGTGTTAAGAAGAAAACTTTTGTTTTCATCCTCATGAGATACTGATATCTGAAAAGAAAAACACGTTCTGACAATGGTTAAAAGTATTTTGCTCTGCTGTATATACTGGTGACGACAAAGATATTCCATATTAATCCTTTTGACTGGTTTTTAGTGGAACTCTATACACTGTTGATACACAATGACTTTTTGTTACTTCACAGAATAGAGGTACTTTTCACCTTTTGGATTGTTTTTATGCTCCATGTAGCTGTCACTCAAGCTGCATACCCATATAGCTGTCTACTTATATTCTTTAACGCGCTGTCACTTTGTCATCTGAGTTAAACCAGCTGAATTCAATGGGGAGAATCCTGTCAATTTACTGGGATTTAAGTTACCCTCAGAGGCTTAAAATGACAGCAACACTTTTCATTCTCTACTGAGTTTTTCCACTCTTTCTGCAGGTACCTGGCGATACGCTAAGGAAAGCGATAGGATTCTCGTTCAGTCAGTCTGCTTACAAATCAGAGGACAGATTCTGCAAAAGCTTGGTAAGGCTTTTTTCTATAAATGTCTGCTCAAGGTTTTCTCCTTTTTTTTTTTTTTTTCTTTGCAGTCAAGCTTTAAAATGGTACATTTGGCATATGTCAGAGTTTTAGCTTGCGTAGAACACCTGCCTGATGCCTGTAACGCAGACACAGAAGATGAGCTGTACACACATCTGTTTGCAGCAAGGACCTAGAGCCGTGTACTGGGCAAACACATTTTAGAAATAACCATTTTATTACTAATCTTACCGGAAGTCGAGGAGCATTCTGAAATGTTGTTCCCTTTTTCCCAGTGCTACTCCATGTTCGCAAACGCTTTTCCCAAATTCGCTGCTCTCAAAGACGTGCAGTAGTTTATCACAGGTACATCACAGCAGTTTCCTCTCTCAAGACAAGTAAATCCTTAGTTTTCAGCATGATGGGTGTCTATATTCAGGGCTTGATATTTGAGGCCAACAGCCTAATTTTATGCTTGTGACGTGACCTTTCGTCTTCCATGAGTGTTGAGTTGAAGTCCTTTATGAGCATAAAATGTGTGTTTATGCACAGCCAAAAACTAAAGGAAACTAATAAATGTTCAGTGTCACTAAAGTAAAAAATGCCATGGTATGGTTTTATACTGTTTTGAGGGCTCCTGACTCAAGTAGATGTAAAATAAACTATGGAAAGCCATCTGTAGCACTAATCTGCTTAGTGACTATTTTTCTGATTTATTTCAGGGATGTGGTATGAGGCAGCAGAGTTGATCTGGGCTTCAGTTGTGGGATATTTCAAACTTCCTCAACCAGATAAAAAGGTAGTATTTCCTTTTCACCCTGGGTATCTTTGCCAATCTAATAATCATTCCAGATAAGCTTTTGTTTACTTCAGAAAAGTCTTTTAGCGATAATGTTTCAATTAAGCACCTGAGACAAGGTTAACATGCAGGACAAATATTCTAGGCAAAGTCTGTATTGCACATTGTTTCCGCATGCATACACAGACTTACGGACACCTTTTTTCCTGCAGGGGAAGGAAAGTAATAGTTTTCATTAGGCGGAATCATCCGAGTAAAGCATCACCTAGGACGTCACAAGTGCCTCTGACAAGGACAGACAATTCCAGAATGCAGACATAGGTTTTATTTATTAAGATTAAGGCAAAATTTTTTTTTCCCTAATAACCAAGCATGTTTGTTTGCTGAGCTGTACTGCACTATCTGTTGTGGTTGATGGGTGTTCCCTAGCACTGCAGTATCTGAACACCTTGCAACAGGTACCGTATCTGTCTTTAACACCTTTGTGAGGCTTGGCCACGCTAATCTTCCCACTGTAGATGAAGCGACAGTCGCACCGTGTGTCCGTAGCTAAACAGGAATGTGAAGCTAAGTCTTGCAAGTCCTAGGGTGATGCTTTAAGAAGTTTTGTAATTGTACCCCAGCGTAAGTTATACCACAAAACCAGACCTCGTCACCTCTCCTCTGCCATACCTTAAAGCTTCACCTCAAGCTCAGAACGTTTCTATGGGAGCAAAGATGTGTAGCAAATTTTGCGGAGAGCGTCTAGATAATTCCCGGCATTCATAACTATTTAGTTGGGCAGACCCTTAGCTAGCATGTGTCGATCAAATCTTCCAGAGAGAGACATAATTAACAAGTTTATAGATATATATGCTACATGTTCATGTCTTATTTTCAAATTGATTCTGTAGAACCAATTACAAATTACCAGAAAAAGCCCAACTGTATCAACACCAAGAACTCTCAACTTTTGTCCAGCTCTGTTTATTTGTTTTTCAAACTGTGCAATAAGCTAGGGAAGTGTGTTAAAAAAGATGCTTGTTTTCTTGGGCTATGCATGATGAGCATTTATTACATCTATCATCTCTCTAGGCATCTTCACCCTCGATTTTTTAGAAAGACTGAGATCAAGTGGCCAGTTCTTAAACATAATTTTTGATTTTCTGTGGTCTTTTCTGAAAAACAGCAGTAAAACAGATTGAGTCTTATTTCAGATGTGATTAGCCAAGGGCTTAATGCAGTTTTTGGTGATATCACGAGACTTGACTTTCATTGTCAAAAATTGCACCTTGGGAAAATTCAGTGCTAAGGAAAATGCAATGCTGTTTAAGTTGAAACCTAGAGTTAGTAGTTATAGGGATAGCTGCCCCTCATGGAAACTCATATGTATCCACCAGGCCACACTTTCTGCAAGTTGACGTTAATAAAACCCTACCAAGATGACGTCTCTGAATCTCTTAGCAGTGCTTCTCTTTGGATCTTGTTTGTTTGGTTTGTTTTTTTTCCCCTATGTTCTACACAGAACCTCCTTTATTGTGAGCAGTAAAATTCAAAATACGAGGAGAAAAACACTGAGATAATTTTCCATTTCTCCTTCAGGGAATTGCTACTTCCTTGGGTATTATGGCAGACATCTTTGCTTCCATGAACGAGAAGGATTACATACGTTTTAAAACCAAGGCCGAGATTGACCTGGTAAGACTTAGTTTGGTATTTGTGTGTGTATATTCTTCAGATGGACTGTATGTTGTCATCTCAAATTCCCCCACACTTCGTTCTTCCTCCACTTCCTCTCCTGTGCTGAGAGGGCTGAGGAAATTTCCATTGCTCCTGGTGAAAAAGTTCAATTAGCACCTAGGTGGAAGAATGCCTTGCTTCAGGAAAAAGGAAACATTAAGAGTATTTACAGACTGTGTATGTCTGTGTCTGTGTAATATATAGAATATTTATAGGTTCAAAAAGTTCATTGATGGTAAACCTGAGCAAAAAGTCTCCTGCAGAAACAGACCTGGCCGCTGTTGTTTAAAATAGGTTGTCCCGTTCTGTCAAGACTCAAAGGTCTCAGAGAGCTCAGGGAACCTACAACAAACAAGATATAAATCCCAAGCTGCCTTGCTTTGATCCAACAGGGTTGCTTACCAGGTTGACCCATCTCTTTGAAAAGAAAGCCTTTGAGATGAGGTTTTCCCTCTTTTTTTTTTTTTTTTTTTTTTGTTTCACTAGAACCTTCTCCGAGAGTTCAGCCATCGCTTATTATCAGCTGCTGAGGCCTGCAAACTAGCAGCGGCCTACAGCCAGTACACCCCGCTGTTTGTCCTCACAGCTGTGGTAAGTATTAGTCTTCATTCTGAAAGTGTTGTTTGAAGAGTCCAGGCTATTAAATTGGGCTCTAATCTGGCTTTCAAACATTGCATCATACAGGGTATTGTGTCTGTGTTGTGGGTATGATGCTATATGTTGCTCTGAACTCCAATCAGAAGCTAAGCAGATGGGTGGAGAGCAGTATCTATCCACGGAACGAGGATGGGCTTTCGAGCCCATCTGGGAATGCTGCTTCTCCTTTAACTACTGCTGTATTTCAAAGGAAAAAGAGCAAGATTATTTCCTCCAGGAAACACAGCAGCAGGCAGTTAGAGCTGTCGTTTCCTTACAATTGTATAAAGGAAAGAAACGTATTTTTTCCTCCCTTTATTTATCTCTGACAGAGGTCTAGGTTTTTAATTCCTTCACTCTTCTTTCATGCCCTCCCAGAACATCCGTGGGGTGTGTTTGCTGTCCTATAGTCACTCCAAGGACTGTCCCCCAGAAAAGAGAAAGTTCTACTTGTCCGAAGCCAAAGAATCCTTTGAGATCGGCCTCCTCACCAAGAACGATAAGAGTCCCGTCACCAGCAAGCAGGAGCTCCACAGTTTCATTAAAGCTGCTTTCTGCCTCACAACTGTGCATCAATGGCTCTATGGGGAGAGTGAGAAACTCCATGAGGTGAGTCAACTATGTAGAGAAGCCATGGGAAAACTGCATTCATACAGCACTTGGTTTACAGAAGAGGAGGAGAAAGGAATGCTTGCCAAAGAGATCATGTCGCTGATCACATCCGTGAAGAAGCACCTGCAAGTGGAAAGCTTCCCTAATTCTGATGCCAGGTCTTACGTTCCAGACAGTTATAAAGGCATAGTGGAGAAACCTATCCTGCAAGGGGAAGCCAACTTTGAGAAAATCCTTGCCATGCATTCTCAGCATCATCTGTCAGTGTGTCAAGTGTTTGAAAATACTTGCAGGATTCATAAAACCGCACCAGGAGAAACCCAAGAGGGAGCTTGTATCACAACCTTAAGAACAGAAACTAAAAACATAGACACTGTGTGTACTACTGAAGAAATAGTGTGCCAGAGGAAAGGCGCTGCGAAAATGCTGACTTCACCAAAAGCAGGGAGTAGCTCAGAGAGACTCAGTGGCCAGAGAAATAAATACGTTGTCTCCGATGTGATGAAAATTTCCTTCAGTGAAGAAATTGAGCCGTTAGAAACAGAAACAAATGATGAAAGCAGAGTTTTCAGCAGATGGCAACACAGGAGTCAGACCACTACTTCAGACAGCTCTTGGTGCAAGCTGTCAAAATCAAGTTACTCTTCCAGCTGGGAGGAACTAAACTGTAATAGCAGCAGAGGGTCTCCCAGGGAAGAGCAGCAGCAGGAAAAGGGCCCAGCGGAGGAGCAGTGTTGCACAACAGAATCTGATGAAAATGGTCAACCTGCATACTTGCGCTCATGGCCTCCTTCTCCTCGAGAACCTCAACGTAGCTGTTGGAGATCTCCTCAGCCTGCCTTAAAGGCAGATACACCTCCAGCTGGGAGGCTGGTAGAGAAGGTGTCTCCTTGCAGAGAAGAGCTGCAGGAGGGAAGACACGGTGGAAAGACCTCTTCAAAAAAGAAAGCAGGGGAGGCGAACGACGCGGTTCCTTCATTCTCCACCCCTTACTCTGTTCCTACCAGGCTGGAGGAGGAGGAGGAGGAGGAGAAGTCTTCCTCCCGGGCGGAGCTGGGCTGCAGGACCAAGGACAGCGGCCCCTCCGCGTCCCAGCCCCGGAGCCGGGTTGCGTGGGTCCAGCCGGGAGGAGAAACTGCGGATAGCACAGAGGATCCCTCCTTTGAGGTACTTCTCCCCACAAATACGGGTGCTTCTGTACTATCAACGAGCATCGAGCCGAAAATGGCCAGCGAGTCCTCTGTGCGTGACCGGCTGGGGAAATCTGCTGTGGTGGCAAACGGATCTCTCAAAGTGCCGGAAGTTGACGCCCAAGCAGAAACAATAGATGACGCTGAATTTGATCTCATCAGTATTGGAGGCGTAGTAAACAATAATCCTATGGCGTCCGTTCCGAAGAATCAGTCAACTCCCAGTGCACCAACAGTTTTGCCCCTGGGTGGAAAGATACCCACAACCAAGGACTTTGACTGTGCCACTACTGAAGAAGATGAAGAAAAGTCTCAGGACATGGTGAGCAGCAAGAGACAATCCAGTTCATCTCTGAGTTCATGGTATAAATCAGCACAGATGCCCAAGAGTTCCCTTGAAGGTCCATTTCTGAACCCAAGGGGAAGTGGTTTTGTCTTCATGCCTGGGACAACGAAGGAAGAAATCCGTGACGCTCGATTTCTGAGGGACGATGATTACGTGCAGCTTCTGGCAGGGGTAGAACATAATTGGCTTGTCCAGAGACTGATGCCGACTGGAATTTTTAAGTCTAAACAGCTTCGTAATGCATACTGTAAGTTTCCACACAGCAGTGGGCATTTTCACACAGCAATAGGTACTCCCACAGAGAACAGTCCTGACTCAGGCTTTTTAACACACCATTTTAGTCATCATTTGTTAGGACTTAATTTTTTGGGTTTTTTTATGAGGTTTTGGATAAGAGCTTTAGCAATGGCAGAACACTCCCTTGAGCCGTTTTCCCCTATTCCTTTGTAGCCATTTGCACATCAGTCACAGCTTCATGGAAATGGGCTCCATTTCCATGCCCTCTCAGTCCCTCCTGCTTCAGTACCTTCATGCCAGAGGTAACTTAGGCTGCTTGAACTCCCTGTGCCAGTTCATCAAGCCTTTTCTACCCCATTACTTGAGTCTCTGGTTTTGTCGCCCATTTAGATTCCACCTTTCATCCCTGCAAACTGTGTATTTAAGATAATGATTGTTAAGTTAATCATAAATAACAGCCATAACTTAATATGCAGACACTTGATCAATGTACTTAGCAATACAGAAGCTAAGAGCAACACCACTATAGGCTGCTTCACTGACCTCATTAAGTAAAACCCATCTTGTATGTCGCAAGCCCATTTAGCAGTTTTTTTTGTCCTTCATGTAAAATATACAATTCTGCACCTAGATACCTCTTACCATATATTTTATAGCCCTGTACTTTGCCTTGGGAGAAGCCTGGATATCTTATCTCCTGGGTGTTAGTTATTTCATCCCTTAGCAAAGGCTTAGAGCAGTCCTGTGGAGTTGTCTGTTCTATTTGTTGTCTTTCGTTTTTGTAGCTGCTCTTCTATTAAAATACTCAAAGAAATCAGGCCTCTGGACAGGCCAAGAAACGGCTGTATTCATTGGGGACTACCTGAACGTGGCAAAGGAAGGCAAACAGAGAAATGCATTTTGGATACACTTCCTGCACCAAGAAGAAAGCCTGGGAAGGTATTGACCAAACCGGTTTCTGAAACAAAATGTTTATCAGTGCTACTTCTGTGTAAACATGAATGAAAACTGTCTGGTAAGATTAGTCTTACACCTATGATTCAGCTAGTCCAGTGCCTTGTTAGGTGGTAGCTTTTATCAAGTATTTTCAGAAGACGGTACAGGATTTTACTTGGACAACTACAGAAATCATAGTCACAGTGGGAGAAGATTGTTTCTTTAGTCTGTTTCAACCTAGTTTACATTGGGTTAGATTTTGACTGATATTCTGTAGCAAGAGTGTTTTACGGCTTTCCTAAACCTCTCGGGCATTTTGGCAGACTTTCCCATCACTCCATGTAACTTTCTACTTCTTAATTTCTGGGAAGAAAAAGCTACTTCACTGTTGTCTTCTAACAGCCATGTTAGCGTTCACTTGCTCACGACAGCTCTTAGGCCTGATTTCACCTTTGTCTGTGCTGGGATAGTCTCATGGGAGCTTAAATGTTGCTTCCTTTTTGTTTGACTTCTAGCTTTGCATTAGAGAATTAGCAATATAGACAGATAGATAATACCTATAGGCAGACAGGTGCTGCAGTTGCTTTTCTTAAATTTTAGCATCAGGTTTATGCAATGGATGCATCTGCTCTGAAAGCAGGATTCAAATCACCTCTTTGCCTCATAAAGGCCTCTGCACCAGGAGAACTCTGGTAACTGCTAGTTGCAGATTTAGGATTGTTATTTGAAATAGCTTATGAATTATTATGGGTTAAGAACAGTATTTTAAGTACCTCCGAGTCAGGTCTCCCTTCAGAGTCAAGAAGAGTTGGCTTTAAACATTGCGGTGTTATGAAACCCCCATCCTAGAATTTGATTGATCAGTACAGCATTTTATGCCTGTAAGAGCTATGAAAGAAAAAAAAAAACCCAACTTTAATCACTGGCATTTTAAATGCAGCACCAACAGCTGGCTTTGCTTCTGAACAGCCAAGCTCTGCTTTGTAGTGATGTTTTCTGTGTCACGAGTAGGGCTTCCCAAGTGCAGCCTGCTGCAAATCTAACTCCACCAAACACTTCTCTTCTTGTTTAGATATGTTGGGAAAGAATATAAAGAAGAAAAAGGACTACTTCATCATTTCAGTGATGTGGAACGGCAAATGACTGCCCAGTACTACGTGACGGAATTCAACAAAAGGCTGTATGAGCAAAAGGTCCCTACCCAAATCTTTTATATCCCATCTGCAGTACTCCTGGTAAGAACTGTCTTTAAGCAATGCAAAAGAATTGATGGGAAGAGTGTCTTAAGTCACTTTTGATTTTAAAACACTAGCAGTTAGGCTACCTCTAGATTACATGCTATCATTGCTGTGATCTTATCTGGTAGCTGCAGTTGTTCATTTCAGGACAGAAGACTCTACCTGCAGATCTACAAGTTTGTGAGTGCACTGGCAGAAAAGATGCCATGTGGTGTTAGAAGTCAGAAATGTAAATAAAGCCCAGGAGTTACCCAGCCTTTTCTATCATCTAACAGTATATGGACATCTGTTTTCAGGGGTCGTTATGAAATATGAACAGCAAAGTGACCCATTTTGAGCACCACAAAAACATCTACACCTCACTAGAACCCAGCAAGTAAGGTTCTTGCAGGCAAGTTGATTTGCTGCAGGAAAACTCTGAGGCCTTTTCTGCACGATACTGAATTTCAGGAACACAGGATTGGAAAGGACCTCCTTGTCACTCATGAGGTCCAGTGTCCTGATACCACAGGCAACAACACTGCGTAATCCCTTTTTGTACTCATTAAGCCCTATCTTAAAAGCAGCTGTGTAGTGTTTTGTGTTTTAACCTTTGTTGCTTCCAATAAGAAATCAATCTAGAGCTGCTTTCTTGGTGTCTGGAAACTTTCTGCTATTTTTGAACCTAAAAGAAGTGAATTTATATTCATTGTCTTTCTCACAGCTTCTTTGAGGCTTAGACTTAAGGAAGGAGTAGCAAAAACATCCCCTTCCAGCCTCTGTTCTCGAGGCTGGAGAAGCCTAGCTTGTTTTAATGTCACCTCAAGATACAGGTCTCTCTTCCCCTGTTTGCCTGTGAAGCCCTGAGCCTGCTCTACTTTGAATTCCCATTTCTTAAATACTGATGATCAGAACCGTACAGTGTTGCCCTGAGATACCTCCACTCCTTTTACAGACACAATAGGAATCCTTACCCTTACCGAGACCTGCATTTTTTATGGCCATATCACACTGGCAGCTCAGTCATCCTTCAAATGGCTATCACAAAAAGCTCTTTTCCTTAATAACAACCCGTTAGCATAGAATAGGACACCTTTAAACCACAGTTCCATTAACTTGTTGACACAACCTCACCTCTGATCCCATGCCCTGCAGCCTGCACCTTTTCTGCTTGTCCCTGACAGCACAACCAGTATCTATCTCTCCACCTGAGTGGGCTGTACTCAGTCATGAGAAGGAAATCCCTGTGCCTTCCCTGCAGCTGAGCGTACGTGGACGGCTGAAGAAAGGCTGGTGGAATTGGCAGCGCCATGAGCTTTAGCGAGGCCACGGTTGCATCAGCCACCTCTCGGTGAGGCGCGTTTCTGTCCTTCCGTCCCAGTGGTCCAGCCGCAGGGATGGCCTGCTGAAAGCCACAAGAACCAAGTGGCCGAGAGCTGGCTGGGATGTGGAGTTATTCGAGACAGCCTGGGAGGAAGGGCCAGCAGAGTCACCAGGATGACTCTGTCTCTTGATCAGGTTGGGAAAAAAAAAAAAAAAAAAAAAGGAGCTTGAAGCTAAAAGTTTCAAGAAAAAGCACTTTGGGGTTAGTCTTTCTAAACAGGAAAATCACCCTCAACCAAAGCAACAGCCGCTTTTGGTCATGGGAGACGCTTGTTTGGCCACTCAGTTCCAAACACATGGAGTGTGAGGGAGCTGCGCGAGACATGCCCTCAAGTCTTAACGCACAGATCATACTGGCCCTTATGTGTTTCACGTAACCGTAGCCAGGACAGCTCTCGCTTCTACCCTCTTTCTTCTGCCTGATGGTTGTGAGGACAGTGCGCAAAGCCACGAGGCAAATGGCCCTGCCGTGCCAGCACTCAGCCTGATGGTTAGGGGCAGGAGCCTCCTCTGGGTGACCTGGCGCAGAGGTTAAAGCTGTCATCCAGCCCCCAGTGGGAAAGTAAAGGATCTTTTCTGTATTCGTATGCTTGACTTTCAATTTGACTTGTGTTTCCAATATGGAGAGCTACCCTCTACAGTACAGAGCTGAATTCACTGTTTTGTTATGAGTAGGTATATGATAGCATGCTGTGCATATTACCATTTCTGTTAGCCATTCTGGCACTAGATCTGGCTCTATGCCACTCGCTAATAAGACCTAATGAGAGTCTGGCGTGAGTACTTACGAGTCTCTGAACACAGAAATGACTAAAACAACTCTCAAAACCTCCCACTGGTTATTTACACACTGAAGAAGGACCAGGTGCAGGTTTAGCCAAACCCTTTCTAGGTTATTCTTTAGACATAGTCTCCTGAAAGAAGCTCCCAATTTGCTGGACAAACTATAGACAGTTGTAGAACTCATTGCTCATGGAGTTTGGCCTGTCAGGCTGATTTTGCGTTGGATCTTGTTCCACCCTTTGTTCTAGTTAAATGTGAGCTCCTCATCTAAACAGCCTGTGTTTTGAATCAGCGGTGGGTTAACATGGAGACTCTTTGCATCCATCTTAGGATGGAAAGTTCTAGGAGGAAAAAACAAGACTTCAGTTAGAGGAGCTTTAGCATCCTTGTTTTCACATTTCCGCTTGCAAGACTGTCATTAGCTCCCTCTTTTCAGATACTGGAGGACAGAATTATAAAAGGATGTGTGAGTGTGGAGCCCTACATCCTTGGGGAGTTTGTGAAGCTGTCCAATAACACGAAGGTAGTGAAGAATGAGTACAAAGCCACAGAGTATGGTCTGGCCTACGGCCATTTCTCCTATGAGTTCTCCAATGGAACAGACGTCGTTGTCGACCTGCAAGGTTTGTATTACAGTGAACTTCATTTCTTGTGTGTCCTCTCATGTTGCGGAATATGCTATATAGAGAGCGTACTGTCTCGAAATGACGTAAAGCGAGGGAGGGATGTGCAGGTATGTTTTTGCCTCGAGCAGTGCTCTTGTTCTCCACTGCATCACAGCAAAAGCACGTAAGCCACACGCTCCCAAGTGCACCACAGCTTCGTGCCACGGAGTGGCCTGCGTGCCGTTAGACTAAAGCCGGTCTGCGAGGATGTGTCTTCTGGAACCATCGAAAGGAGAATCACTAAAAGAGGCAGCGGGTTTTGTCACGCTTCCTCCTTCCTGAAATTGGCAAGCCTGAAAAAAGGTCCCCTATTCAGCTAATGGAAAATGGAGCTCTTTGGTTAAGAGCCAAGGATAAAATCATTCAGATTCAAACTTTAGCACACAGGTATCTTTGGGATATTAATTTCATTAAATATTCATTATGTATCTTTTAGGGGTCTGCTTTTGCGAACTTAGATGCAAACTGGGAATCACTGAAGGGACATTCCCAGAGCATGGGCTGTGCCAGGCAGACGGTCCTGAGCACGATACTACAAAGGCTGTGATGTTCGATAGCAAGATGTGTCTGTTCTTCCACAGGTTGGGTGACAGGTAACGGGAAAGGCCTCATCTACCTCACAGACCCCCAGATTCATTCTCTTAATAGCAAAGATGTTTCACACTCCAACTTTGGTAAGAAAGGAATTTATTACTTCTTTAATAATCAACATGCGGAGTGCAATGATATCTGTCGCTGCCTTTCTTTAACAAGACCCTCAGTAGAGCTGCCTCTGTAGACTTGCACGAGACAGTCACACAAAAAATACCCCATAAGCTGGACAGTAACTTTACACTACACACCTTTGGGAGCATATTGTCTTCGTGAGAGCCGCTGAGCTGCTGAAACGATACCCGTGTGAGTCGGGTCAGTCATTACCTGCAGGAGTTTGGCAAGTTCTGGTCTTTGCATCCAGGCTGGTGGTACCATGTTACCATCTTGTGTACCGTCTGAACCTCGTGTTGTTACGGCCATCTGTAAGAAACGGAAGAACATAAGAAGAGTAAGAAAACAGCCTCCCAAATTCAGCTAGAGGTGTACTACCAGACTGTATAAACTTCTAATCCATTCAGACCCAGTAAGGGCAGTGGGCACCATCTGCTCTTTGGAAATGGAATGTGAAACAGAGTGAGACAGAAGCAGAGAGTTGTGTTTCAACCATCTGTAAAATTTTCAAAAACTTGTATAAATGCTTCAGGGAACGAATGGTAATGTTTTGGTTTGCTTAAAAAGTAACAAAGGTTTTTTCAGAGGTGTGTATGTGCATATGTGACCACACAACATCTAAACAGATGGAAATATGGTTTCGCGTGTAACAGCCAAGAAAGCTCTGCAAGGAAAAAATAGTGTTCCTGAACCAAGATTTGCTTTACACGAATAATTGAGGACTGCTACATTTAACAAACTCTCGGAAGACTTTCCCGAGAGAAGAACAGTTTTCACTTAAGGACGGCACATCTCTTCTGCCTGTAATGAAACCGTGAGCACCGCAGATTTGGTGACCAATTCCGTAACCAATTCCCTCAGATAATCTCACTGGACGTGGGTGTAGCCAGTTGTACAAAGGAGCGGTTCTGAGGGGCGTCCAGCATCTGATAAGCACAGAGGAAGCAGCCTCAGTGCCAGTTTTGGTTCCAACTAGGCAGGCAGAGCACACCCTCCCTTTGAGCCTCTGTCCCCAGCCTCGCAGAGCTGCGAGGTGGAAGGTGTTTGGGAGTGAGAGGCGCCTTCCTGGGCCGAGTCCCCGACAGAAGCAGTCAGAAGGAGACTTGCAGTTTGCTGCCGGCAGCGAAGACGACGGCTGCTTTTCTGGCACGTGCCAGAAAATACATTTATGAAAGGAAAACAGACGTCCGATAATACTTACGTGAAATATTTACACCCTGCCTCTACCCACAGCCCACACCTAGACCTTGCTCCTCGCACCCGATTCCACTTGTACAGGCAAAGACTAAACTTGTACCTACACGATGGGGGGGGGGGGGG
>JAVJGG010000007.1:8800331-8811795 GCA_035590195.1 Aviceda cuculoides
GGGGGGGTTCTTGACAACTCCGCCTGTGCTAGGAACACGCTTTCCTATCACACATGCTAACAGCTGCAACTTAGGTCTTTCACTGCAACGTTTCTGCAGTGGTTTTTTTTATTGTTTGTGGTTGTCATCGAGCATATTCAGAGAGCCCCTGATTTTTAACAGCAGGACTGAACAGCCCGTGGCATGTACGCTGGCCACATGCTTCAGTAGCGCCTGCCTGGGTTAGAGGCAGCTGCAGCCTTTTACTTTTTATGAAACAATCTTTTGTGGGGTTTTTTTTGTTGTTGTTTGGGGTTTTTTTAAACTAAAGCTTGCAATTAATTCATGTGACCTCCTTGGACACCTACAGCAATTCACATACTGATAAGCGCTCCTGCACCTCCAAGAGACCCAACTGCTAGAGTTATTCTGTCACAGCAAATTTTAGAAGCGTGTGGAGGAAAGCAGTGCCCTCCCAACTTTGTGAATTCTAGCTGAACAGCTGAAATCTTTTTTTCTTTTTTCCCTGCACAGGCTGGTTAGCTGAAAAGAGTCAAACCTACTGGCATGATCAGACCATGTATACATGTGCTGTGAAGAAAACAGCAATAAAAAAGAGGGGATGGAAGCTTCTCACACAAAACGCTGCACCCCTTCAATGCTGAATTAAGCCAACTGGAGTGTCTGGTTTGAAAACAAAACAAAACAAGAAACTATTGGCAATATTACCCAAATTCAGGCTATGATGAAAGAAGCATTTTCACATCAAGTAGGCTGACTAATACATTTTAGTCCTAAAAAATTCAGCTGTCTGTTTTACATCTGCTGCAGACAGGCTTTTAATGAGTTACCTGGCCAGGATGAGTGGGCTTCAACCTTCATTTCCAGTGGGCTTCCAGGAGGACGCTTGTTTCAGCCTCTGTCAGAGATGCAGTGCAGGTTTTGGTTACAAGCAGAGGGCGTATCTTTGCATCTATAGGTTGCAGCTGATTTTCTATTCCACAGGAGAAGGAAGGGAGTCTTATATATTCTTCCAGCACATCTTTCCTGGTGTGACTAGCCTAACTGGCAGGCAGAAAAGCTACTTCTGGGAAAGTTCAAGCAACAGTTATACATATAGCCTTCAACAGTGTCACATACGACTGGAATAACACACAGGGCTGGAGCTAACGTTTTTTGCTGCTTAGCCAAAAGAAACTATGATGAAGCCTAGATTTTACTCTTCCACGACCATGCCAGCACCTCCAGAGTATGTGTATGCGCACACATATGCATGTGCACTCCCATGTGTATTATCGGGCTCTTCATTTGAAAAATGGTAGGTAGCTTGCCTGCTCCATCAGCAGAGAAAAGCTGCCTTCATTTCAAATTCTCCTCTTCTCCTCCGAAGCCTTGATGTCCCACTGCCCCCAAGCTCAAAGGCTGGGATCGTTTCTTTGGGGAGATTTTCCTGATGAGAAAGCGAACACAGCATCAAACTTCCACGAAAAGATGGGTCCCCAACAGAGAGCTAGCTTTAACAAAACCATCCGCTTTTGTTTCTACAGCCAGCAGAGATTTTTAGGCTTTTATTCCCACTTTTTAGCAATGCTATTGTTTTCTAGGTGATGTTTGTGCCGAGTTGTTTGGAAAGATGCCCTATCGCTTCACTGACCGATTAGAACTAGGTGTAAAGAGGGAGAAGCAAGAGAAGAAAAAAAAAAAAATTAAATCTCTTTATTATGGTGCATAAACCTTCAATGTTGGGGAGCTGGGCAGCTGCGCAGGAAGAAAAATGCATTCAAAAATATAATGCTAGTGTGAATAATCCTTTCCCGAATGCTGCTTGCAGACTGCTTCAGCTTTGTCAGGTGAACTTGAACTGGGCCATCAGATTTGCTGCCGTTCCCATTGCACACTGTCTATCACCCCGGGGCATTCACCATCTTGACTGTTGTTAAAAGCCAGCAAACAATCCATCATTGAGCCCGGGAGTCACTGCTCATAGAAAAGTAAAATCGGCATGTGACGGTACACTCGGCTCCAGTGTTTCGCAGATTAAAGTGATACATGAAAACTCACGTGTTACTGGGAAGATTAAGTCCGTTATCTTGTTCTGCAGCCAATAAAGGACGGCCTTGTCTGCAGCAGTAGGGAAATTCGGGCTTTAACCAAGTGACAAACGCCGCGCATACGTAGCTTCGTGCTTCGGCAAAAGAGAGCGCCGAGCTCTAAAGAGGAAACAAAGCTAGTTAGCAAGATCTCGGGAATTAATAGGCAGCAGAGATGCTGTGTTAAAGCCTCTCTGCAGAGGCTTTCCCTTCTCTATAGAGACAATTAAAAGCAAAACAAAACCTCCCGGACGATCTCTGCAGAACAAAGTGTCCTAATACGCTGCCAACAGACGGCCCCGCACATGCAGTTTCGAGACCCCTGAAAAGTAATGCCTTTTCCAGCTTACGCCTGTTGTTCAAAGAAAGAAAAAAAAAAAAGAACATATTTAGATATGCTCCTGAATAAATGGATCTGTGGGAAATGTTAATATTTTGATTTCTTCCTAATATTTGCATTTAGCAGCCGATTTCTTTTGTTAGTTTGTAGCACACATCTTACCATCTCAGCCAAAGTTACAGCTACTCACAGTTAAAAGTTAGCATCAAGTATCAGCCTGTCCAGTTCCCTCTTAAAACAGACATCTTTGTATTTAACCCCGCAGCTTCTACTGGTCTTACTCTTTACAGGCTTGGGCACAAATTCAGAGGTGTCAGTCCTACACATACGCAGGCACTCTGTCTTCATCCAGGGCTTGGATACTAGAAATCCTGGATTAATGTACTCTATAATCTCATCGCCTGAAGAACGTAGACACACACATGGCCCAGAACACACAGGACTTAAATTATTGTTTCATATTTGTGGTATAAATAGGTCGTTATTGGGGGAAATAAATAGTTGACTTTGATGATGGAGCATTTAATATTTGGCTGGAAGTTTCATCTTAGAGCCACCGACCAAAAAAATTGCTGTTTTGCTCTTTCCTCTGTTTTCAGAAGAACGTGTTTTGAACTGACCAAGACTTCGGGAATACTTTTTTGGTTTGGGCAGGGGGGGTCGGTTTAGAAATGCAGTGGATTATATTAAGTAACTTGCCACCAAGCATGTTTTTTTGCACTTGATTAATTTTAACACACTCCCCAGTCCAACGTCAGAGCTCGGTATGACGATTAAGAGCCAGTCACCCTGTGGTCTCTACAAAATGAGCAAAACTGTGTTGTGCTGGTACAGTGAAATATTATTATTATTAACTGTGGGGACATAAAACGTGAAGAAACATTTTTTCCTCTCAGCTAAAGCAGCCAGCTCAAGGACTTGAGTTTACACCCGACGTAAGTGCTACAGTAAGTCAGGTACAAAAACGTCCTGCTCTTGCCAAGGCGGTGACATACTTTCCTGTCTTTCAGGGAAGGTATTTGGTTAAAGAGGTTTTGCCCACTTACCTTTCCGCAGCGTTGTGTACTCATGCATAAAAGTTAGTAAATTTGTTATCAAGAGGGAACGGGTTGATGCAGCCAAAGCCTATTAACCACAGGCAGAATGATTTTTTCATTCTTTCGCCAGTACCGAACGTCACTATGAAGCACTTGGGGGAACTTCTGTTACAAAAGAGGCCGCGTCGGTTATTCCGACAACAGAAGGCTGAGCCAGGCTTGCCTCCATCCCTCTGCCTCCGAGTCAGCAGCATCCTGGGCCGTTAAGGCCAGCGGAGAGCGGGCACGGGGTGACCCCTCCAGCTGTGAGGCAGCACGTTCCCCGCCGCCGAAAACCCAGCGTCAGCTGCCCGCAGAGCCCAGCTGCTGGATTTAGGCATCGCTCCTTTACCAGAAAGAGCTATTCGTGGGTACCGAGGGGAAAGCTTCACGGGAGCAAGCTCCGAACGGCAGCCTGGGCTGTCCGGTCTCCGCTGCTTGGCAAAATCCAGCGCTACTGCTGAACGCAGCGGCGCCGGCCTCCTCGCCGATCTCCTTCCCACTGTATGTCTCGGTAACGAGGGTGAGGTGGTTCTTCCAGGCACGGGACTGGCACCCGGCACGGGAATTTTCCCAGTCCGTCCCGCTCCCCGGCCGGCAGAGCCATGGGGAGCCCCCAGGGGCAGGGGAACCAAGCCCCCACAGCTATTTCTCTAGGCATTGCATGCGCGTTGGGAAAAGCACGCTGTTTGCAGGTGGCGTGATGTACTGTTGTAACCGCTGCTCCCTTGACGTAACCAGAACGGGGATATTTCCAGCAAATTTTCGGCTAACTGTCCCTGTCACCTGCTGCCTGGGATGGAGGTCCCTGCACCGGCCCCCGGGGACCTTCCCCTGCAGGGAAGCCGGCGGCGTGCCGCTCTCGCCCCTCTCCCGGGCACGGCCAACACCCCCCTGTTTTTTTTTTTTTTTTTTTTTTTTTTTCTCCCCACTTGGATGAAATCATCTCCCATGTCCCCACGCCGAGCGGGAGCAGATGGGGCTGTCGGCCTCCGCAGCCGCCCGCTGCCTCGGCTCGTGCGAGCCCGTGGTGCCTCCGGCCCCCCCCCACCCCGCAGCCTGCCCTCGGCGACCCTCCAAATAGAACTTAATCCCATTCTTTAATCGGAAAACTTCTCTGCCGGGCTCCTTTTAAGACGGAGCGTATCCTTCCTCAAAAGATACCGAGTTACTAATAATTCGGTTATCGCGAGAGCCTGCTCACCGCCCCCCCGCGACGCCGGCGGTGCCGCCGCCCCCGCCGCCCCGCGGTGGGGGCCGGGGTCCAGGTTCCCCGCCCCGGCACGGGGGGGGGGGCAAGGGCGGCCCAGCCAGCACCCAGGGGTGCCTGCGCTCTTCCTCCGTAACAGCCAAGTGAAACCCAAACTGCTTTCCCCTGCGGGGCTGCCGTCCCCTCCGAGCAGGCCATCACGTTAATAGAGGTTGATTTGCAAACGGCGTCGTGCCCCCCCCAATACCCCCCTTTGCTTGACTCCCGCTTTTCTGCTCAATGGCACAGATGCTGCTTTGTGCTGCCCAGGACCAAGCAGCTATTAGCAGCAAATCCAGCGAGGGAAATTAATGAAGGCGACTACTAATAAAAGACAGCTCAGGACAGCCATACCAACTCGCTCCAAGCAGTAATTAACTTTTTTTAAAACTCATGAAGGTAAATATGCCATCAGCTTTGGTCCAGTCCCTCCTCTTTTTAATAAAAGCAGGGGGAGGGGAGGCGAGGGAAAGGGGACGGCTGTGTGTCGCAGCCACCCCAGCACCGTCCACGTTCCCTCCTCGCACGCTGCCGGCCGCTGCAAAGCGCCGAGCAACCCTCCGTCGCAGGCAGCAGTCCAAAGAGGTGTTTTTTTTTTTTTTTTTCTTTCCAATCAATTTCTAAAGGTTTTATTTTGAATCTTAGCATTGCAAGAGGACTACCTCTCTTTAATCAGAAATCTGAATTCGGTACAAGGAGTCACGGGGATGAGAAGGTTGCCAGAAGTTTGCTGGACCTGCGCAAATGTTGCGGCGTCGTAGGCTGAAGGCAGGATATATCCTTTAGCGGAAGGTGTCAGTTAGCTTGTTAGAGCAAAAGAGTCTGTCTCAGGCTTTAAGGCGTGAGATTTGATCCGTAGTAAGACAACAACCTACACCAGGTTAAAAAAAAAAAAAAAAAAAAAAATCCCGCCATGATTTCTCTTCATGCAAGTAGGCTGCAGCAGTGCGATCACTGTATAACACGCGGGTTGCTTGAGGTTTTTGTGCCCGTATGGTATGGGAATTGGGGCTGCGTGGGCCAAGTCCACGCGTAATAAAGGCAAAATGTCGTGAAGTCCCAGCCCTTACAGGATTTGGTGCGTACCATGCACCCCCCAAGCGATAAATGGCGACACCCCCCCACCCCGTCCCGTCCCTACGCCTCCGCAGAGCCCCACAAAGTCTCTGGCGGCTCTTTTACCCTACGTGCAACCGGGAGAATCCCCGAGATAGTGAATTACCGTTTCACATTCGCTCGGATGCGTGCCTTATCCCAAACCCCGGCCCTGCGAGACCAAAACCCCCGCGCTCCCGCTCGGGCAGCCCGTGCTTCTCGCTGGGGCGACGCAGCCCCTTCCCGCCACGGACCAGCCTTGAAAAACACCGGCTTAGTTTGCGTGGCACCGTTAGCCTTGCTCCTGCCTCGTTTTTCTTCCTTCACGCTGAATTTATCCGATTACTTCGGCCGAGGAAAACAGGCGGCCTGTCGACGCCCCCGGTGAGTGCCCGAAATGTCCTCCCCAGGCAGAGAGCAGCTTGCGGGCCAAGCTTTGGGGAGGGGGACAGCAAGTCACGAGGGCTTTCAAGCTTAAAAGCTTTTTCGATTTCTTTAAAGCTTAAAAGCACCCCGATTTCTACTGCAGAGCCGGGGGTCCGAGCACTCCCGTTGTCTTGGAAGGCTGGGACCTGGGATCTGGTTCCGGTCCTTTCCCTAAATCGGATTGGGAAGAGCGCTCTGCCAGGCTCCCGAGCCCCTCAGGACCGAGGTTGTGACTGCGTGAGGCGATGCCGGGAGCGCCGGCATCCCGTGCCGATGCGCGGCCCTTTCGGCAATGCCAGGCTCACTCCCACCACCCCCCTGGGCCCTTCCTGGCCCCCACCCGCACCCACCAGGGCCATGCCCCCCCCTCCGCCGCCCCCCAAGTCCCATCGCTTCTGCCACCCGTGTCCTCCGGTGCCTGGAGGACACGCGCCGAGCATCGCAGGGAGAGTAAGCCGGACCAAATCCCGGCTGTGTCCCCCCCGGGCAGGATGGCTGGCATCTCCTTCCGTGGGGGGCTCCTGCCCCCCCCCGGGGGACCTCCCCTCGCCCCATGGCATCAGCTGCCACTCGTAGCTCGTGCTCCCGGTGTGCCGGTCCTCCTCCCCGATGCGTAGACCCTCTGCCAGGTGCCCAAGCCCCCACCGCGTACCGAAACCCCCTCCCACGGATGTGGAAAACCTTGTTTCCACGGATGTGGAAAGGTCTTGTGGGGGCTCCGCGAGGTGCCTGCGGACGTGGGACCCAGAAGGTGATAAAACCACACCTCTGGGGGCAAGTGTGGGCAATAGGACCCTCGGAGGCTGGAGGAGCTGGGCGGCGATGGGAACTGAACTGGTGGGTGATGGACTTTCCCCCAGCGGCTGCTCTCAGATACTTGTTAAATGTCATAAAAATGAAAAGGTGATTTTTTGGGGTTTTTTGGTTGGTTGGTTTTTTAAGAAATCAGCTTAAAAGCTCTCGGTGTGTTTAACTGACGTTAAATCAGTTCAGTGAGAAGAGCCCATGACATTCCCCTCTGAGGAGCAGGAGCCCAAAAATTTGAGGACTAGCCCCGCTGTGTAAAAAGCAAGGCAATGAAACTGGGGGGAAGGCTGAGTACCGGAGGAGAAAGTAGTGAAATGCAAAAAAAAAACCCAAACCCAGCCCGTGGGGAAAGCCAGAGCCTGAGGCGAGGCTGTGGGAAGGTGTGCCCCATGCACTGTCTCCAACCTGAAACGATGGAAGGCAAAATTTGCCTTCTCTGCAACGGAAGCGAGGGATTTGGGAGGGAGTTAAAGGGACAAGAGAGGGCACAGAGGCAGAGCGCTGCCGGGCTGGGGACGCTCAGCGAAACGCCTGTCCCAAGGGAGAAGGTAGCACCGCAGATACTGCGTGGGGTCTTGTTTTTCATCTGCAGAGAAACCTGTACCCTGTCATATACCAAAGTAAGCTTTACAAATAATTTGGGATGGGCTCTCGTTAAGTTGCATACGTATTTTCTTATTTCCATAAGAAAATATGTAACTAACTGTTTAAACTCCCAGACGATCGGTCCTTTCGATTAAGACAACATTATGCCGTAACTAATGCATCCAGTGTTAAAAAAGCAGCCAGCGTCTGCTTAATTACTTAATGTCACGTACGTTTCAATGGCAAAGTCGTTAGAGAGCACCATAGGATGCCCCGTAGCAGGTGAACCCTCATCTAGTTGTTTCCCAGCCTAATGGCATTACTTTTCCACCGTCAGCAAACCCAAGTGTCACTGTGACAATAAAATAATTTAATCAATAAAACCCAGGGATCGGTGGACCCTGAACTCCAACCTGAGGCACCCAAATGACGTGGGGTTTTTTTGGCTAGACCCTTCATGCTGAGCCTAAATGTCTTCGGATTTACCTAGAAAGCTACCTAAGTTGAATTTTTGGTCCTCCCAGGTCTTCCACCTTCACTTTGAATCTCGGTGAGCATCCAGGGGCTCGGCAGCGAGGCGCCCGAGCCCGAAAAGCCAATTCCCTGCCTCGGCTCGTAGGCGTTCGCCTAGGAAGGAGGGCCCAAGCTGCGCTGAAAATCCGCCGGCCAGATGAGGGCTGTGTCGGGAACGCTCTTTTTAATTACGGCGGTAGGTTGCGAGATTTATGTCTGACATGAAAGCGAGCGAGCGCGAGCCCTTGGGGTGCGGCGGCTGTCGCACCGGCGCTAGTTTGGCTTCTTGTCGCTATTCTTATGCCAAGGAGGGTTGTAAACCCCCTCGGGGGCCGTAGAGCTGCCCCTCCAGCTCTGACGGCGCGGAGAAGCTTTTATGCCAAAATACAATACGCGGAAGGATCATAAACATGGGTTATTATGGCAAGGTGCTGCCATGGAAACCACCCCCAGGTTTTTCCACTTTATCCGAAGAGGTGCTTTCCCATCCCGCATCCCCCCCAGTTCCGCTTCCAGGTTCGCTGTCATTTTTTTCTGGAGCCACGGGCCGATTTCCCAGTGCTTTGGGGAGCAGCAGCTCTGGTGGGAGCTGGGACGTCCCATCACCCCCAACAATGGGTCCTCTGAAAGAAACGAGGGAAATAAAAAAAGGAAAGAGGGAAAACCCCCTCAAGTTTAGAGGGAAGAGAGAAGGAAATAAACTCTTTTGGCCCCATTCGAAAGAAAAATGGGGGCGCGGGCGAACAGCTTAGGTAACAAACCCGGCCCCTCCGGCTCATCCTTCGCCGGCGCTGCCCTTCCTCCCCCTCCGCGCCTTCCTCGCCTCGGGCCCGTCTCCTTCGAGGGCAAATCCTGCCCAGCCCAGCCCTGCCCGGGAAGCAGGGAAGGTTTGACTGGCCCGGCTCCCATCCCAAACCCCACGCTCGGCCGCCGCCAAGCCCTCTCCCGACTCTTCTCCCCAGCTCCATCCTCCAACGCTACGCGTGCTTTTTCCCACGGTGGCTCCCGTTGCCGTAGCCCCAGCGGGACGGGGGATGCTCCTGCTAACGGGGTCTGTACCTGGGACGGAAGGAAAATACTTCCAGGATGCCGAACCCGGCGAGAAGCAGCGTCCCTCCCCGAGGACCGCGGAGGGAGCATCCCGGTGCTGAGCCGCTCGAGACGTCCCTCCTGCTCCCATCGAGAGGGGGGAAACGCATCCCATCCGTCCCGGCCTTTTGAAGAGCCGAAGACACCTACTCCGGCCCTTCTTAAAAGCGGGAGAGAAACCGGGAAGGACAATGAGACCCGACCAGAAAAGACAGAGAGGGTGAGCGAGGCGCTAGCCTTCTTTTTGGCATTCCTGGAGTTTAATCATTAAAAGGGGTCGTTAAAAGAGAGCGAGAGTGAAAAACCCCGCTCCCGACGGGCTGCCCCACACACTGCCAGCGGATTGAAAGGCTCCCTCTTGTTTTGTTCCTTCTGGCCCGTGGCAGATTTGGGGGGACACAGCTTCATCTTGCTGGCCACATCAAAGCAGTGATTATGCAAATGCGCCCACTTTTTTTTAAGGAATTATTTATCACACAATAACCCCCCTGCCAGCGGGGGAAACAATAGATCGGGCTAGATAGCGCTGCTCGCCCGAGGCTGCGGGGCCGGGGGGGCCGAACCCCCGCACGTTTTATTGGCCTAACCTAATTTCACTAATTCTCTTTTCACACGTTTTGTTTTGCGTTTGTGGGTCCGTCCCCGTCGCCCCCCCCCGCCGCCTTTTTGGGGACGTCGCTCCAAGGGCCGGGTTTCACGCTCCCAGGATCCGGGGGGGCACCGAGCGGGATTCATGTGCCGCGCATTTTATTTAATTAATACATTCAGGCGCCTCCGCTGGTTTTTAATGATTTCCAGGTGTTTGTCCCCAGAAGTCACAAAGTGCCCCCGGGCGCACGGGGGCGATGATTGAAGGGTCTCGGGGGCCTCCAGCGTGTCCCCCCCCTTCCCTGGTGACATTCCCGGCCGTGTGCTGTTGGTACCCGGCGCTGTGCGCGCTCCCCTGGGAGCCATTGACCCGAACCCCCCCTGGAATTGCCTGGCGCTTGGGTTTCATCCGTCCCTCAGAGAGACAGAGGAAGGAAATTCTTCGTCTTTAAACCCCTGTGTGTTTTGTTTGGGTTTTTTTTTCTCACTAACGTTTATTTCCTAGGGCCTTCTCCGCGAAATCCAGGAGGCATCAGCCTGAAGAAGCGCGATAAGCAGTTTCTCCATCCGTCACGCGATCGCTGCGCAGCATCTCCTGTACCGAGGGGCGAAAGCAAACGATCAGTAAACTTCCACCAAGCTTTTATTTTTTTATATATATATATATACACACACATATCCTGTGCTTAATGCCGTTTTCCTTCGCAACGCGAGCAGCCGCACGAGGAACCCAAGAACAGAAACGCCACGAACAGAGGCGGAGGCCGAGTCGCGTGCGTTTCTGATGGCGCCCGTCCCCACTACAACCAGTCTGAGGCCTTACTTGGCTGGGAAAAGGAGATTTTTTTTCTTGTTTTGGATCTGCTTCTCCCGAAGCAGCTTTACACCCAAAGAGTGCCCCCCCCCTCCCACCCCAGCCTCACCCTGGGGCTAAGCTGACCTCCCCGAGAGTTTAGCCTGGGTCTTACTCCGCAGCAAAAAGGGGTTTTAAGAAGCTAAAGGCAATTTTCGTCGCCCGCGTTTGTCACCGTAAGGCCCTCGGACCGCAGGCAGCTCCCGCCGGAGCCCGGTTTCACCGGCGGTGAGGACAGGCGCCGGCCTCCCCGAGTTCCGGAATTCCCGGCAGACGGCAGTGAACCAGAAAAAGCAGCAGCCCCAAAGTTACGAAAATTAGAGCTTTTTATTTATATTTTATCACAAGAACAATGCCTTGGCTCTTCAGCTGTAAATACATACTAGAATAAACTCTGTAAATTATACAAAAAAATACATATTTTCCATGAAATCTGTCTTTATAATAAATAAATGTGAACACGTGTGTGGCTGATCGCTGTAATGTTCCGTGTCTGTTTAGGTTTTCAGTCTGTTGATTTATTTTTAATCTCCTGAAAGAAGGGGGGAGTTCCTCGGCCCCTAAAGGTCGAAATAAATAATGCATGAGGAGGTCCTCCCTCCCCATTTCCCCCCCCCCCTTTCCTCTCGGTTTTTTTTTCTTTTGATAGAGAGTTCAGCCTAAATTTCCACGCTTGCATTCAGCCCTCACAAAGCCTACAAATTATACAATGACTTCTAACCTGGACCCCTAACAAAACAATTTACTTTTTTTTTTTTTTTTTGCCCCTCTTTG
>JAVJGG010000007.1:8818273-8846085 GCA_035590195.1 Aviceda cuculoides
CCCAGCGTCCCACCGGGCTTCTTCCTCACAGAAGCGACCCCTCCTTGGGTTTAAGGCCGTTAGCCCTCGGTCCTGTCACAGCCTGCCCTGCTGAAAAGTCCCTCTCTGGCTCTCCTGTCGGCATCCATGAGGGACGGGAAGGCTAAGAAGGTCTCGCCGGAGCCTGTCTTCCCAGGCGAGAAGCAGGGAACTCGCTCCAGCAGGTCCACGTCCCCCTTGTTTTGGGGACCCCCCCAGCTGAAGGCAGTGCTGCAGGTGGGGTCTCACCAGAGAGGGGGAGAGGGGCAGAATCACCACCCTGGACCGGTCACGCCGCTTTGGATGCAGGCCGGGATACGCTCGGCTTTCTTTTTTTAAGGTTGGTCTGATAGGAGCGTAGAGCAAGGGTCTCTGTTTCTCAAAGGCAGCCTCTGCAAAAGCAGCTGGGCAACAGCCCGAAAAAGCCCTCTTGGCGTGACAGCTAAGAACGCAGATAAGGTTTCAGGCAGGTACCAAACGATACATTCCGCCTTGGTTTACAAACAGAGCAATGAGGTGGTTTAGGGTTTTTACACATCTGTTAGCCGTTGGGGACGGTAGGGATGAAATTAATGCGGAGACGCTGACGCACACAATCCTTTTGTTCCTACAGGTGACAACTTTTACACCGGTTAGCGGGACTCGCCGTCCAGCGTGAGCTGCGACTTCTCGGGGACGGGAACGCTGGGTTACGCACAGCTCCTGAGAAAAGGTAAGTGCCACACTGGGGAAAGCAAGGTCTGCAAGAGCCACAGCCTTTCCGACAAACAGCAAGAAGGTGTCAGTTTATGGCTGGAAGAATTACACTTGCACGTCACAGGCATAACGTACATGTCTTTTCAAGGTAGGTACCAACGAATCGCTAGGAAACAACCACCATCTAGGATCAAAACTATAACCTAGCTAAAATCCAGTATCCTCTCACTCAACCACTAGCCATCAAAACGCTGTTAGAAGAAACAGTTAAACTCCACAGGAGGCTATAGAACTTGTCCCTCAGCAAGACTGTTCCCCACCCCCTCACAGCCAGGCGACGTCCGCTCGAGCTGCAGCACTGATCCTCACCTCCAAAGGGTGACCCAGGGCAGCTAGGTGAGATTCCTGGTCCGATTCACCGACCGATCCACTCCCAGCCCACCCACATTTACTTCCATAGCAAGAACCTCAGTTAGCTTCCTTAAGATAAGCTTTCCCTGCTTCCTCCTTATCCCCTCTCCTTACGCCATCCTGGGCTAACCAGTCCCATCGTCGGCTCACGTGCTGCAAGTGTTCTGAAGTTCAGTGTTCCCCAGAATTCTGATTTCTTTCCGGGAACAAATGCATCATTGAATGCAACAAGCTCCTGACCAGGTGATTTATTTCAAAGCTGCTTGAAAAGAAAGCAGATTACTTCGAGTAACTTCAATGCTATTGGGATGCAGGCTTCTTCTCTGGAAGCAGTTTAACAGCATCTAGAAATATTACGATGTCCATGCTTAACCCACTGCGCCCCACCGTTCATACATTAACCGCTGAGCCTCCCCTATACGCCTCTGAGACGGCCTATGGACAGGCTTGTGCCAGGGTTAAAGATGATGAATTTTTTTTCTTGTCAGAGCGTTTCTGACACAACAGCACTCTTTTTCCAAACCAAAATCATTCAGCTTTTTTGTAGTTTTTGAAACGGAGCTAAATGATCTTCTCCTAAAACCTGTAAAAATATCTAGATACAGGTCAATCCATTCTCATTTTATGTTGTTCACATTCCAGGATTTAATAGACCAAGGACATGTAATTTTTCTTGAAGAAATTACTCTATGTTTTAATTATCCTTTTAATTGTTTTAGCCATGCTCCTTCCTAGATGTCACTGATTTGTATGTATGCCAGATGACAGAATTGTTCTAAGAGATGGTGTTACGTGTGTATCTTACGTGAAGAATAATGAAACACTAATACTACAATTAGGTACTTTGTAAGCATAAAAGGATTTCAGTTATCAAGCAGATAAAGTTACTTTATTCCTGTTTAGTCATACAAACAAGCATCAAAACAGAAGGATCAGTGCACTGAGATACAAACAAACATTTCACACGCGAACTATAAATACTAGATTTGCCATCCTTCTGATAATTTTTACACACGCAATTCATAATTTCTTCACAAAATAAGCATAAATTTTATTTTTCCTTTTTCTTATTCTGTTCCTTTTCCTTTTGTTTCTCCAAGTAACACTTAAGAATGTTGTTTAGCTGCTGCTCACACTGGCTTACGTGTTGTAATCCATTTTCCCATCCTAAAAGCAGGGATAAATAAATAATAATAATAATAAATTAAATCAATAAATACACAGGACAATTACATCTTGCTTTACAGCATCCACCGTGCAATTAGTCTGTGGTGATGCAAACATCTTACTTCCCCAAGCCTATCAGAGCTATAATATTTCTACTTTGAAAACTGTTCTTCTTCAGAGTCCAACTTTGATGTCAACCAATAGGTAAATGAAATAATTACTCTTTTGGTGCCTACTCGTGCAGTGATTCGTTACCAGCTGCTTTAGAGACTGAGCGCTCCCTGTGGAGTATCTGCTAAGATGAGGCCCTACCCCCTCCCCTACCTATCTCCAATAGCATTGGGGTTTTTTCTAGCAGCTCCAAATTTATCTTCCAAAAAACAACGAGCCCCGAGTTGCAGAAAGTTGCTATGCATTTTTTCTCTCCTTTCTGAATAGGTAGTACTTAAATAAATACTGCTCTATAGAAGAATTGGTTTGTAACTTGTTTCTACCTGGGTCTACTACGTAAAAGCAAACTGTGAAAGGACTAGAAATGCAGCAGCGGGTTTCAGCTCTCCTTATTAGCGTGCTCTTTGTGTAGCTATCTGATGGCATCAAAAGGAGAAAACTAAGTCCCGTTACTGGAGAACAAACACCCTTCAAGTATAAAACCAGTGTGCAGATAAAACTGCAAACGTGCAACTCGCACACTTGCAAATACGTGCGTTTTCCTGCAATATACCGTATTTTACATGTAATAAATATACTTTTATATAGTACGCGTACTAGATACTTTATATGTTATATAGTTTATATACGCTATAATACATAGTTTAATTAAAGAAGATGAGCTGCATGGTTTCAGAAACACAGGAAAAGAAAATAATTACCTTTGCAGTGATGAATTACTCTTCCCCAGAGTCTGTTCCTACTTAAACAGGCCAGATTTCCAACAATCAACAAATGCCTCTTTGCTCTCGTTAGTGCAACGTTCATTCTCTTTTCTGAGTCTATGAACCCGATTTGTCTTGTTCTTACACACGACAATACAATGATCTCCTTCTCAGCTCCTTGGAACGCGTCTACAGTGGACACCTGGACAGCTTTAATTGCAAAAGCCTCGGAGTGTACGCCACTAAGCGAATTCTGAATCTGTGGACGAAAGGAATATGGATGGTGGTGAGTTACGCTGCTCGCCGTCAATCCCTTGTTTTGAGCGAACGCACGCAACAAACCCGAGTCTACACAAGACGCGAACTAAGAAGCTAGAGGGGACGACGACGGTAAAACCTCAGCTAATCCCAGGAAAATGCTATGCAACCAACCTGTATTTGACAAAACACCGGCGCATTCAGTGTGGCAACCAGTACTTTCGCTTTCTAATCACAGCAGCCCGTGTCATGCCTTGGATGATGACTGGGTGAGGTACAACTGCAGCCTTGCTAAGCAGACACCTCTGTTACCTGTCCTTGTCACACATACCAGCTTGTGGCAGCCCCTATTTTCCTTATGAAAACTACATACTATTTAATTTTCCGATTTTCTGAGTGTCCATGTGGAAGGAAAACCAATGGAAAGATTTTTTTTTTTTAAATCATAGTTTGAATTAAAATATTTTGACTAATTTTAGAGGGGAAAAAAAATAATTTTTATTTTTTTAAATAAGAAAGAGAACTTATGGTAAACTCTAGTTTACCTGTCCAGCATTTGTTTCTAATTTCTAGTTGACTCTTCCTGGTTGGAATGGAGCCTATGTTTAGAATAAGCAAAAACATTTAAGGAGACTGTTTCATTGATGATACGTTACACAAACCTTACACATCTGTGACTTATAAAGAGTAATCACACCAATTGCAGATCCTTCTATTCCACTTGCAATCAGAGACTGGATGAGCTTGACTGTAAAATGAACTTCTGCCACGTTATAAAAGCTGTTGTCTCTTTCAATCTGGAAATAGGGAAGATTTCCAATTCAGCTCTCACAAACAGCAGAAAGCAAAAAGAAACAGAAGGGAGGAAAAACTACAATATTGACTGTTTATATAAGAAATGTTTAACAACTTACTTGCTCCACGCCATTAACACTATAAAAACATAGCGTTGGAAGCCAATCCAATAAAGGACTTCTGTCTTCCTCAGAAACACCATCTATCAGATTTCCTTCATAGAACAGCTCGTTGGCTATGGCACTAATAGCAGGGTGACATCGGTACTGTGTCCGAAGAAGTATTGGCTTGTGTCCCTAAAGGATTATGATACAGAAAGTGTGACTAAGAAAAAGCATAACTAAATATTTTGCAATGCCAGCTAGGTCAAACAAGAAATAAGTGGCAACAATTCCTGCAGTAAGCTGGCTTGACCTTCATATACTCACTTCAACAAAAGTTAGCGCAAATACTGTAGCCCCTGACTCTTTTACCTGGATTGAAAACTGCACAAAGAGATCAGAAGGCAGAATCTGTTACTGTTTTTCAGTCCATTCTTGTTGCACATTTGTTATACTTACAGATTTCCCTGCACTGTGAAAATAACATTTTCAGAGAGATGCACTAGAATGGAATATGCTTAATTGAAAAACAGGCTGAAACACTGATCCTCTTGACATCTAAACCCGAACTCTTTCAGTGACTTCAGTGGACCTACAATTTCACCCTCCCTCTTTGCTAAAGATGCGGTTAGTAGCACATACCATTAAGCAAAGGCGGTCAAAGAGAGTCTGCTCCAATCCCTTTTCGTGAACACTCTCGGACCCTTGAATAGTTGGTGGTAATTGCTTAGGGTCTCCAACAAGGACTAGCTTTTCACACTGAAACCTAAATAAAAGTGTTTAAAAAAAAAAAAAAGTTCTAAAAAGGATGTCAAACTATTCATAACAAAAGCATGTGCTGCATTGATATATCGCAGGTTGCTTTCCATCAGGCTCCCTTCTCCATCGCCCTCTTTCCACAGTTAAAAGTAACATGGTAACTCAAGGAAGGCACCTAAGAGCAGGCCTCAGTTCAAAATTACTCCTCATCCTTTCGAAGGTGAGACCTTGAAGTTCATGTTCTTAAAAAGACATGCGAGCTTGGCAATTCTTTGAGGTTGCGTCACTGCTAAGAGTTTTTTGTCTGCTGAAACACAAAAGGAAGGCTGTACCTTGCAATGGGAAGGAGAGAAGCAGGTTCGGTCATCTGACTGCACTCATCCAGCATCACTACAGGAAACTTCAGAGTATTCAGACAAGGGAACGGGCAGGCAGCGCAGGTCACTCCAACCACTTTTACCTTTGGTATTAGTGAGGGGAAAATGGGCAGGCAAAAAGTTAAGATCATTTAATAGTCAATCTCTGTGCAGTACGTAACTACAGCTGCGGCAGCAGAATACCCCTAAATTAATTTTTAAGCACTCCTGCTACATGCTGTGTCATGCTCACTGGGTCTCAATTGTATTCTAAATTCCAGTAAAAGGCACTGTGTATGCACGGAGAAGGATCCAGGGTTACCGTTTCTTACGCTTGGGGTGTTTATACATTAAAGCCATGCACAGATTCATGTATTTTAAGACCAGATCTGGTCTGGTACAGAGAGAATTCAGATTACACCTCCAAAACCTTCTAAGCCCCAGCAGCCAAAGTGGCAGCATTGACCACTGGGAATAAGCACAAGAAACAAATTGCTCAGATCTGCTTCGTTACAACTGCTCTACGACAAGAGGGGTTTTTTGAGTCTAGGACTGAGGAGAAAAGGCAAATAACTGGAAAGACCAGAAATTGAGAAGACGTTTCTACAGGAAGTAGTAATCCTAAAAGGTAATACTTTGATGAAAAGTTACTTAAAATACATTTGAAATCCTCTTGGCAGTTGATACTCAACTCTGGGATAGCTACAGCTCAGTCCTTATCTTTTGCCTTTATGAGGATAAAAATTTTAGTTTCAAGGTGACAGTGCAGACTAGCTGTGCTCAGACATTTTTTTCTCCCCGCCGTGTAAACTAGATTGGTAATGTTAAATCAGATTGCAGTGAAGTTTGAAAAGGGCTTCTGATCACTGAACAGGAACTGCAAGTTCAACTCAGAGGAGTCATACACAGCTAAGACAGTAAGCTATAGCTGTGGAATCAAACCTATCCTAGTCCTAACATTCATTTTATTTTGCCATAAGCTTAGCAGGTGTGAGAGGGGATTCCCAGTTTCTGTTTGCTGGGCCTTGCGGATAAGACATAGCGAATCCCCACTTTCCCATCCCGTCACTTTGACCGTACCTGTTGCAGTATAGTTTTATTGGTCCCCAGTTTATGTTGCTCAATACTCTTCCTTACGTATATTTTTTCAACTGGAGTTAAGTCTTCTTTCATAAGAGCAAGCAGCTCTTTTAACTGCTCATTTTCATTTCCTGAGCCAGCATGTAAACTTCAAAAAGATTTTATAGTGTGCATTACAATGGTGGAAAATAACAGTGCTTTCAGTGTTCAGTGAACACCCAATGTAGAAAAATAATCATACATGACAGTACTTTACAACAAGTACTAACCTATCCAAATCCAGCTGAGACAGACTAGTGTAATACCTGTTTTAAAACAGACCTTTACTCCACCGGCTCAACCCTACCACCCCAGCCAGAGACATACATGTAGTCAATGACTTCTCCAACTACACAGCTGATTTCAGAGTGGAGTAGAACTGAGGAGAAGTTTTTCATTCTCATACCATTTTATACCCTTGGTATGGCTACTGACACCAAGGAATGGAAATTTAATCTTCGTTCATCTTGAACTTTACTTTCTTCTCTCAAATTGTGTTGCAAGTACCATGTACATTGCTTACTTTTAAGTAGTTAAAGGACAAACCTCAGGACACTATAGCGAAGATAACTGGTTAAGTAGTAGAGCATTCGTGAGTCATTACCGTTAATTCTCCGCTGATTAAATTGATGATTACTTCCTCCTAGTTCTATTACTAGGGTAGTACATATCTATTTCAAGCCTGTCCGTTTTGCTTCTCCTCCTTGTGTAAACTCCCAAATCAGTAACTGCCGTAATTCTGGCAGTTTTAATGGGAAGTCTACTACTTTCCGTTTAAAAGCATTAGCTCTATTCAGCAGCAACTGACATTCCCAAATCAAGGTAAAATTTCTCCACCGTGTGGGGGCGGACGGGGGGTGATGACAGACATAACCCTGAGATAGGCGTATTGCAATCACATTTTTAATTACTTCAAAATAGTAATTTTACAGCATGCATACTGTCATGAATCTCAGAATCGCTACTGATCGCTCAAAGATTTTAAGATTCTTACCTATGGGGAAGAATTGCTTTGGTGATTTTCCTGATACTTCCCACTCTGATAAAATCCTCAAATCCAAGATCAAGTAGACTTCCAAGAAAAAGACAAGATACACGTTACAGAAATGTAAAAAGCAATTTTGAAAAATTTAGAAGTGGTTCTAAAAAGGCTAACAGACACATCAGAACACTGAAGAACACAAACTTCTGCGATTAACCAGGTGAAGTAACTCGGACCACAATTTAAGTAAATCAAAGGAAATTACCTCATCATGATTCGTCTCAAAAACGCTTAATGCCTTTATGATCCTCCTCTCATAAATAGTCTTCCATTTGTACTTTCCCTGCCTTCCTTTATCCTTCCAGACCACAAATTGTGTTTTACGTTAGCTTCATGCTGAAGTCTGACTCTGCCTCTCCCTCTCTATCCCTCCTTTCCCTGGCCCCCCTGCTACTTCCAAAAGTTTCCTGTCTTTCTGTTGTGATGGATTTTAATAGTAAATCTGATGAGAGTAGAGCCTAATATTACTCTCATGTAAATTCACGCAGCTAACCTTACAGTCTTCTAGCATACGCATGCTGTGCAAAGGAGCAAGGGTAAAATTAAAGCCCGTGTGTAACACTTTCTAGGGAAAGAATGCAATCTTTTTGGAGTGTTGCACTGGAAATATGAACACGATTATCTTTACCGTGTAAGTGCATTATTGGTTTTGGAACAATAGTCTGTAAAAATCTCAGTAACCCACCCCAGCAGTATCCTGTCAACAGCAACATTAGTGGACGAAGCAATCAGAAGTTTCCATGGAGCTGGCCTTGGACCCTCTGTAGCTTCACTTTTTTCAAAGAGCTGGACTAGGAACAAGATCACAACAGACAGCAGATAGCTCTTTCCAGCCCCAAAAACACCTGGTATTTTGGAAGAAAAAGCCAAAGTTACACATGGAAATTTTCCAGAAAGTACAGTTCTAATCAATCGTTACAACTTCAGTTTATCTTATGAAATACTATGCCATGATTCCCGTCAAAACATTGCACGTGCTTGCTTCAGCAGCTCTAAGTATCCAGGGGCAATCAGTTTCTTAGACTTTGCATTTACTGCCTGCAGTAAGTTTACGAAAAACTACAGAAGAGGGGAAGCCAAGGTATTTTTCCTAAATTTTCTTGTTGAATACATGCATTACTTGCTGTGGAGCCTCATCAATACATTAAAATAATACAAGTATCTGCATGCACATCCCTCATACCATGTCCTCAGGTACAGAATAAGGAATTCGAGAGAGAATTATTTCAGAATGACTAATAATTTAAACTAGATTAATATGCCTGACAGCCTAACAAAAGCTCAGGCAATTTAAGTCTAGTGATATCTGTACTAAGAGTGTCATTATTGTCAACGTATTTACTTTGACAGGACCTGAAAACTTATGTTTATGGTAACTGCTTTTCAATACCGATTTAAAAAAAAATAATCTTTGAACTAAGATGTTACTAGCCTTTTTGTACATGTCAAAAAGGGGTGAAACAAAGATAGAAGAAGGTATAAAGCAGCAAGGAATAATGTGTAATAGAAAAAAATTTATATGATAATTTAGCAAAGCTGATACATGACAAAAAGTGGTTTTAATATGAAAATAAATAAGCAGACGACATTAAATAACTCTGATTTTGTGTAGATCTTGCTAGGAAAGAACTGTAAAATCCTGCAAAAGACCGAAAGCAAATTGAAGGATCAGAAGCTCTCTGCTGATAGAATGGATGTTACAATGTCAATATCATTGGGCCTCATCCAATAAATGAATTTTCAGGAAATGCATAGCGTAGATGAGGACGGCAGCGTTACAAAGGAGTTTAAAAGGATATTCCATACACAGAGGCAGTTTATTCAAGCTCATCTTTTGCGCTACTTTCAAAATAAGTCAACATTTACCTAGACATACCAATCTCCCTTTAAGTCTGCCTGGAATCGTAACTATCCGGTTAAGAAAACATGTCTACTGTTTCATCACTGAGAGAATTTAGGGATTTTTCACTAACACTGGCATCACATATTAACTAGAATTTTGGAAAGATACAACAGCAGCAAATTTCACAATTATTTGCTTCATACCACGTATGATTGTGATAGGGAAGTTCTGATTTTCTTCCACTGGTTTGATATTTTCACATGAGGTCATCATTTGAGCTATCTGAAGCAGTGATGTAGCTTGATCTGGGTTCAACGAGAATGTTTGGATCATCTTTTTAGCTAGTCCCATCGCCACTTCAGTGCTGACAGGCCCATATATCATTGTGTGTTTCAGACTGATGGCAGGTGGAATGAATTTTCTTTTGTTGACTCTATTCGTAGCGTTTTTTGAATCAAAATTCCTAGGAAAAACACAATGGTCAAAAATTGCAGTATAATACTGCATATGTATAATGTCTGTCTCATAGTTCTGATATTCTTACTCGCCCGACATTGAAATGGTGACATAATTAAAAGTTGCTGTCCCCTGCACCCTGACATACACCTGCGCTGTATATTCCTACCCCTTATTACTTCCCTGGGTGAAAGCTGGATCACATGAAACAGGCTTTTGGGTTTTATCATCCTTGCTGTATGTTAACACTTACAGCCTGACTTCCTCCAAGGCCATGAGACTGACAGAACTAAGAGTGGTAGAAGAACATAGTCAGAGGTAGCAGAGATTCATTTAATTACTTGTTTTATACAGTGAATCATAAGCAGCTCTTGGAAGTATCCCTATATTGCTCTGATTCGCCGAGAAAATACTTTATTTTTAGGTTTTGTGTCAAGCGACTCTAAAAATTGGGAAGGAAAAAGAGTTCCACTGAACCCCTGTGAAGCATATACATTAACTTAATGATCAGTCAGTGACTACACTATCAGTCTAATGGTCATAATAATGCCCAATATTAATCTCTAGGTTGTAAAATATGGGCTGCAGGTAAGTTTTAAGGAAAAAAAACACCTTACAATTGAGTTAGAGTGAAGCAACTGATATATTTTCATTTCCGCATAAATGAAAGTTGCATTGTCAACAGTTCATTCCTTGCACTGTTTTTCTGATTTTAGTTTTCCTCATCCACTTTTTAATAGGGCAAACTTAGTGGTACTTTTGTTGTGTTTTTTTTCTGTACCTACTGACATATTCTATGTTCACAGTATCACTGAAACCGTGACTTACATTTTTAGTAGATATGGTATGAGTGGTAATGTAGATGGATTGAAGTGCTCCTCTATATTTCTTAAAGAAGTAAGCTCACCACTAGCATTACAAACCAGCAAGGCATGAACAAACGCTGAAAAGGCCACAGAAAAATAAGATTAGAAAAAAATTAAATTAGCCAAAATTTCAAATCAGCTAGAAAAATGGAATTACGAAATGCCAAAGGAGTTATTAGTCTCCCGTAACAGAAGCCAAATTAACCCAATTACTGTGTCTGACTGAATATTATAGATGAGGAGAGACCTGTTAGCCATTCTTTTCAAGGTGTGTTACTTTGAAGTATTTGTGATTCCAACATTAGAAACCTTCTGGGAAGGAAGCTTAGATAAAAATCCTTACTCATTTTAGAAATACTCGAGTTATTTACAAGGCTTTGGAATTTAGGAGGTGAATTTTATAAGTAAACCATCTGTATCACAATAGCTAAGCAGATGCTTTCTTAAAAAAGACAGGAACATAAGAACAACGCCAATGGGCCAGACTCAAGTTCCATCTAGCTTATTTCCAAAGTGTACAAAAGTGGATGCCTAGGGGAGGGTATAAGAACAGAACAAGTATTCTCTTATATTTTTTCTGTATTCACTGCCAGTTTCCTAACATTCTGCGGCTCGGGGATCGCCCAAGTAACAGGTTTCTAATAGGTTTAGTAACCCACATACCTCTATTTTGCTGTTGTTTATTGCTGCCAACAACTAAACATTACTTAAAGCTTTATTTGCATATAACTTAGGGTTTTAGATTTGTAATGGATACAGAATTATGAAGTCATCTGTATTTATGATCAAAGAGTTAGGACGAACAATTTCCTAAAAAAAATTAAAATGCTGTGATTCAACAGCATTAAGACTGAAAAACTATATATTGACTCTTCCAGACCCAGACTGCTCAAGAGATGCAGTCCTGCAACTCACACTCGGGGAACAAACAAAACTTAATCTCCAATTGCATTTGAAGCCCGCGATTTTGATAGCACGTATGCCCACAAAGAACTTGTGTGCCATGCTGTACTTTTTTTTTCCTCTCTATTTTTTAGTCTTCTGAATGTAATTCAGAACAGTTTGATGTAGGCTCACCGAATTGTGCTGTGCAGGAAACTCTCTCCCTACTGATTACAGAGAAAGCCTAAAAACCCTTATTTGTTAACTTAAAACACTCAGCTTGGATGCTTAAGGTTAGGTGCTATGAATAAAGCCTTTTGCAATCAAGCACACAATTTTCATACTGCATTAAAAGGAAGTAAGCAGAGGTATATTATGACTAGCTCCAGAATGACTACATAATGCATTCTTTATCTTTTTCTTTTACAAAAAAAACAACAAAATAACAAAACAACCCAAAACTTTAGCTCAATTCAAAAGCAAAAATAAAAAGCTTTTGCATCATGTTTAATGCAAAATGCACACATTTTGATGACAAAATGCAGGACGTGTAATTTTTCTGTTACATCTCTAGCAGACCCCCACTGGTTCTCTCTGCACTTAAGGCCTGCTGACCTTACCGTTTCCAAAACAGTGGTGACAAAACATTACAAAAATACCCCAAACAAAAATGGCTGCAACTTAATTGGGAACAGCTTGCTAAAGAATAAAAAGGTCAGCAGTTCATTAAAAAACCATCAATGCTAGGTTTAGCTATATTTTCTTTTTAAAGTACAATGATTAAAATCACTAAAACTAGGCAGGTTTGCTTTTACAGAATCTTGAAACACCGATTTTTTACTCATTCTAGACTGTAACAACAAGGGCACAGAAAGGAACGTTGGGACAGCCAAATCAGATTTAATACTGCTTCGTAGATTCATATAAATTTTTCATCGTGAGTTGTTTGGGGTTTCCGTTCATTCGTTTTTCAAGGACAGTAACAACAAATTCCTGTTACCTACATTCTGACAGTCAATTTGCATTCCGTATTATATTATTTACTACATTATTTATATTACCCTCGTTTCTTCATCAGCCATTTAGAATTTCTTACCAGCTACTTTGCAGTTTTAATTGCATTAAGTACTCATGCATTCAAATTATATTCAGAAAAAATGGAAAATAAATACTATGAATAAAATAATGTATCAGATTTGATAAATTGTAATCTCATCCTTCATTGCTGGCCAGATTTTCCCTCAGTAGTTGTTTCCCAGAATTCTGAATTATTTGGTGTAGAACTCACTATTTGATCGCCAGTTTGAGGGACAGTAGCCTTTCAGTGGTAGTAATTCTACTTCATTGTTGGAGGATGGTCCAAAGAAAGCACTACATGCAATGAAAGTATCCAGGGGATCAAAGTTCAGAGTCTTCGAAACAACCCAAATATCATCTGTCAAAAAAATACAGAGTTCTCATAAGCTTCTACTGCTGTTTTTTAAAGAAAATGAAGCTGGACAAAATACCTCAGCATTTACTATGCTGCAAATTAAACCACCGCTAATGTGAAAGTGGGGGGTATTAGAAAGTCCTAAGTAAGTGTTAGTTCCGTTCTAAAAGAATGAATATGTAATTTGCAGTTCTTCTAGTCCTTACTGTCTGAAATCAATGGTGACTCTAAAGTTCTCTCCTGATGCTCTTAGCAGCATTTGACTTCTGGCAAAATCCATTTGGAGAGTATTTGGAACATATCACTGAAGAACACTAGGAATCTAGTGAACTACACTTTTGCCAAAGAACAGCAAGTGCTGAAATAAACGTACATTTTCCCTTCCCTTTCAAAACCAACATACTGGAGCCTGCAAATGTTCTGTTTTATTCAGCACAGCTGATGAGACTAAAGCTCACTACGCTATTCCTATATCGTATATTGCAGAGCACAGCAAGGGAGACTTCAAAGTTAGGAGCAATAATGGTGCATATGTATTTGCCTGTAACAAAAATGATCAAAAAATTATCACACACAAGTAAAAGTTTTGCCCATGCAGAGCTTCAGAATTTATAGATACAAACCCCTGACTTGTTAGAAAATGTCAGTCTGTACGTAGAGCGTGCACAACCACATTTGCTTCTGCCTAAATTCTTTTGTATCATTTTCAACAGTAAAGTGAACAAAATATAAAAATATGGGTATGGATTAAAAAATTACTGAAGTAAAATGAACTATTGAGAATATCTAGATCAAACCACTGAATGTCCTCCAACTTTGTGACATTTCAGTGATTTAGAAGAGATACACAACAACTACTGAAACACCAGTTTTTACATCAAGTTTTCCTTAAATATCATCTGCTTGAATACTGGGCTTTCCTGAAACTTCACAATTCAAAGATATAATACACTCCAAACCCAAGGACATGGAAGTTATATATTTCTCTAAGGTAGTTGAACATTTACAAGAAGAGATGAATTAATGAGACACTTCATTGCCTTTCTAGAACAAGAACTGAACGATCAGGGTTGCCAGGAGTTTAAAAATAGGATTAAGTTTTTCTCTTTAGATTACAAATTAAAACTTTAAAAAGGCACAACATGACATGGACAATTCTTCTGATGCTTAACATTTGCTTACCTTTGCTGTAGAGAGAATAATGCTCCTTTCTGCTTAGTTTGAGGTATAATTTGGTTTTGGAATCGGCATCAAATCTGTCAGGTGTATTCATCATTTTCTTGAACTTCATACACCGCTGCGTTTGAATTTCGAAGGCTTTCCTGTCAAATTGCAATTTTAAGAAAAAGTATGTAAACAAGTGGCACATTTTGGATTCACCACCAAAAATAAGAAAGCTCCACAGACTGCACCAAATTATACAGTGCAGATCTGAGCGGTTGTTCATCATCTTGCATTACCAAGTTTTAAATACACGTATCTTGACTGCAAAATACTTCTCTCGTATTCAGCCGTAATTAAATTGTTTCCCCTACAGTTAAGCAGCACAGAATAGACTTTGATACAACTTCTAACATTAAAATTAGAATCACCAAGAGAATAAATCAAATTCTCTTACGCAAGATTAAATGAACAGTAATTCAAATGCAACAATCATAAGGAATTTCATTAAGCAATTAATCAAGTTGCTGGTAAGCAGTTTTGATTCTTGCTGAAAAGACCGCAGAGCTGAAATGCCATTGCTGTGAATACTATTCCTTCACTAATGTGGCTTTATATTTCTACACAGAACTGTAGCCTCTTTAAACATACTTAGTGAAACTGTCTGTTAAATGCTACTGAAATCCCAAGCTACTGGAATATTTATAAATAATCCTGCAATTCACATAGCACTTGCGAGAACTGCATAGCGTTTCAGAATACCTCACCAAAAGCTGGCATCCCTCATAGAGAGAAATCTTTTGACTTCTGAGGTATGTCCCAATACTTTTTATATCATGAAGCACTACACTAGGTCTGCATTTTATCTGTGCGGGGTTCACATCTTCTATCCACTTGAAAAATGAACACTGCTCAGCTTTTGGGGCATCACAGGTATAGAACAAACGACCCTAGGGAGGGAGCAGGGGAAAGAAGGAAAAGAAAAAAAAAAGACCGTCAGCACATTTTAAAAAAAAAAAAAAAAAAGCAATGGATCAGTACTCACTGCTATAGAAATAAACAGATAAACATCTGGGTTCTCACCATGTTTCACTGAAAAACACAAGTGTGTTCCCAGAACTCTCAGCTCCTGAAACCAGTGTGTGTAATCATACCTGACAAAAATCCCTTATAACCTAGAAAATTATAAATTCAGGTATTTCTCTCTACATATATAAAGCTGTTTCTGTATGGAAAAAACTACTACATCAACAATACTGGACACTAGTGGATGCTACAACTCACCTTTAAAGCGATCTCTGTAACACATCACTTCAACCTCTAATTGTTCACACAATATGGTCTCTATATGCCAAACTAACACCCTAAACTCTAAACAAATAAGGAACAAACAGCACCTTGTTTTGGCCTTCTTTTTTAACCGTAACAAGCTTAGCAGGATGCATGTGATTGCAGAGTGGAACACAGCTTTCTTTGCTCTCACTTTGCCCATCTTTCAATGCAGTGTGAAATGATATATCCACTTTTGAAAGAGCATTGTGTAATCTTTGTGACAACTCAAATAGCATTATGTTTAATTGCTCTTGACATAGAGAGGAGAATAAAAGAATAATTAGTACAGCCTTAAAATGATTACATAAGTACAGAACATTCAAACAAATACATTTTCATTTCAAACTTTCAATTCCAAATCTAAATCAAAATAGTTAATCTGAGTCCTAAGAGAAACCATGTGACATGCAAAGTTCACATATCACACATGCAATTAATTTGTTCTAACTGCCTTACTTTCATTCAAATCACATTTAAGTCTATGTCTCCAAACAATCCAAACACTAAATAATTGGGGGGGGGGGAGGCTTAGATAGGAATTTACAGACCGGTAAACAGGCACAAGGTTACACAGTTGAACAGAAGCATACTGGTCTTTTGGTGTGCCTTTGCAATTTTGGGTATAGACTGAATATATTTCAGTATATATATCCAAAACCAAATGCGCACAGTTGTTCCAATAGATGACGTTGACTATCTCTCTCCTTCTCATCCTGCTTTGTGAAGCTTCAGAAATACGCTGTTTAATAATGACAGCATTTTACATAGCATGGTGTTAGACATACCTGTCAGAGCAGCTTTAAATATCTGTTTGTAGTGAACATGCGACTGAAACAGAGTTGGTATGGAAACCTTTCTTTTAGGAAGATTAGCATATTTTACTTTATCCACATTAGGAAAAGACAACTCGGAAATCATTATGTCCTACAAAACAGAAAAATAAACCATTAAAACTTACAAAGCTCTAGATGAGACAAATTTTGATAAATGGCTACTGTACAGATAAGCCAAAACCTATCCAGTTTTCTTCTCTTTTTCCTTTTTTGCTTTTCTATACTGTGTCTCATTAGTAAAGTACAACTAAACAGAAAAAATTCAGCGCCTCATTCTGCAACCAGAAGTTCGAACATGAAGACTGTCAACAAAGAATCAGTTTTCTAAAAGCAAAATACAAATTCCCTTCACCACAAATGTTTGCTGGCTTTGTTAACCGTAAGTACAGGAGCATGTATACAATCCGACTGCCAATAGGAGTAAAATTAAGTACACCTGGAGCTATAGCATAGGGCTTGGACTGCCATTTAGGATCTACCTTGAAGTTAAAATTTGCCCCTTGACAAACAGCCTGCCATTTATAGTAACATAGATAAAACTTTCAAAGGCTTTAGAGTAAATTACATAATTCAGAATCATGCTTTCAGGCCTAGACATGGGGAAGGAGCACATAAACCCCATTTTTAACACCATTTTTGCACAGAAATAAATCCATCAGATGAGACTACAGCAAAGGTAGTGCAAGGTTAGGGAAGGAAGAACCAGACTAGAGAGCTTTGGAGGAAAGTGCGCACACCACAAGCTATCCCTGTACCTGCCATCCCAGCTAGTCCTGAGGACATTCTTCCATCTACACTACAGTGGGCATCATAATGATAACTCTTGTCATAAGCTCTTTAAAATGCAATATACATAGATTTTTTTGTATATATATATATTTATATATTTGTGTATATATGTATAAAAACACACACAATGTGTATACCAACGTGTATATGAAATACACTAGTTATTTTCCCCACCTCTGTTTCACATGAGTATTTTACTGTACAGTTGTAGAGAACTAGAAAATACAGCATAGTAAGTCTGCGTCAAAAAAAAGGAGGAAAATCTAACATTTTCAATAACTCTCTAACACAGTCATTTGACGACTTAAAACTTAACTTGTGGTTGGTTTGGTTTTTTCCCAATTTACTCCATTTGTTTAAGACAGTCTACTGGTCACAAACAGCTGTGCTAACTTTTTAGGTGCTTGCTCAATGCCATAACTTACTTTTCCACAATAAAAACTGAAGAAATTTAAAATACTTAAAAAAATCAGAGACTATGCTTTGAAGCAAGATACGGGTGTTCATTAAAACAATGCTGATTTCACGATTAAGAAAAACACTACTTGAAAACAAGTTCTTGCCAATTATAGATGACAAAACAGCCCAACAGCTTTTATTTCATCTTCCTGCCATCAACATTCAGATTAAAAATCTAAATCTGGCACTATTTGTGCCAAGGAATTACCTTTACAAAGGATCAGTCACGGCACTTAAAAAAATACATTAGCGGCTGTTGTTCTGTAGCTGAGACTCTTTTGTGTTACTACGTATGTAGGAACATTTCATCCAATCATACTGATAATATCTTGCAGGAAATCAGATAAATGCAGTTACTTTGTCCAGAAAAATGTGTTTCTGTCACTTATAACTGTATTTGCTTGAACGGTTACACACCTGGCCGTCTCCTGTTACAGAGCGGCAGCTCAGATGACTTAACACCTTTTGTGTTGCTTCAGCCAAAGGTGTCTGCCTTAAGTGCAGAGAAAGTAACTTCCTCTCCGAAATCAAATCTTGATTGCTGGTATTTGCGCAGCATTTACCAAGCATGCTCTTTGCTGTCAGTAGAGGTGCAGAGCCGGGAGCGCTTTTATTCACAGCACTGCTCTCTCCTGTGTCACCCAGCGGCATTCCAAGGACGTCCTCAGCACAGATGTCATCAGTCACTTCCCCATCATCGCTGTTTTGAGTTATCGAGTCACACTGAGCACTGTTTTGGTATTTTAGCCACTTGCTTTGTGTATATTGTGCAGTCACATTAGGGAACACTGGTTGTATGGATTCCCTTTCTCTGTCTTCCATATACTCTCTGAACACAGAGGTTTCGTAATTTCTGTCCTCAGGGCCAAAAGCACTAATAGGAAATACCGCTGACTTGTTGCCTAAATGGACAGATGAAGAGCCAAAAGATCGCTGGACCTCCTCTCTGTCAGTTGGATAAACCGCGTCAGAAATCTTCTCAGTGGCAGGAAGAGTGACAAACGGAGTTCGTGTTTTAACTGTGGGTTTGAATCTTGAGAAGTTGCGTTCCTCCGGATAGCTGGGTTTCTCCCGTGCTGTAGGGCAAATACATCTTACAAGCAACCTGTAGGACTTAGGGATGGCACATTAATTTCAGAGGTACAAAAAACTAAGATAAGGACAGAATTCCAAGTTCGTCCTTTTGCATCCTGTCTTCTAATTGGCAAGCTCTTTGTATCGTGCCTCTGCAGTACCACATGAAATTTCCATAAGACATGAGAGATTTCAGCTGTGATTCTTTTAATACTTAAATCCCTATATTCAGAACAGATTTCTGTAGGCATGCTACTTGTATAAAAGAAAACGTTTGGTAGAAATTATTTAAGCATTATTGTGTTTTGGAGACCATTAATCTGATATTCTCCATAGGTCAGTCACAACTGCCAACTGGAAAACGAACAGCTTAACATTTGCTCCTTTTTCCAAAAAGATCACCCCCAAAATTGTGTAAATTAATATTAACCAATGTGGATAAATAGGCTTCCAGTACCACAAGCATCCTTTTGACTAAATTCACTATCAATAAGAAATGACAGTCATTGATAGGTGTCAACTGGAAGTGGCTCAGAGGACAGCTGAATATGGAAGAAAACTAAAAGCAAGCAAATAAATGAAAACATTAGTATGAATTATAAGCTTAGCTTACAGCTATTTTTTCCCCCTGAAGTAGAAGCTGATTTTTCTTTATAAAAACCACTCTTCTGAAATCTCTTTCAGGAGAATATAACTGGGGCAGGGGGCAAGGCATGGAATTCAAGGCTAATTCAGCTGATTTGGAAAACACTGTTTAAAATCATGCTTAAAAAAAAGTAACACACTCCTCTATGAAAAATGTGTGACAAACACAAATCAAACTCTGTAGTTACCCAGACATATCTCAGTGTATTTCAGTGCCCGGGGTAACTGCCTTTTATAGTGCAACTCACTGGGCTTTGAAAATCCTCAAAGTTTTCTATCAAAACTATTGTAAAGTGCAATTATAAACTGTGATTTCTTACTGAAAAAAATTTCTGAGAGTTCTGGTTCACTTGGCAAGATGCTGTGTATCAGGGGCTCCTGGATGTCGCTGACGGTTTCCTCACTTCCTGAAGCTGGAGAAATTGTAGAGTCTGGATCAAGTGAGGAAGTCAGTTCTACTGACGAAATCATCTACAGATGACAAATTAATGTGTCAAGTGAATGACTGGAAAAAAAACTTAATTATAGCTCTTTTGTCACCATTCTTCCTCTCTCATCATTCTAAACAATTGAAATGTCTCTCAGAGTTGAGATTAAACAGTTTCAAAAACAAGAAATTGCTACCATGAATACACAGGAAATAAAGCCAAAAAGATCTAGAAGCGACGGTCAATTCACACCTTGTCAGGTTCCCATGAAGTCCACTGCGTCTGTCTCAAATCAGAATGTGAAGGTGAGGCTGACGTTGTCCGAGGTGGAACTTCAGAATACACGTTCATTGCCAGTGCTAGGAAATACAGGCAAAGGACAGAAGTCATGGGGAATAACTGTTCTGAGGCCAATCGCTGCCATTCTGCTTTTACTTCCACTTACAGGGCTGATCTATTCTTGACTCTTTAATAACGTTAGACTTCTTTTGAAAATTTTCTTCCCTGATAAAGTTGAGATCATCCTCATGAAGACTTCTTGAGCCTGGAGACTTTACCAAAAAAGTATAAACAAAAAACTTGTTAGAAATTATACGGTTTATCCCCTATATAAGTATTATCTTTGTGTGACTCTTATTTCTAAATCTTATTTCCAGATATAATTCTTCACTATCTCCAGCCCATTCTGGAAGTAAAATAATGAAATATCAATTTTCTTCCATTATTTCAAATACCGAAATATATACTGCACTAGAAAAAAATTTTTATTTAACATTGCATGTCATGTTTCCTTGCATCCAGGAGGAACAGCATCATAATCCAAGAAAGTTTTGACCCTTGCTTTGGAGCTCTCTAACAATTATATACCGAATTTCAAATCCAGTTGAGGTGAATATTATACTGCTAACACCAGGAAACAATCATTATAAAAGCCCTCTGCCACTTTTCTCTAGAAATCTCTCTCTGTTTAATATCACACATTATGACCATGTACATTTTTCAAAGTGAAACTGATCAGAGGAAAAAAAACAAGTTACATCTTGCAAATGCAAAGAAGAGTAAAAACAATTGTCTAACTGCAGTTTTAGCCACAAAGCACTATATTTGTTTCTTAGTGATTTTAATATGATTGTAGCATTCTAAAAATGAACTCTCTTTTACCCTACATTTACAGGATACTTGCTCGCACTAAGGTTAGTAAGAATAACTTTGAAAAAACAGTTTTACCTGTCTGAAGTCAGAAATTACGTAATTGCTTGAATACAGGGGTGACATAAATCTTTCAGCTGCAAACTCCATATTATCTGGGTACTGCTGCCATCCCAGCTGTGAGCAGGGAGCTCTCAACATTATCTCACTAGCTGCTGATCCCTTTACTTGGTGCCCTTGAAACACAACAGGCTACGCGATATATTGGAATTATCGTTAACTGAAAATAAGTAATGTTCCGGAACTATCTACAGTCAATAAAGATACTTTGCTTACGCACAACAAAAATAATCTTTTGGAAACTGCAGAAGAGGAAAAAAAAATAATATCTATGCTTTTCTCTTTCTTTCTCTTGCACTCCTGCAACTCAGCAGCAATAAAGTTTTTGCACAAGTCTCTGTCAACAGAAAAAAATCAATATTCTGATGTAGTATGTTTAGTCTTCTTTTTGTATTGTAAAATTTGAGTTTAAAGCTCTCTGTGGAAAACTTCCCACAGACAAATGTACTAAAAAGCAATGAGAAGCCCATTATGAGACCGGTTCAATATTTATTAGGACTTCTTGTAATAGATTGCAAACAGCAAATCGTTGAATTGAAATTTAAGAAACACTATTCATTATACTTCAATTCCACAAAAATTGTACCTTTGGTTGGCAGTCAAGCGTCCTAGGGTCTCTTTGGGCCACTGCTATTGGTGGAACAAATGCGTCTGTTTTCTGTAATAAATTGTCCACACAGTTGGGCTGCAGAAAAAAAGCATCAAAAGCTAATTACTCCAACAATTTAATAACCATTTAAAGTGAAAAGTTAAGCTAAGAAACCTCCTGTATTTATACAAGAGAAAGCATTTTAAATTACAGCCTTTTTATTTGGAAGCCAGAACAATCCCTGATAGGATAAGAAACTGTGTTTGCTTTTCAAATGGGATAGGAAAAAGAGAAGAACTTAATCTAAAATCTTCCTTTCACTTTGGATGGGTTGAAAGAAAAAGACTATCAGTAGCATTGGACAAAAATCAACGTGACGTTTCAAGCGCAAACAGATTTGCCAGTATATTTCAACCCAAGTGCTAAAATTCCTAGGACAGCCACACATTAAAAAAAAGATAGTGAAAGAACAGAAAAAATAGATGGTACAAGAAGATGGGGTAGGGAAGGAGAAGTACCAGACACGCTAATGGTGACATTAAACATAATGAAATACTACAATTTGCATTAAGTTTCTTCTCATATGTTAGGCCTCCTGAACATTCATTGGCAATAGGGTCTGCAAGAGGACATCTTCTGTTTACTGTCAGCTTCTTAGTCGATGCCTCTAAGCAATTTTTAGCTCCACTTACATAGTTTCATAAACCAAGAATTTTATTCAAGAAGCCTGGTGGCAGATGAATTAATCTTGTACAGATAGATATACGTAGTCAAAAATTGGTTACCATAAGGCCAGAAGAATCAAAGTATGAACAGGAAGATGCATGTACACTTTCTGAGTATGGCATTTCTGTAAACTGTTTTATAGCTACAAGAGATGGAAAACCATAATAAGTGACAGTTATAGTATTCTTTTTACGTGAAAACATCTGAGTATTTACTGGGCTTGCAAACCTCACCCATGCAAATAATAGCACAGCTAGGATTTAACTGAACTAAATCAAAGAAAGACACAGACTTGGAGCCCGCATTGTTGCTTTAAACACTAAAAATTGGATGAGGGAATCTTCGTAACACATCACTCCCCTGGTATGGTTTCTGAATATGAATTGTCCAACAGGAGAGATAAGAGCACATAAGTCAAATAGGCACAGTCATACAGAATTCACTGTAAAATAGAAGCTGACCTAACCTTCATCTTTCACAAGGGGTTCAAATATCTCTTTAGAAGTCTCTGCTTCATATAATATGCTATTATTTTCCTCGATCTTTTGTAAGCTTTCTAATGCTGTACTATGTTGAGTCAAAGCTCTTCGAAGAGCGATATTTTTTACCACGTCAGGAAGATCTGATGAGTTTTCAGCCATCGCTGTGCATTTCAGGCAATCCATTCCTATTATTTCACCTTCGCAGGCTTCATGAAAGGCATTTATGCTCTCTACATTTTCAAACTCAGTTTCACCTATTGCCGTTTCCTCTGGAGACGAATGGCCTTTTCCTAAAGGATAGATAGAATTTCTGGAAATGAGAGTATCTTCCTTACGTGAAATGCCAAATACCTTTTGATGGTCTTCTGTGTTATACTGGAATGAGCCATAGCTAGGCTTTGATTTTTGTGACAAAGCCAGCAAAGGACTACCCGGTTTAATGTCATCGCTCTTAGTACCCCAGAAATGTTCTAAATCAACATCTGGGGATTTCATGCATCCAAGCCGCACAACAGCTTCTTCAGTCCTTTGGTCCATTGCAGACTTTATCCTGCTGGTAGAAATACTAGTTTTAGGGGGACATTCATTAACATCTGTGTCACCAGGCAAAAGATCAGAGTGCTTGCTTTTTATCCATGACGTGCCATCAATGGTATGCGCTGCACGGCCATCGCTATCCTTCTTATTGTTTGTGGCTTCAATACTTAATTGACTGTCATTAATCTCTCTTACGTTGTGTCCGTTACCCAAAAGTTCCACTTCAATTCCGGTCTGGTTTGCAGAGTCTTCTGCAGTTCTCCCTGTATCTCCAACATCGTTGTCACAAAGCTGAGATGGCGTACCCTCAGCGCAGTGATTTCCACCATTCTCTCCGTCAAATGTTGAACGTTTCACTTCTTCATTTCTACTGTGCGTCACTACTTCACAGCAAGAATGAAGTCTCAATGCAGCATTTTGTGCTACATCTTCTCCCTTTAAGCGACGTGGACTTTGTGAAAGCATGTCTGCTTCAGTAAGCTTATTCACATCTCTTTCACACAGGTCTTCACTGTCTGTGTCATTAAAATCAAAAGCCTCCATTAGGTTAAAGTTAACCTCCATCACCTGTTCCTCTGGACCACAATCTTTGCTGTGCGTACTTAATTCCTTCTTTACCAATCCCATTTTAGTCAATGTCACATCCACAGAGAGCTCCTGGTCACTAGGCAGTCTTTCTAAATTGTGTCTTGGCTGAAGCTCACTTTGCAGCTTCACAGATGAATCCTCCCTGTGTCTGGAGAGATTTTTTTCAAAGGTGATTGGACTTGCTGAACACGAAATGTCACCTGAGGATGGGACAAACTGACTGTCACTCATTCTACTGAGGGTGGATTCAGGTAGGAAGCAACTATTTGTATTGCAGGGACCTTCTAAGTCTTGACTTAAATTATATGCCTTTTTGTTACGTCTCTGTCCTGTGACTTCTTTATCACGAGGTTGTTCAGTTGAATTTAGAAGCATTTCAGCATTCCATTCCTTTTTATCATTTACGGCTGCCTTCGTAAAAGGCAGATGTTCAATATTTTGAACGAGTCTCTTCACAGGGTTGCCTGAAAAAGCAGGTAGGATTGTGCTTTTTTGGCTATATAAACTATCTGCGTTTTCTGATGCCTGAAACCTAAAAAGAGATTCTGTGACTTCAGACGATGTTTGATCTCTGCATCCTTGTGTTGGTTTAGACTGCAAAAGAGCTATTATCTGTGCTGTGCTCCTGATGTTGCATGACACTGCCCCGTGACCAGCTGTCAGACTCCTAGATCTGGCGTGCCCGGTAATTGGAGGACATTCTGGCTTCACAAGGGACCGATCAGAGTTTCGCTTCTCTGTCTCCTCACATCTGCCAAGAAATGGAGCCGAAAGCAGTGACGAGAGAGACATGTGCTCTCCATCATTATCCGTACACACGTCTTCATCTAAGTCTGCAGATAGATTTGTTTCTGCATCCTTCTTGCCAATCGTAGAAAATAACGGAGAGGTAACATAAAACTTGGATGGCAAAGTACCCTGACAATGCTTAGATAAAGGCAATATTGTTGTTTTTTCTCCATCTTCCGTTGTTGATATTTTCTTTCCAACTTGCCGTGGCCCTTGGAAACCCTAGGGGAGAAATTGTAAATTAATTCTACTCAGAAATCAACTTCACGTTTTGTAATTAAGCACTGAAAATAGGGCACGCTCCATAAAATATATTCTGATCAAGAAGCACATGACAATTCCACAGGTGTATAGACATAATCTGAAGCCATTGCTATTTTTCACTGCAGCCTTAGCAATACTGATACTGCTAAACCAAACAGATTCAGTAGACTCTGGAAAAAATAGCTACAAATAACACATTCTGGCTTACAGTTCCAAAAAAACAGGAAGACATAATCTATATATTTACTGTTCATTAAAATATGTACCTTTTGTGTTTTAAAACGCATGTTAACATCAGACATTACTTGTAAAACAAAGACATACCGTAAACTTCCGTTTCAAGCCGACAGACAGATGTCTTGGAGGCAGAACGCCAGGTTTTACACCATTTCTATCCGCTGCTGGCGTTTCTGCTTTCCTTGGCTGATCTTCAAGACATTTTTCATTAACTTTTACTGCTTCAACTGTAATCAAGTATCGTTCACTTTCTAAATTATCTCCAACGTTCACCTAGAAAAGAGAAAGCACCAGTGCGTACATAGTAGTACTATATAAGAAAAAGTAAGAGTCTTCTAAATAAATATAGTCTTGTAAATACTTGTATGTAAAAATTTCAGAAATTTACAGCCAGTATATCACAGCTGCCATATGAGTACTTAGATTAAAATATACATATACTAGAAAGCATTAGCACTTAGCTTCAAGTTACGCTTATTGAATACATCACTGTAATACACTGCTTTTACCTCAAAGGAATAAAACTCCATAAAACCTCTACACTGGTTCCAGAAAAACATTAAGACTATCAATAAAGTTGGTTTTGCTTTCCGTTATTTGCATTGCAGCAGTCTTCCATATCCACAGTAAGAGAAAGTACTACCTTAGTTTCCGAGCAAAAGTTTGAAATGCTTCCTGAAACACAAACCACAGTCAAGCATAAAAATAAAAAACGCTCCAAAATAACTATACCTGAGATTTTATAAAAATACTCTCCAGACATTGTCCTGTATCATCAAACAAGATAGCCTGCAACAAAAAAAGAGAATTTTAAATTACTACTTTTATTTCACAGATCAACTAGATTGCCACTGACAGTCCAGCAGTAGCACATGATATTAAATCAGAGTTGCTCACCTTATTTCCACCAGTTCTAATCCTCAGAATTCCATCTTGCCACGTTTTTGATTTTTTCATTTTTTGGTGAGTGTATAATACCTGTTTTAAATGTGTAAAATGTTGAAATAATGATCAGTAAGAAAACATTTAAATAATACAGCAGCTACAGTGTCTTTTAATGTATTTCTACTTAATTGTACACAGTGTTAAAAGTCACTTACAGTAAATTCTTGAGAAGCCATCGCTTTGGCAAAACAGTCACCCAACAGCTTCTTTCATAAATATTCACATCTTCATAAAGCCTGAGAGAAAGGGAGATGTTCAGAATCCACCAGAGTGGTGAAGGACATGTGTTGACAAAAAAATAGGTGTCAGTTCATTATTTTCCCCCCCTCCCCCCCTCAAAAGAAGAGAGCTAGATGCAACACAATATCAAAACAGTGGGGTACAGCTGATGTGGGTATTTTAAAGAGAAACATCAAAAATAATCTAACAGAAAAGCTAGTGGTAAAAAGATGCCAACATATTTTCTAACTTTCACGGGAATTTACTCATTTAAACAGCTGGCAACTCTGAAAACTCCAGTGATCATACTGCCATTCAGAACTAACAAATTATCCTAAACATGTTTACTCGCAATAAAAAAATACCATCGAATCTATTAACAGAATAATTTTGTCACAAATTTATTGACTCTGGGCTTGGTCATGCATGCCTAATTCACGTTCAAGATGACTGACTCTCAAAACCAGTCACCCATGCAGTCAAGCCTCTACATATTTAAACTTAGCTCTAAGCCAAACTTAGCTCTAAACTAAGAAGGGAGAGAGATTTACGCTGTTTCTGACGGCTGCCACCCTCTTGGCAGCCCCCGGGCGTTTAGTAAGGTGCGAAACTCTGGAAATGGACACCCTTAAAAGACACAAAATTACTCCTCCAGCTATTAAAAGCAGCTGGATGAATGCGAACGCTAAATATATAAGTGGGTACGGGACGCCACGGGAACAGGGGCGAACAGGAACACTGCTACCACAAATTCACACGAATCTGCTACGCCCACCTTCCCCACACAGCCGCGGCAGGGCCAGCCCATCAGCCGCAAACATTTCCCTCAGCACGGCGGCGGCCGATCCACGGCCGGGGGTTTCCCGGAGTTACAGCGAGCACGGCTCCGCCGCAGAGCCTCGCCCCTCGGGGACGCCCGCCGCCGTTAGCCGACCCCCGGGGGCTGTCGCTCCGGCTGAGGAACCCGAGAAAAACCCCGGTGCTACCCACCTGTCCCGGGCGGGCGCGCAGGATCATGGCGGCCGCCGTCACCGCGCTTCCTTCCCCGCGTTCGAAACTTTCCCGCCGCAGCCCGCTGCGACGTCAGCGCGCCCCCGCCGCCAGGAGGAAATCACGTGCGCCGAGGGAGGCGCGCCCGCCGCCGCGCTGCGCATGCGCGAGGCCGCTCGCAGCGGGCAGGGGCTTGCGCTGGGGACCGGGGAGCCGGGGCAGCCGGTGTGCGCCGGGGACCCGCGGCAGCCACGGGGCTGGAGCAACCGGCGTGCGCTGGGGAACTGGGATTCCGGAGAACTGGGGCAACTGCTGCACACCAGGGATCTGCTGCGCTCCGGGGAACCGGGATAACTGGGGAACCGGGACAGGTGGTGTCC
>JAVJGG010000007.1:8846185-8871367 GCA_035590195.1 Aviceda cuculoides
TTACAGCAGCCTCCTTCCCCAGCTACATTTCAAATGGGAAAAGTATGTAATTTTTTTTTTTTTTTTTTTTTTTTTAAATCAAAACCAAGCAAAGGATTTTCCCATAAGCTTTCCAGGAAAGTCAACCTCTGGACTAAAACCCAACATAAAAATTTCAGCAGGAAAGGAGAATATTTCATTATGAGTATGTAAAGGCAACATTCAGACACAAGACTATGGTGAAAATTCTTATGTAAGTTTCAATTTAGCAGGCTACTGCAGACTACCACCTATTATAACAAGAACATAACATAATTATTTAAAAAAACTCAACTGAATTCACAGACATTATATCTCTCTATTTCTGTCTGATTTTCATATATTAATCTTCAGTATCAGGAACAAATGCTTAAAAAGCGTAAGAATGTGTTCTGTTCCACAAAGACACTTTTGTCCAGACAGCTGTGCATGTTTTGTTCCAAAAAGCAGTAGATAATTTCATGGAATCACAGGATTTTGCCAAGTTTGACAGTTAAGATTTTTGCCAAAATTAAAGAGTTTCAGTTTATTTATAAAATAATTACTCGGAGAAGCTAGGATATTTATTTTGAAATTTCATATGCTCTATCACCTTCTTGTAAGCTGAAGAAGTGCAACAAATACCTGCAACAACAAAGGTTCTGTAACCAGAAAAAGAGTTTGAAGTAACTTGTGAAATTATTTTTATAAAAGCTGGACAGAGTAATATCTGAAACACTCCAGAAACTTTTGTAGAATATGAGCAAGCCCAAGATCTATTTTACCAATTCTTAAATCCTTTAAAATTACTGGGAGTAATACACCTCCCTGTGTATTCTGGATCATTAATAAGATGTTTAATACGATGTGAGACAGTTGTTCAACATAAGCCTAAAAAAAGCATCATCTTAACCAACACATTGAAAAAACACCAGTTTTAAAGTTAATTTTGCATTTCAAGGTCTACCTTAAAATCTACTTACAAAGTACCTAAAAAGTGTGGAGTGAGGATACAGGAGACGTCAGACCTGTTGATACTTCATTCGAACACCTCTTTGCCCTGACAACAGGACATCTACAGTAACAGTTGTTTGGTTGTTTTTTGCTGAAATCCTGAAAAGCACAAACAGTGCAAGTTCTAAAGTCATTCTTCAGAAATTGAAGCAAATAAATTTGTCACATTTTTCATGCCAGCACAACATGCATAATAAAACACATATATGTTCTCAAACATAGAATATTTGGAAGTGAAAAGTCATCAGTGAGATAGCTTATACTGGATATATGTTTGTACAACATATGTTTGGTTTTCTGTCCTACAGCTGTCTGCCACAGATCACAACCTGGTGTTTCACCTTAACATGTCAAGCTGTAAAGCACAGAGAGGCTGCTGCTCCATAGATGACAAAACCACTGAAGAAGACAAAATGGATATCATAACCATTTCCAAATAAGACATCCCTGTTAGCAATGAAAGCTCCGGTGGGACTGTACAGTTTGATTAGCTTACTCTGCTCTTTTCTACTGACTTTTAGTAAAGCTGTGGAAATTTCCACTTTTTTTCCACTGTCTGTGCTGTATGGATGGGAATCAGCAGAGTTGTAATCTATTTCCAGTTCTGTTATTAAATGATATTCATACTATGTTATTCCTCATTTTACCAAGTCATAAAATAAATTAAAAAAAAGAAAGAAAAGAAAAAACCCAAACTGACTTTACCTGAGCAGCCAATCCAAATACCTAGTATTCCATTAAAAGAAATGTATTTATTTACAACGTATGTGTATGGGACAGAAGAGGATGGATAGAGGAAAAGGTAAGACAAAAAAAAATTCCAACTAGTTTATGAGCTCTTCTGTTACCATGCATTTACACTGTTACATATGTAATTGAGGGATGAATATTAACTAGCTAGCCTGTGAATTTTCTGAAAAAGCTCAACCAACTACCCACAGATCTGTGTGGGTAGTGATGTGATGTTATTCCTGGAAAGTCTATTTGTAATGTCCACACTTCAGAACTGGTATCACTCATCCTCAGACAACTGAGTACTCAAACTCTGCCTTCTGTGACTTCCTTGCAATAACTTTGACTTGTACTGGGATTGCCATAACCAAAGTATTTTACAGAGCAACCTAATTTTTATAATTACATCAAGTAAAATAGTGTCTTAATACTGTCTGCAAAATAAATCGGATAACTAAAGTACTGATTTTCATATAAGTGGACACTCTCATGTTTGGGTATTTCGACCAGGAACGCTTAACCCAACTTTATAGGAATTAACTTTGAAAACTATATACAATTCCACTAAACATTCTGAGAACTTATATAGCTTCCATTCACTAGGCATCACACGGTGTTTCATTTTTTGAGCAAGCTTCAGAATATCCCTGTAATTATTTCCTCCAGACTATACCTACAAAACCCAGGCACGGAAACCTTCACTAATTTGTCTTTGATGACACAGGAGGTGACTATTAGACTCATACACACAGGACTGGAAACGTGCCTTCTAGTTCCATACTCAAAAAAAGTCTTTCCACTTTTTTCAAACATGAAAATTTAAGCAATATGTGGTAAAATACACTTAAATCTTGAGCAAATGTTTTCTAAAATCCATCAACACATGTAAATACACTACTTTGTACTAGGAAGATTCCAGAATCTATTTCTGTTATGGTCATAAGAAAAAGACTGAAATATGAAAAAGTCTTTCTGTTTAAAGGAACAATAAAACTTATAACTACAAGTTTCTCTTCTGTACAGAAAAATAAAAAAAGTTGAACAACTGTTCAAGATCAGCGAGTTTAAATCAGTGTCTTCCTCCACAAAGAACGGCTCAAGTCCTAGGAGTAAAATTAGGGAGAACTCAAATGCTGCAGAACTGACTGCAGCCTTCCCTTTTGCATGGCAGCATCTCTAATCACTCCTATGCCAGCATCTTCGTCCCTTTATACCATATCAGAGTAATGAGTGCCCTTGAATTTCAACTCCTGCTTGTGAGCAAAATCTTCCTCATGTTACAACATCAGGTGGACTTTTCTCTTACCTATTATAATGCCTGCAAGCCAGATTGCTTTATCTTGTAATTAGCAAGGTGCAGTCTTTATTTTAACCTCTTGTAAGGAAGAAATTTTTATCACCATGTCCACAGCTGCTAGTCAGGAATGATTAGTTTCACAGCTTTCAAACCTTTCCACATCATTTGAATGCACTATACAATGGCACATTTCAAAATGATGGGCTTCTTGAGCCAGCTACATCCATTGGAAGAAGTGGTGAGTGATTCAGTCCTCTCAGCCTAAACGAACTCTCCCTTTTATGCTTTTTCTTAATTTTTATTGCATATGGATACCTCTTGGAATTATGTGATGCATGCACATCAGTGCAAATCTACCATGTTCCAAACCTTAAATGAGAGGCATCAATTGAAATTTACTTGGAAAAACGATAAATGAAGCAGCAACATGGTGAGGAAACGTAGTGACAGAATTCACAATTACAGACTTTTTACCTTCATATAACGTTTAGATTAGGCTGCAGCTCATCAGAGACTTCAGAATATTTACCTTAACTTTCCCCTTCATATGACAAACAGTTCTTTGAGTCTTGCATTCAGAATTAGGCCTTAAACCATATGTTTCCTCCAAAATAAGGATACTGCTATCAAAAGTGATACTTCAAATAAGCATTATCAAATTTGTTTCCACTTAAAAGTATTGTTACAGTATTTAAGTAAGTTTTTGCCAATCTGTTTCTATTCACTCATAGACATCAAATTTCCGTATAATAAAAAAGATGGGGCATGTTCCCTTTACAGAATTTAATAATTTAAAATGTATCTTTCTAGGTTCTTACACTGCAAACAAACTTTACCTCCATGCCCCCTAAAGATGCACTAACATAGAACAGGCTGAAACCAAGAACCTGACTTAAAAACTGTAACTCTTCTGTCCCGTGCTAAATCTCTGCAGCTCTCTACAGGCCTCCTGTAACTTTCTTTGGGGTCCTAGACCATGGTGGAGCCCACCTCACGCTAAGAGGAAGTTAGATGCAGAATCTGAGGTCCAGCCACCAGAGAGGAAAATATGAGCTTCCTATATTTAAGTTGTCTCTATTTCAGAACCTCATTACTGGAATTCTTTCAGACTTTTTTTAACTTCAAAAGTCCTTCTCATCTTGACTTTGCAAGGCAATTTATGTGTGTACATATAAAACAGTTTGCCTACAGCTTTTACTTCTGTCATACCAGAATTTGCACTAAAAAGGTCATCAGAACTGAACGCTTACAGCTTTTGGGCACACAAAACAGCACTGTGGTTTCTTGCCCCTCCTGAAAACACGTGGTACATGTATATTTCCAATTCCGCAAGTCCTGCCTGTTAAAGAGGAGAATCGGTTAAATTGTGCATTATCCAATTTACATACAAATCCTGTATTAAAAGCCTGGCTTGAGCTGACTAAAGTCACAAAATATGACAGAAGCTATCGAACAAATTCAGTATCCAGTTACGGTCAAGTAAATCTAGAGTAACAGCTCTGAAACAAACAGAGTTACCATGGTGTAAAGTCTGAAGTAATTGGGAACAGAACTTGGCCACCTGGCATTTACTCACTTCACTAAACCTAAAGCCCTGGAAGGGTCAAACAATGAATAACTACATAATTTGGGAGAAGAAATGCCTAGAAACTCAGGGTACAGAGGTCAAATGAGGATAAATGCTATGCTTCCATGCTGAACTTTCTGGATTTTGTTATTGCTTTAATATGCCATGAATATTTTCAGCGTGAAATTCCATTCATTTAAAAATAAGACGTGATTCATACAGAATGTACATGGCATGCCCTGGCATTTTAAAGTAGCTTGAGTATAACAGGCAGACATATAAACCTTTAAACAACTTTAGCTGGGATTTCTTTTTCTATATAATAAATGTAATTGTTTCAACTACAGACTGTGAATAGTTGGAGACTTTAATATTTGTTTCTCTGCCTAGTTTATGTATTTCAGAATAAATACTAAGGGCTCAAATCTGGAAAGTGAGAAGGTTGTTTAGAGTAGTAGTCTCTTCAAGGCTTAGAAGCTTTTGTCGGGTTGCACTTGCACCTCACGTGTGGCAAAGCGTACCTAGAGAAAAGGTATGTGGAAAATACCTTTAAAAGCCTGTTCAAGTTACAGAGAGTACCTGCTTAAATGAACGTTATCTAAAAAAATTAAAACCTTAATTAAGCTTCAGAATATTACTTCTCAGTACGTAAAATGAAAGCCCCGGTGGAATACCATCGCCACACTCTGCTCGCCCTGGAGCAAACCTGCCATTCACAAGCTCCCAGAACCGAGAGGAACCGCAGGAGAATCCCCAAGCCGCGGAAAGCTCCCCTCTTTTGCAGAAGATCACGCAATGAACAAGCGTGCCCCGCGCCAGCAATCACCGCCCGTTCACCCGAAAAGCGGGGGTGCAGAGGCCCGCCTGCCCGGCTTAGGGCCAGGAGGGAAGGGGGCTCAGCTCCCCCCGCCTCCGGTATCGCAGGTGCCCGTCAGTGCCGACCCCGGCAGGGGGGCTCAGGGCAGCCTCCACAGCCCCTGCCGCGCCCCCCCTTCCCTACCTTTGCCCCTCGCCGCCCACGGCCGGGGCCGCGACGCCTTGAGCCCGGCCAGCCGCTGCGAAGCCCCGCTCCGCGCCGGCGTTCTCCTTCCCCGGGGCTTCTTCTCCCCCCCACCCCCGGCTCACGCACCTGCCTCCTGGCCCAGGAGGCTGCCGGCCAGCCGGGGGGGGTCCCTGGGCACGCCCGGGCACGGAACTCCAGGCGCCGCCGCCTCTTTACAAAAGGCAAATTCATTTTACATTTCCCCAGCGCAGCGGTGCGGGGGCTCGGGGCCGGCACAGTCCCACAGCTAGCGGGCGGGATCTCACGCTGAAAAAGAAAGCTTCTCCTCTTCTGGAAAACGTCAAATTACATCACATCACGTTGACAGATTACCAAAGATCACCTTAAATTATTAGAAAGCGACAAAGTTCTCCTTTTTCTCGTTTCTGGGTGTTTGAGTGTTGGCTCTTTGCAAACGCAGGTTCCCACCAACTACACGCCATGCATGGGGAAAACCAGCAGTTTCACTTCGTAGCCCAACGTGGCGACCAGCTAAGTGCAAACTTGTATCATCACAAAGCCGTAACACCCCTGGAAATGCTTTCCATTTACAATGAGTTTAAAAACGTGTAACTGTAAATTACCAACTGTACCAAAACCTATAGACCTGCCCAGGAGAAATTTACAGACTCAAAGCCTAAATGAATTGACAGTGTTTCTTTTTCTGAAGTGTGAGTTACATAACATTTACCCAGTGAACTGGCACATACACACACTATTCATTGCAAAACTCCCTCAAAAGTAGCAGGAGGCCAGTAACCGAGTGAGAGCATTCGCCACAGGTCAGATACTGTCCTCACGGTACTTCGCTAGGGAAACCGTCCTGCTAACAGTTCTCGATCAGCGAGTGGGACCTGAAGGCGAAAGCCCTGTTACCACCCGTGTCCTCGGCATCAGCAGAGGGACACGGGGGAGCTTACAGGGCTATCGCCTGCAAGAGCTACGTGTCGTCTGCTCAGAGTTCCCAGCCTGTACCTGTAGATCTAAACACTAGATCTAGTACTAGATCTAAATACTTCATAGAACACGTAACAGCCATGCGTGCTTTGACCGTACATACACTTGTAGATGTTACTGAACACACACAAAGCAGTAACTTTCAAACCCAGCAGAGTAGGATTTAACTTCATGGTAACTGGATGGTTAACAGAAATCCCAACAGAGCTCCATCTGACAGCATACAGTGTTGTCACTCATTATGTACTATTTTGATTCATTGTCTATCTCTGATGTTTCTTATTACTTTACAATTCTGTTGAATATTTACCCTGGAACATGACCCATATAGAGATTTCTAAAATATAGTGAAACTGCTTAGATCGATTCATATCAACTACTCACTTCATGTTTGCAAAAATTAGTATTTACAAGGACAACTCTTTAAGCTTCTTAAGGGTAAGAAACAGCTGACAAGTGTGGATGATGCAATAGCCTGCTAATCCTGAAACACTTAAGATAGGGAATGAAAAGGGGAATGCAGGATGTCAGAAGTGAGGACTCCCTTAGGAAACACTTTGCAAATCGGGTATTCTTATCAGACAACAAATGTGAAATACCTTGCACAATTATGCAGTGAACACTTGGAGATACTCAGCATATGCATATGTTATTAATCACACCACAACTTAACTACATACTGCTCAGAGTTTTCAAGTTTCTCTTGTCTTGTAAATTGTGTTATTTAGCTCAATGATCAGTTCATATTTAGATTCCTGCTTTCAGTAGCAATTACATAACCCTTAAATTCAAAAGCCATATCATGCCTCTAACATTAAAGATGTACTTGGCATTTACACAGGACTTTCCTCAGCATTTCATAGACAAGCCACTTTGACATTTCTAGGAAGCATTTAGTCACATGACTGTTACAGAGAAACTGAAGTGTGCACATATATTTGTATGACTCACACAAGAACACAAAGCAACAGTACCTACGTTATTAAAAACTAGCACCCCGTAATTTGTTGCTGTGGTATTTTACTCTATGGATAAAATTCCTAATGAGAGTTCCCGAGTACTTACTTTGATGCAGGGCACTTTCTCTGCAGTCTATAGATGACCTTTTCTGTAATTTCACCCGCAGCAGATCTGCTAGTTTCTGGGTTGATGGCAGGACACTGCAGTAACCAGTCCCTTTGGAAACAAAATAAACACAGTCCTGGGGGACTTTGTACACTCTGTGAAGCTTACACTGCTATTCCCAAAAGCTTCTCAAAAACTGCTGTATGCTCTATACTGAAAGCCAATCAACATCGCTTGCTAATACAAGCTGCTCTGAACTAACTTACAAGGGCTGTTTATATTAACAGAGGCTGGTAACCTTGTTTAAAATTGCACTGCCTGGTGCACTCCAGCATACAATACAAGCTTGTAGTATATCTTCAGACACACCAGCTGCTTCTTTTTAAAGAAGAAAGGTGCTTTTTAAAGCACCTTCAAACCATTTTTCACCATTTAATTCTATTGAGTTATGATGTCTAAGAAATGTACCCTTTGATATCTAAAAGCAAGCCCAAGGTACCTCCAGGATAACTATGTTGTATGGAACTGGTGTTTGCAGGCAGAGCTAGCCATCAAAACTAAGAGATCGTCCTTAACATTGGGACTATGGCAGTAGAAGAGCAGCCTCTCTGTGATGGAATAAGAGCAGGCTGTAGTAAGCAGCTCTTGCATCAACTTGAAAAACCTCTTAGAATCACTTATCCCTTTCCAGTGTAGCCTTCTTCCAGAACAAAGGCTTTTAAGTTGCGTTTAATACCTTTCACTACACTGTAAACACCTTAGATGATAATGCAAACATTTTATACCAATATAATTTTCTCACATAGGTCTTTCAACTCTCAGCTGAAACTGTATCAAGCTAACTTCATCAGGTTGGGTGGAGAAAAGGCAGCAATATAGAAGCATCGATACAGTGAAGCATCCCAAAGCAGTGTATTGAGAAAGAGCATTCTTACTCATAGTAAAAATGAGACAATAAACCAGTTTTGGTCTCTTTTCTTGAATTTAACAGTTTCCCTTTAACACATATCTGAAATCTTCTCAAATTCACCCCCTTTTTCTCCCAAATTCTGGTTTTGCAGACTTTTTCTAAGTCTTTTAAATCCATATTGTCTCGAACTTGTCTGGGAGATGCAACAACCAATTTTTAAACTGTTAACAGCACACTGAAACTACTCCATAAACTTATAAATCAAAAAGATACTATGAAGGGCAGAGAAGCTTTCACCCTACCAGCTACTAGGAAGACAATTAACTCTATCCCAGCTGAAACCAGGACAAAATAGAATCAAGAAAAGTTAGTTATCATAGCTGTTGAAGTTCTGCCAGAAGAAACCTGTGACAAAACACAATTTACCTGCACTATCAGTTCCTAAAATGCCAGATTCAGCCTGCGTTCAAGGGTCTGCCTGCTACTAACGTGATACATTTTCACCAAAAGGACCAATGAAGCCGTTATCTTCTATTTCTCCTCAAGATGCAGCGCTAACGTGATGCATGTAGGACATTAACATCGGTAGTTTAATTAAGTAAATCATCTCCATTGGGTAAACATGTCCCTCTTTACAAAATGATGGTCCAATTTATCATCACAACCTGAAGCACAGCCTTTGGGTGTCTTCTATTACGATTCTGAACTAATCCAAACCTATTCATCTTACAGGAAGTAGTCTGTTTTCTTCAAACATCTGTCTTGTGCCATTTGTGTAGCCCATGGCTTTATGATGAGATATTTTTGTCTCCTTATTGTGTGTTAACTTCAGGCTTGTCTAATTATGTATTGTTGGTAAATAATTTACATTTTCCCTTTTAAGACCACCACCATCTGTGACTGCACCAGCCTTAAAAACTTTGAAACAGGGAATCTGCATCTCTGTTGCCTAAATTGGGCAGTGATTAACTGACACTTCCCAGACTTTCCTTTTGTACACAGTATACAAATTGTAGTGCTTCCTAAGTATTTTGCTATTCCAGATTCTATTATTTTGTAGTATTTATACTACATGTGTTTCCTAGCTTCATTACCAATTCTACACGACTGTGCTTCACACATGCCCAAGATTAACCATTCACATCAGCGTGACGTTCTCCTCATTCCCTCTCTCCTTCCCCCTTTACCTGGTCCTTCCCAAAGAACCACCTACCGACAGCTACTCACACTAGCCAAAAAGCTGCCTTCAGTACCGTGAGGCTTCGAGGCAGCCGCCGGCACTGGCTACTTTGGGCTACTTCCTTCTCCAACATATTTGCCGAAGGCACGTTAAGCCCAGCCAGGCCTCCTCTCCGGTTTGACAACGACGTCTTCAGCTCTGGCAGGCCACAGCACGGGGAGCGGGCCTTTGCCCTTTCGGGGGCCGCCTGCGACCCCCACATTTTACAGGGGTTAAGGAGGAGACCTCGCTCTTCCAGCCCCGGCTCCTACTTCTACGGCCCTTCCCTTCCGCCGCCCTGCGCTCCTGCGGCACCCGCAGCCGGAGGCAGAGGCGGCCGTTGGGCTGAGGCGATCGCGCGTGCCGGGCGGTTGGCCGGTCCTCTCAGGCGGTGGGCGGGCGGGAGACGTCTTGTCAGGGCGGCGTCGCCTTCTGCGTGTCGCCCACCCCACTCGTCCACCTTAGCCGTGTCCCGGCCTCGCCTGTAGTGGTCCTCAGCCCACCCGTGCCCGGCTCCTGGGCATCGTTCCCCCCCGGTGCCTACTTTTCCTGACGGGTGTGGCGCTTTCCTGAGGCTTTCTAACAGCCCCCGTCCCTCAGCGTCTCCCTGTGGTGACTTTGTCTCCAGGTGAAGCAGAGGTGGCGGGTGCTGGCTGGGCTGCTTTCACTCGGTGTCATGACCTGATATCTCGTGTGGGAGGGGAGGGTTCCGTGTCGAGGGGGCGACGTGGGGAGTGGTTGACTTCGGGCTAGCGCGTTTGTGCTTGCTTTACTACTTTATGCAAAGAAGGTCTGTGAGCAACTGCAGCAGCAGTGCTGGAACCTGCAGTGATCAACACCTGTGCAACTGGAAAACATACGGTCAGGAACCGGGATTTAGTCAGTTGCTGTGCTGGCAAAGATTAAGTCCGGGCTAGAAAAAACTTTCAGATTGTGTTTCTCCTTTTTTTCAAGGGTGAGGAAGATGGGGTTTTGCTATAATTCTGCAGTGGTTCTGGGACAGCATGTGCAGCTGCTAATAGGGCAGCAGGATGTCTTGATTTTCTACCCACCTCTGTCCTGCTCCCAAGTGCTTGTTCCTGTTGCTTCCCTTCAGCTCTGCTGCTTATTCAGCTCTTTAATGAGTTGGTTTAATCCACTCATCTAGCAGGGAAAGACCAGAAAATAGCAACTTACTTTTCAGGTCACAGAGTTGAACTAGCTTGCCAGAGAGTGAGACATACTCTGAGGAAGGACTGTGTAGCAAGTAAGATGAGAGAACTGAGCTGCCCTTTTCATGTCAGTGAACTGTTGGTTCGTATAGCTGAACCCATCTAATCATAGTCTTGTGCTGCGGGCCTGCATTTTATTAAAAACCCGCTTTCCACCTCTTGTGATGACAGTGGAAAGGGTAGCCGCGTCAGGACTGACACAGTGGGGTCTGCCAATGTCTGGAAACAGCCTTAACACCCATCACTGTCATGTGGAAGCAAAGCCTTCTATGTGTGTGAGCACAGCAGCTTCGTGACATCTCTTGAATGCTTTAAATGTAGGTTTAAATCAAGGTATTGGTTTCATTGCTTAAAATGGGGAAAAAGGAGAGGTTCTCTGGTTGTAGCTTAAGAATATGGTGCTGGTTCCTGTGTATCAACTTCTGTCCTTTCTTAGGTCGCTTTCCAAAGAGTGATGTTAGGAGGCAGGATAGGAACTTCAACTGCTACAGCTCTGCCTCTGTGTATATTAGAGTAAGGATACCCAAGGTGGATTACAGAATGCATCTTGGAAAGTAGTTTCAGGTTTGCTGAATACTTGCATTTATTTTGGAGTAAACATCCAGAAGAGGAAGCTTTGCCACTGACTACATGGAAACATTTTCATAGTATAAAAAGTATTCTGAATGATACTTTCTCTTCCTATTAGCCCCACTTGCCCTATTTTGCTATTTAAAATCCCCCAAGCAAGCATTTGTATCAATGTGTAACATAAAAGAAGAAAGGCTATTTTATAACTGGAACCTTGTTTATTCCAAACCCTGGATTACAGTTAAATTTAATTATGTTTTTCTAGATCTTTCTAGTAATAGAAGTTGGGTTTGGAACCTGGCTGTGTACAGTTTAGCACCAGCATGTTCAATCTTTGCCTTTTGAAGATTATAGATAAGTTACTATAGATTTCTGTGGACCTGTATTATTTTGATTTAGATGATCTTTGCTTTCCTAGAGTTCCCTCCTCCTGCCTAATTGTCCCTCCTTTTTCTGGTTTCACTCCTGCACATAGAGACACTGACTTAATTTCATTTGAGGAAAGCTAAGGGACAGTGGCCGTTTTGCTTTAGCAGAGTAAAGTTTTGACTCTGCTTTTGCTTTGTTCTGATTTTGTTTATCAGAGTAGTGCTTGCAGCTGTGAGGCTGGCAGTGTTAAGAGTTGGCAAGTCAACAAAAATGCACTGTCTTGTACCATGGCATTGCAGCTTTCACTGATCAGTTGAGGTTTGCAAGAGTAATTGCGAATGAATAGAATACCAACAGAAAAAGCGAGTGCTATGAGTTACTGACACACTTACTTATTAAGAGTATTTTCTTAAATCCTGAGTTTTACTCTAGTGTTGTCTCAGGTATGGGTATTTCACTACTAAATGTAAGATTGTATACAGATTCTAATTATAGATTCATAGCTGACATTTGCTCTGACTCTGTATTTCCAAGCTCCTCCAAAACAATTTTCTCAAACCTTCATCTCTAAAGCAAGTAGCACAAAGTGAGGGGAATCCTGGAATACAGCTTGCAGCTGTTCTTCCTTAAGGTTGATTGCGAACCTCTCTTCTGGGAAGGAAGTCCCAAGGCTGACTGACTCAAAATGCATGAAACACTTAGGTGGCTTCTTAAAATAAAGCTTTGCTTTATTTTTGCTTTTTTGCTGTACATAAGCCACATTCATTATATGTCAGTGTGGCCATTTAATACTGTTCAGCCACTAAAAGTATCCCATAATGATGCTTTACCTTTAATGGTGCAACTCGCTATAGCCCTCAGCTAAATAGTATATTGTTTTGCTGATTATTAATATAAATACCTTGCTGAAGGGCTTGAATGGAGCTTGAACTTGGGTTGAGAGTTTTACCTGGCTTATCTTTTCAAGGTAATTGTTAACCTTTCACTATCTTGAGTGGTCAGCTCACAGCAGGGAGAGAAACTGATATCAGGCTAAGGAAGGCTGATTTGCACAATAATTTGAAGACCGTTTCCATTTTTGTCATCCTGTTGTAGAGGTGGGCTTCCTTTCTGATGACTGTACTCACGTTTCCTTCTATGTTGCTTTGGCAGAGAGCTGAGAAGTCTTTCATACGGTGATTGCTACATTAATTACTTTCATTTTTGTGTTAATTTCATTTTCAAAAAGCTATCTGCTTTTGGCAGTATTGCTTTGTTTTGTTCGGGTAAAATGAAGTACTGTGGTGACTGACAGTTTTCAAGGAGAGCTGACTAGCTACAGTGAATTGAAATGTGAACAAAAAAAGAGGAATTGATGCATTAGAAAGGTTTTACTTTTTTCAAGGTAAATCTGTACATTCCAGTCACTTCCCTCTAGTTGGTGCCTAATTTCTAGGGGCCCGATTCTGAGGTTCTGACAGAACTTGGTTTGCTGTTAAAATCAGTGGCAGTTGATGAAAGAGCCCTAACCAAAGAAAGGAAAAATGTTCTGTTTAATTGTAGCACATACTGGTTGCCACAGGGACTTGCAAGTAAGAATGTTTTAGAACATATTCAAAGGCAGGATTGGAAGATCTTGAATTACTGCTCTTTGGTAGGACCTTGGTAGTTGACAGAGTGAGTGGTTTCCATTTTTGACAGAACAAAGACAATTTTTAAAATAAAACCTTACTATTACCAGACATGAACATCAACTATGTGTTTAAGTATATCTTCACATTATATTTATTTATAAGGATTAATAACTGCTTCTCATTTGGAGGTCATACCGTAAATTTTTGCAATGAGCTCTTCAACTGCTGTATCCGTGTCAGTGTAACCTCTTGGCAGCCACTGGAGTTACAACATATGCCTGCTGAGCATCGTCCTTTGGCCAGCCTTTTCAGAAGTCTTCCTATATAATCCAGCTTTTTTTTTTTCCTGCTTTGCCTTCTACATAAAAGGGTGATTTCTTAAGTATATAGTGCTCTGCTTTTTTTGTGGTTTTTTTTTCTAAGGGTTTGTACTGGGAGATATGGGGAGTGCAGAACAAATTATTTCTGTCTTTTTTCAAGTCTAAGAAAATATGTTTATTGGAAGGGAAATTGTTGTCTTTTTAGATTAGTTTTTGTAGGCTCTCTTTAGCAAGTAGCTTGCTTTTCTGATAGTGCGGAAGTTGTGTTAAAACATGCTTTGTGACCTGCAGAAGTGCTTTAAAGAATACACTGATATCTATTTCTTTTTTTAAATAGCGCTGCTTGTCTGATAACTTGTAAAAGCAGTTGGAACTGTGAATTCCATGACTGCTGCTGAAATTCAAAAGCTGCTGTTAGAAATCTAATGTTGGGGGCAAACTGTTCACAAGGCATTCTGAATTAACACAATAGCCCAAATTCTAAATTAAAAGCTTGCAGTTTGGTACCAGCTTGCCTCCAGTGAATCTTTGTGGCTCAAGGACAGCACAGGGTGCCATGAAACGTGAGTTCCAGCATAGTCTTCACCACACAGTTACTGTGTGACCTAATTTTCCTCGTCTTCTGTTGGCTTTGTATTTTTCTGCACTACAAATAATGAATGGCACATAGTCTCACAGGGGATGCATGATGTTTTTAATGTAAGAGAAAACAATGTTTACTCCTTGAAATAACAATATTTTGATTTTTCTCAAAGGTTATATTTAACTTTTGGTTGACAGCATGACAGGAATGGAGACTGAAAGTGCAAGAGACAAAGCCATGGAGGAAGAAAGCAGTGAACAGAAGAAGGAGAGAGAGAAAAAGAAGAGATCAAGGGTTAAACAGGTCCTCGCAGATATAGCGAAACAAGTGGATTTCTGGTTTGGTGATGTTAATCTCCACAAAGATAGATTTCTCCGAGAGCAAATAGAGAAGTCCAGAGATGGGTGTAAGTTTGTATTCACTGTATTTCAGTAACCAGATATGTTTAACTTCAGTGTATTACTGGTGACAGTTACAAGGTATTTTGAGGTGCGTGTCTACTCCTGGGGAAGACAGTAATTTCATGCTGAAAACCAGCATTAGGATTAGCAGCTCAGGAGGCAGAGCTTGGTATTACCTTTTAGAAGTTGTATTTAGTGTTTCTCTTTAACTTTCCTTTACTACAAGCCGTAAGTTAGAGGCATCTGCCAGGGTACAAGTGACTGCTTGGGGGACCTGATTTTCTTTTTTTAGCTTTGTATAATTTTAAGAATAAGCAAACTGCCAAGGGTCATTTTGCCCTTGGAGTTACAGTACTTGACTTGTAAGCTGTGTATTTGCAGAAATTAAAATGTCACTTGGATTTGCAGTTTGATACACTTTTGTGTGTGTTTTTTGCACAAGTTTGATATGTGAAAAATTGTGTATTTGCTCATAGGGCTACTGTGGGTCTCTACTTCAGACAATTTTTGACACGGTTGATTTGACTTCAGAGTAGGAAATTGAGCTTGGTTCTGAAACTTATGTGTGATTTTCTGAAGAAATTAATTTATGCATTATCTGCAGTGACTAATATGCTTTTGCTTTAAAAAACAGTGTATGTGTGGTAAATGCATCTATCGATATAATTCAATTAACCGTGTTATGCCACATGGACTAGAAGTGCGGTATGTCTGTGCAAAGAGGTGGTCCTTTTCCATCGAAACAAAAAAAAATAGCAGTTTCCTGAAGTGTATACTTATTTTTGTCAAGGAGTCCATGTTTATTTGAAGTGTAAATCATTAGTCCAGTTGCGTTGTTTGAAAAGTGTAGCCTTCTGACTGCTTGGTGTAGTCCTCAATTACATTGAACTTCAAGCCAGTTTGAAGAAAGGGCCTTCAGAGAAATAAAACTTAGCCTACATTTTCTAGAGATACTAGAGCTTGGCTGTCTTGAACTTTTTTATGATGAGTAATACTACATCATTTTCTGTCAAAGCTTTAGCAGCATGACTCATTGCAGCTGAAGTGCAAGCAGGGGCTCTTTTGTGTTGGGACGACTAGGTTAAACACTTAATTGAGTACTTGAAGGAGAGGCATGTTTTCAATGCAAATTGTTTTTGTATTGTAAAACTACATCAGAAAGGGGGTTTTCTTCCTTTCTTTTCTAAGACAATAGTTATCAGTGGGAAGGTAAGAGAACAAAATTCCTTTGATAAAAGTTAGCACAAGAGAAAAATAAACGTAATTTACTTTAAACTTTAATTTTGATGGTAAAAATTTTCTGTAAAATCCCTGGCAGCATGGTTACAATCTGCACTTAGGACTTGCAGGTTTGTTTTACAAAAATAACAGCCGAGTCTTAATGTCGGATTAGAACACTTAACTATTGCTTTCTAGATTACTGTGATTTCATCACTTGCACCTTTTTTTATCCCTAGATGTTGACATATCACTTCTTGTTTCTTTCAACAAAATGAAAAAATTGACTACTGATGGAAAATTGATAGCTCGAGCAGTTAAAAGTTCATCTGTTGTAGAGGTATTTAATATTTCACTCTCTTGTATTTGCTGATGCGGGAGTAATTATGATAGTGGTACTGAAGTAGGCAATAATCTTATAGAAAATGCTTGTTTATTTCTTGTTCCTTTTAGTTGGATTTAGAAGGAACTAGAATCAGAAGACGCCAACCGCTGGGGGAGCAACCAAAGGATGTGGATAGTCGTACAGTCTATGTGGTAAGGTTGTACTTGTACGTGCCTTGTGTCTGGCAGAGTGCTTTATTTCTAACTGTGGAGACTCTTAAACCTCCTTGCGGTTAATTTTTTAAGAGTGCAAAAGCCACTGTGTGTTGTCTATGACAATCTACTTGCATAGTATTATTTACTGTATTAAGAACAACAAAAAAAACGTAAAACATTCACGTAGCTTTACCGGAATTAGCAGGTAGATTTTCTTGTGAGAACATCATGGGTTTAGTACAGGAAATGTTTACGTGAAGTATAAAAGCTAATAGAATTTGATTATCGTCCTTTCTTTCTTTTTTTTTCTTTTTTTTTTTTTTCCCCCCTCCAAAAGAAAAGGACGGTGTGAGGGAGGGAAATGCAGTATGGGTGTGCTGAACTTGTCATACTAAGGCCCATAGAATGGGGTCAATGTACATGTTTAATGCAGTAAATATTTTTTGTATCGGGAATGTATCTGTGCAGTAATATTCTTGCTAACACAGGGCAGGTGGTTGTCTACTGTTGCTTATACAGTGTACATAAGGGAAATAAATTGTGACCGTGGCAAGGAAGGGATTAATTTCGTACACCAATTTCTTGTACCAGCTGAAATAATTTTAATGCTGAGCAAAGAGCTGCTTCACCTGCTTGTAAGAAAAGGTGCAATTTCATTGAGACATTACTGCTTTCACTGGGCTTTTCCAGTTAATGCCATTAGAGGAGCAACACTGCTACCAAGAAATATTTACAAATTGAATTAATGTAGTCAAAGCTTTAGAATAATGACTTCATTAGTTTTACCAAACAGGATCTGGCTGAGTTTGCAAGATGATCAAGGGGTACTTTCTAAAGTACAACATGTTTACAAAACTTGTTACTGCAAGTGCCTCTGGTTTTGTAACACACAAACATCATTTTTATAGAAGCAAAATGTACCTAAAAGACCTGGTCTTATTTTTAGGCGGCTTTAAAAAAAAAAAAAAAAATCCTTCTAATAGTGCACTATCCTGTGGCTATGTTGATACTGACATGATTAGTTAATTAAATGAAAATAGTTTGTGCTGCTGGAAAAACTCTTAATTTCAATGTGATATTTCAGATGCGTCAGTGAAGCAGCTATTATCATATTGTTGAGCCACTTAAGTGGTAGCATGGAAAGAAATGTGATGGTTGAACTGTCACTTAAAATCCTTTGCAATTTTTTAAATAGAACTGAAGCCAGTGTGGAATTCCCTTTGTCTCTAAAGAAAGCTTTTCATGACTAATGTCAATTTAGGTATATACTTGTACCTGTTAGCAGTTGAATTAGTAATTTTAAGCAGGCACCAAGCTTTCTGTGATAAAGATAAGTAATAATCATGCCCAAAATGCCAACCCATCCAGATAGAGAGAAGCTGGATTACTCTCATCATGATGTTCTTTAACAAAAGCCCAGAAAAGGTTATTAGGCTATTTGGGTTTTTTTTGAAGTACAAGATGCCAATCCTACTGTTTCCCTAACATGATTACAGGGACTACTTAGAATTTCTCAAATACTTTGTCTATATTCTTTTTGAAAAAGATACTCCAGATTTCATGAGGTACATAGTCTATATGTAGCTTAAGTACATACCTAAATGGTTTTTAATTTTAAGCTTTTCTGTAAGACCAAAATAGATAACTGGTGTGTTTTATAAGTTACTTAATTCATACAGATTTTGTTTAGAGAATATGTAGCAACCCATTACCTTCTCTAAGTCCTACCAAAAAGGGTGGGTTTTTTCTTTTTTAAAGACTAGTATATGAGGTACCTGCTCTTTATACTGCAATTACAGAAATGTTAAGTCGTGTTAAATGACTGGCATGTAGCAACGGGGGGGAGCAGAAGTGGTCACGGTGTTGATAAGTTTTGTTTTATTCTGCAGTAGGTGAAAGAAAGATTTTGATACTGGTTTAATACAAAAATTGCAGTTAAAGCCTCCACTGTGAAGGATTGTCTTCCACAGTAGTATGTTTTCTGAATTTATGCAGGCAGTCAAAGCTTCATTTCTGAACTAAGAATTGAGACTTAAAGATGTGGTTCTTTAGGGTATAGTTACTTCATTACTTTATTTTTTTACAATCTTATTTAATTTAGGGGAAGTTTTCATTTATTTTCTCCAAAATAGTCTTACGGTTAATGACCTTTTTTATATGTTTTAACATAAGCTACACTTTGACATACGCTATTATTTTATACCCATCCCATAATATTTTTAAAGCTTCAGATAACTGGCTTTTCAGCTTTATACCAAACCATAATGAAACATTTTTTTTAGTCAGGCAGAGTTCATGCAAAAATAGTTTTCTGTCTGAATGTGATAATGTTTTCCTACAAGAAAAACCTTTTAGTGCAGTAACTTGCCATGAAGAAAATGAAGTATTGCGGACTCTCTGTTGTTGTTGTTGAGGCATGAATTTGAGAGTAGGGTTTTTAATGGTGTTCAGTTGGGTCTATTTAGAAATTGATTACAGTAGGATTTCTCTTGATTGGTGAAGGGAAATATTTAGGAACTGAGACATGATGTCTGCAAGCTGCTAAAATGTGTTGCTATATTAAGGAGTTTATAGAAATGAAAATCAGACAGTTTTATTATCCAAGAAGCTGGCTAGAAGTTTCTGCTGCATCTGATCAAGTAGGCCAAAAGAGCTAACCATTAAGTTTTAAAATGTCACCTACCAGCAGGAATTTTATCAGTTTGAGAAGTGACTCTTTACAGACCCACAAGAATTCTTTCTGTGACACTTGGATTACGAACAATTTTAAAAAATAAATAAATCCTTGTGCTTTGCAGTGGATAGTTTGAAACAATGCGGAATTATGTTGCTCGAAGGTCTTAAATGTACAAAGATATTTCATGTTGCAAAGATGCAGCTGTAGGTGAGCTCTTGGTACCTGTTGCAGGAAAAAAAATAACTGAATTAAATATATAATGTATTTGTTATAGCTATATGTATGATTAGACATCCATTTTCAGATCACTGGTTTTACTACCCGAATACGATGACCGCTCAACAAGAATACTTACTGAAATTAAACAAGTTTCTCAACATTGTTGCGTGAAACTTGAATATATCTTGTTGTGACAACTTTTTAATTAGAAGATGTAGTAAACCATCTGATACAATGGTAATACAGTAGTGAGAGAATGACCTTTTTTTTTTTTTTTTAGGAGCTGCTTCCCAAAAATGTCAATCACAGTTGGATTGAGCGTGTGTTTGGGAAGTGTGGTAATGTAGTTTACATCAGTATACCCCGGTATAAAACTACTGGTGATCCAAAGGGATTTGCTTTTGTTGAATTTGAAACTAAAGAGCAAGCAGAGAAAGCCATTGAGGTGAGTAATGGTGGTGTCCCACAAACAGGGTCCATTTATGTGGTGTGCAAGTCAATAACACACAGAGTCGAGGTATTTTCGAATTAATTTCATTGACGTGCAGGAATGGGTGCCCATCCCAAGACAGCACACCTTTGTCTCAAAAATTCTCATGTTTATACACTTAACTAATACGTTTTCATTGTTATTCTCCTTAATGATTGGGTCTTTCTTCTTCACCCCTCGTGTAAATTAGTGCACAGACTCTGTCTTTTTCCTTCATTGTCTTGAGTAGGTGGTATCATCTGAGTCAGTGAGTCGGTGGTCACGGTCTCCCCCTGTAGGAATTACCTTTTGCCTACTTCTTTCCTAATCATGGCAGTTCCAAGCTGTTCTTCAAGGTTCATTGACCAGACCACAATCCATTACCTTTTCTGACATAAACATAAAGCCCCATTTTTTATTAGCTAGTTCCTAAACCCTAATTCATGCCTAGTTATTGTTTCCCTATTTTAAATATTAACTGATGCAGGCTGTACACCGGACTTGAGCAGCTCTGTGGTTACTTCAGTTGTGTTATACGTATTAATTGCTAACAATGGTGCCTCTGGTCTCTTTAACATTCTTACTGATTGTCACTTTGCCATATGGATGGTGTACTCTTGCCTAGTTCATCTACTGAATCTTAGAGGAATTCCTAAAATACTGTAATTTAAAAACTTAGCAGGGGTTGAGTTCCTGTCTCCTACCCTCAGACCTCCAATCAATTCCGTGATTCTTTGAAAGTGTAATACTGCTAACCTGGAGACTTAGTAGCAGCATAGCGGGTATTTTTTGGAATACTTTGGTTGGCTGCTCTTGCCATGTTTTACAGAAATAGAGATGCCAATGTAGCAGTACAGTGGCTATTAAATTTCATCAGACAGGCATGGTCGTACCTAATTTTCTGTATTTAAATGTGAATCAAAAGTTTAAGAACATTTATTTATGTTTCAATATCATAATGGTAATATGCATAAAGATATCACAGTAATAATGTGAAATCAAGCAAGCTCTGCATTTAAACAGCAAACCCCAACAACAAAAAAAACCCCACAAAAACTAACATACCGCTGACAGTACTGAGAGAACAATGTATACGTCTGGAGTCATGAAGGACTACATTGTTCTTGAATGAATATAGGACTGCTGGTCTTAACTTGCATGGAGATTCTTTAAAAAAGAAAATAGAATTTTTAGTAATGGTTTATGGATTTTAATTTTTTTTTCTAAGTTTTTGAATAATCCTCCAGAGGAAGCACCACGGAAACCTGGGATTTTCCCCAAAACAGTAAAGAATAAGCCTGTTCCTGCACTGAATACAAGTAACAGCAGTGTAGTAGGTAAGTGTTATTCTAGAAACAAACTGTTTTGTGCCTCAACATCTGAAGAGAGATTTCTGAAATGCTGTGTTACTGCAGTCTAATCTCACGTTTTCTAAAAACTTTCTAGAAATACAAATGCATGTTGCTATTTGTTTGTTGGCCAATGTAGGCTTAAGAATAACAGTGTAAAATTGAAGTATAGTAAATTTCTGCCTTCATAAAGAAGCAGGAAAAAAAACACCAACTTATTTTCTTTTTTTCTTTGTTGCCAGCAACCACTAACAATTAGTCATTGTTAGGCTGGCAGAGCAGTTTTCACGCTGTACAATAAATCGTTATCTAAGCATTTATCATTAGCAAAAGACAAATTTGACACAGATTGTTTAGAAAATATTTAGTATTGAAGGGAAAGATACAGACATAAGAGCGAAATTAAATGTTTGTGCTGTTCAGATGAGTTTGTGATCATCTGACACGTTTCAGAGCAAACCTTATGGTATTCTTCTCTCTGCTGAAACTTTGTGTGAGAGAGCTATGAAAACAGTGGATTTTTGCCTTTCTTCCTCTTAGGAGCTCTTGCCGTTTGAGCAAAGCAGTCTGTAGGGGAATGAACTTCTTAAAGCATATTTATAGTTCCACTTACATGATTCATAATTACTCATAAAAACCTGGAGGATATTGCTGAGAAAAGAATCCTGAATTCACAGTTGAGCATGTTTCCAATAAATACTATAACTTAGAAAGCAACATAGCAGGATTATGTTGCAACTTTGATCACTGAAACATTTTTCTTTGTTTCTGATGATGTAATACAATTTCCCAGACTTAAGGTATCTTCCCATCTTTTTCATAAGCATAATGATGAATCATATGTTATATTCCTCACTATTATCACTAATTCTTTGTTACACCAGTAACTGTTATGGGAAAAAGAAATCCAAGAAAAAAACCATGCTGTTTAAACCATGCTTTAAACCCACTTAAGATACTCTGCTGCTTCAAACTGCATTCTGCCTATGACAACATTGAATCGAGTAGACAGTATTGAAAATAAAACTTTTTTTTTTTTTCAGATTGGTTAACATGCTTCAATTTAGTAGACAAACAGTTGTTCATTACATAAATAGTGTAATAGGTGCATTGGGCTGAGGGTCTCCTTGTATTCTCAGAATACAAATCAGCAGTCTTTTTTTATTTTCTTGTCTTTGTTGTTTGGCCTGGAAGGAGGAAGGTCTCTCTTCTCAAAGACAAGTAAGGGATGACATAACAAAATCTGCATTTGTTAAAGAGAAGTAAAGAAGTCTAGCTCCTTCCTTTTTAATTTGAGAGTAAGTACTTCAGGAATCCTGTAGTTAAGCTGCCCTTGTGACCTAGAGGTCTTTTTCACTTTGTTAGACTGCGAGTTGTATCTGTGTCTTTTTTCTTTGCTGCTCAAAGTGCCTAGGAAGAACTTTGGGACGATGTATTGCATGTCTCCTGTAGTTAGAGATGGCAGAGGCGGACGTTTCATTTAACATCCCAGATTATCGTGGCATGCACTAGTGTGATTGTTTACTTAGGTTGGTTAATCTAATCTAGTTTTTAATCATTGGTAGTTTTAAATACTGTATTTTTAATACAGAAGAGAAGAAGAAGAAGAAAAAAAAGAAATCCAAAATCAAGAAAGAGAGCAATGTACAGGCAGCTGTAGAGACAAAGGAACCAAACACGAACACTGCAACAGAGCAAGTACCCAAGTCAAAAAGACATAGGACTTCATCGGAGTGTTCAGAAATGGAAGCAACTGAGGCTCACAGGCAGCCCTCCAAGAGAGAGAAAAGAAAATGGGACAGAACAGAAAGCTCAGAGGTACCTTGGGAGAGCAGGCCAGGGAAGAGAAAAAGAACCAGCTCTGGAGATGGTGAGGCATCAGCTCCAAAAGTAAAGAAAACTTTTCAGAAGGATGAAGTTCATCCTGTAAAAGAGGAAACAACAGAAACTCTGAAGGATTCCAATGGTAAAGTTTGTTGCATGCCTTTTTAGAATTTTCAAGATTTATATGCATGAATGAAATCAAATGGCAGATACCAACCTCTCTTATACATTACAAATGACAGGCGTAGTAAAGAGGGAAATGTCTAGAGAAGGAGAAAAGCTTGAGTTAAAGAAACTGCTTTGCTTGCAGTTGAAGTTGTATTTTTTGTGGCTTAAGTTAACTGGAAATTTTAATATGCTAGAGGGTCACAATCAAGTGAGGAAAGGGGGGTTGCAAAGAACATGGCTGGAAAGCAACAAGAAATGTAACGAGTGTATGCATTAGTATGCATTTTGGAGGCTAATGGGTTTATTACTGGGATTCAAGACTATTGAGTAAAACTTTCAAGTGCTGGTGGAAGACAGACACTGAATTTCTGTCTTTGAAAGACTGGAAACTTAACTGGTAAAAGGTTGTTCTGCCTTGTCTGCCTTAGTCAATAGGTAAAAAATGGTCGATATGGTGGAGGCATAACAAGGTCAGTTTAGGAATATGTAGTGTTCCCTGCAGTTAAATTTAAACCTGGTAATGAGTCATTCTACGGAGATAAGGTGCATGGAGAATAGGAAAGAACTTTCAACATTGAAGCAGGTAAATCTCATCAGAAGTAAAAATAGTTCACAAAGAAGTTACTGAAGTGAAGTATGGATTACGCAGTCTGCCTAGGCAAATGGTGACAGTATAGGTATCTAGATAAGTAAGATTAAAATACAAAAGAAAAAGCTTATGATCCTGGCTTCTTATGTGAGATAAGAAAAAAAAAAAAAAAAGCAATAACTGGGATTAAAAGCTGCATTGACATTACATTTGGGTTGACAAGAATCCATGATTAGAGACTAAACTCGGGTAGTTGAGAAAGTGGACTAGAAATAGGTGGTAGGCTCTGATTTTTGTGAGAGGGTTTTCATTAGATTTGAATCAAAGAAAGTGTTCATTAAACTATCTTATGACATTTTTATGAAGTATACCTATCTTTTTAAGCACCTGTCAATGTTAAACTAAACACTTTTCTTTTGGACTTTTTACTGTAGACATTTCTGCAGAAGATGACAAAGATAAAAAAGACACATCCCTTTCAAAATCTAAAAGGAAACATAAGAAAAAGCACAAAGAAAGGCATAAAATGGGTGAAGAAGTCATTCCACTCAGAGTACTCTCCAAGTAGGTTATGAAGCTGATCTATGTGACTAGCTTATGGTGCCTGTTGGATGGGGAGGCGTTTGTTTCCCTTTTCCGTGGTTTCACTGAGCTAGTGTTAAGTATGTGGGGTAATGAATTGATTAGCCTGTGCAGTGGCAGGCTGGCACAGCCAAACCGGCCTTCTTAAAGGGGTGGCTAAATTAGAACACCCATCCCACCACCCCCAAAAAAAAAAAATTCCAACCACAATGAGCGAGATCCCAGCTTGTTCCACCACCAGCATTATTATGTACAGGCTGGGTGGTCTCTGACGTAATTCTGAGTTTGCATGGAGTCTCTTGGCAGTAGGTTTGAATTTACTTTTTGTTGAGGTTTTAACTGCAAAGGGCAGTAATGATGAAGGGCAGTAGTATTTACCTGTGTTGTTGTGGTTTTAACTGGAAAGGGCAGTAGTGATGGCCTAATCGCAGCTATTTTTTTTTTTTAGCTAGCCAACATTATTTGAACAGTGTTTTGTTGCTTTGTGGTACCTCATTGTTTTTTAAGTGCTTAAGTACGTTTTCCTGGAGTACATATATATATATATATATATATGCAGTTGTATAAATTGTGAAGTTACAGGACACTTGTCAAAGACACAAGTTTTGCATACTTTATTGCATTTTTATCGTTTTATTGCTTAACAGGCATAATGATTTTCACAATTTTCCAAGCTTTGG
>JAVJGG010000007.1:8879126-8902128 GCA_035590195.1 Aviceda cuculoides
CCCCCCCCCCCCGAACTGGTTCATTGAAATGAGAATGGAAAGGCTTCTGAAGAACCCAGGAGTGACTCACAGTAAGGATTTCAGCTTTTTTTGGTGGCATAAGGGTGAATACAGAGAATAAGAATAGGGAAAGAATCTTTAATGCTTCCTGCTGCAGGAACTAAAGCTTTCTCCATAATATTTTACTTTTTAGAACTTGACTTTGACTATCTTCAGCTTTTCATCTGACAAGATATTAAACATCTATGGTAATATTTAGATGTTATTGTGATAGAATGTATAAATAATGCTGTTAAAATGTATGCAAGATTGGTTCTTAGAATTATTACTTACATAACTTTTGCGGGAATCTTCTCCAAGATCACTTATAAACTTCCCTGTAACTTAAGATTTCCCGTGAGACTGTAAAACATTACATCACAAAATTCCCATCGTGATAGTTACAGCACAAACCAGAGGAAACAGTGACAAACTGTTCCTTACTGAAAACCAGCCACTGAAAAAAGCTTCAGAATTATTTCTTCTCGTATTCCCTGCTATGTTAAAGTATTCCTAACTGCCCGTGAAGTTCCCAGAGTTTGCTTCTAACAGTGGTTTTTATGAAACAAAATGATCTGTCATTCTTAAGGTATTTTTTTTTTCTGTTTGATAGTTGTTTAAAACCAGTCAGTGGTTGAGCGCATCAGTAAATCAAAGGGCCTCTGAGTGCCATGGTCAAACTTCAGCTAAAACCGAGCTGCTTCTGCTAATTACATGGAGAGTGGTGTTTGCATCTTTCCTCAGTTCTGCTTGAGTTTGTAAGATTCCTTGCTTGGGAAAACTTAGATATCTTGGCAATCCAGTCCTCAAGTTAATAAAATGAGTAGTACCTTGGTTTGGGTCCTGTCCAGCTTGTACAAAACGGAGACCTCGGTGTCAGCTTTAAGCTTCTTTGGACAGGGTTTTTCTTTTCTTTGTTCGCCTCGGCGTATGCTGGTCAGATGTTGCAATGCTGTATGATTTCTTTGACTGTGAAATGTAAGACTGATGAGGAAATACTTGTTAGGTTTCCCCAACAGGTATTTTCATGTGTGTTTACCTTAGTTAGAAAGAATTCCTTCTCATCAGAGTCTGAAAACTGATTCGAGAAACGCATTTCATGCATCAAAATACTGCATCCATTTGTATTGAATACTTCTATTCATGTACTGTCATGTCAACTTGTTTTTCAAGGTGATCATGAACAACGTTACTGGCAGAAGATTTTAGTGGACAGACAAGCGAAACTTAATCAGCCTCGAGAAAAGAAGCGGGGTACTGAGAAGGTAATTTGCAAGTAAATTTTTTTCCTGTACAGCCGTGGTCATAAATATAATTCTGTTTCTGTGCAGGTCTACCTTTTTTGATACTTTAACATTTGGCTCTGTATTTGATCCAGTTAAATCTCTTCCTACTGACTTTGCGGCAGGGTTTTACAGCCACAAAGTAGAAAAATGTGTGGCTGTCGTGGTCCAATTGCCAAATGCAAGGCTTGTCTTTAGGGAAACAATTGGAGAAAGTTAAGTCCATGGCTAAAGGCACGAAGTTAATTTGTAAACCGGATTTCCTATAAAACTCTGCCTGGATGAACTTTTTAACGAGTTAAGTAGTCTTGTTTTACTCTAGCATGATAAAGTCTAGTGCTTTAGTCTTAATTCTTTAGTATGACAAAGAAAATGGTTTTCTTCACACCGAATCTGTTTTCTCACGATTTACACAGTGTTTTATTTATGCAGGTCTACGCTATGGTGAACACGGCTGTGTTCCTAGTGTAGTCAAGAGTCTATGGGTGTCTGTGTTCTGATCCAGATAAATTTGAATGCTGCTGGAAGTGTCTAGCTCAGGAGCTTCCAGACCAAAACTGCCTCGCATCTAGTGAAATTTCCTTCCAGCCTTGACCTTTGTGTGCCTGTGGGGCCACAGCATTGAGGGAGTGTTGCAATGAACTCAGGCTGCAGTCTCCACTCCTGCCCCAGAGGATTCTTCTAGGCATGAAGGTTTCTTAATTAAGTCAGTCAGATCTTTTACCTGACAGAGAGGAGCCAAAGAGTGTTTCACAGACATTTTATTGCTAGGTTTACTTCACACACATTGCAGATAAGGTTTCTGAGTTGGCTTTAACCTGAATCTTTATGCTGTCGCTTGCAAAACTTCAAAATCATCTGACCTTACTTATTTGCTGGTGACTTCGGAGACTTACTGTTTCCTAGGCACTAAAGTGATGCTCACAATACCAAAAATTTCCTAGCTGTTCCATGTATAACTGAAATGAAATATTACATTCTCCTAAAGGAACAGCAGTTGTACAGGTCAAAACCTTGTTTTGTACAAGGAGTATTTTGCATGTATTATCTTGTTTGTTGAAATGTTCTTCAGAGATCCTTAGAGAAATGAATCTAATTCTTTTAAACAAAAGTGCGCATAAAGAATTTCCCCAAATGACTGATTTAATTTTCTTAAAAGCTTAAAAATGGCGTTGGTTCTTGCCGTTATTCTTAAATATATGCAGTAAGGGAATGTGAAAACTGTACAGTTTTAGAGCCTTGTACTGAGTGCTGTCAGTTTTCTTCAGGTTTTTTAAATGTACTTTTGTTTTTTTAAATAAAAAGTGCCAGTGGCACCTTTGACACTTAATTTGGACTGTAGGTGCCCTGTTCGCAGGTTTCAGTTCTTCATCTTTTGAAGATTGGTATTTGTTGATCAAGCTGGTGTAAATTGGCCAGTAATTTACCTCATCTAGGCTTGCAAATATAAACTGTCTCAGTTCTGCCTAACAATAGCAGCAAGGATGCAAACTCCTGCTCTTCCCACTTACCCATCACCTTGCAACACTGGGAGGTGTTAACCTCAAAGCTTGGTGAATACTATTTAAATGCTAACACTGTTAAGCAAGACATCAAGAAAAGAATGTCTCCCTCTGGTCAATAACTATTAACCCTTTCATCACTTTTTTGAGTCTATATTCCGGAAATATAGACTGATAATAAGAAAAAAGTTTCTTTGTTCATTAATATTGATTTTAATCTTTTATTTGAAAATTCTGCTGAAGTACAAGTTGACTTCTTTTGAAGGTCACAATAAAAGGAAGTAAAAAAGTGATGTGGTGATTCATTAATTCAACATGTACAGCTAAGTATACCATTAGTGGATTTACTTGTGAAGATCTATGCTGTTAAAGGTTTTAAAATCCCTTACAGGATCTCTCTTTCGAGATGAGCATTTGCCTATTAACTGCTTTATACTTAAAATAAAGATAGCATCTTATACTTTATTTCAATTAGTTTTTAAGTGTAGGCTCAAAAGTTACATTAATATACGCTATATAGCTGCAGTGATGTCAATGTGAGTATAGTAATAGTGAATGTACATATAGTTGCATGGACTGAATCACATTACAGGCAGCACACAGTAGCAGAGCAGAGATGCTTTTGAGTGTTAATTTAGGCAGTTTGAGATTCCTCTTTTCCATGTGTTCTAAAAAGTACGGGCTTACTCAGGTTTCCCGCAATGGCTCCTGCGGCGTGCCAGGATAAGGGTTAATGAGCACTTCAGCAGAGGGTTTCTGGTATAATGCCTCTTGTTTCAGTCCTGTTCTGTCCTGTCCCCTCCAAAAAGTAAGTTGTCAAGTTTTCAGTTTCTCTGGCATAGTTCTTAAGATAAACTAAATGTCCAAAAGAGATTAGATATCCGAAGGTTCCCCAGAACTTGTGACTAATGCCTAGCCGTCCTTTGGAGTTAAAAAGGTGTTCATTGTCGGGCCTGCTTGTTCATTGTCACTGCCGTGCTCCCCTCTGCTGCCCCTTCCAAATCCATATTCTCTTTAGTCTGTTGTTGGGCTGCATGATAAAACAACCTTAGCGATTTAGTGATACAGATTAAACACCTTCTTGCCAGAACTGGGTTTTTTTGTGCGGTTCCAGTTTATGCAGACCTAAAGCAATTCATCAGTCTGTAGCCTTAAACTCTCTAGACTGATTAAAGTCTTCTGTTCACAAAGCAAAGGCATGAGTGCCTGCAAGTTTTCCAGTTGGGTACTTGTCTTCTGGGGGCATGTGCTGATAAACCTAGTTTACACCTTGTACACCCCCTTAGGCAGAGGGAAAGGAGGAAGTTTAAGAGGGTGGGAGTGGTGGTAGAAGTGAAAGGCATTTGGTGAGGAAGTGAGAATCGGCCATTTGCGAAGGGTGGAATAATTTGCAGAATATATGGGAAAGGAGGATATAGTGGGAATGCCTGGGCAGAGACCACACTGTTCTCTCCTGATTATGCATGGGGCTCGGGGTCTGTGTTCTTGCAAGAGTGACCGGTTCCCTGTGTGCCAGTGGGGAGAGGTCCTGCTCCGGAGACAAACAAGCCCCTTTCCGTGGTTCTCTGCAGTTGGTATCTATGGAAGGGCTGTCTGTACCTGTTCTCAGACATGAACGGTGGTGTGCCTACAAATAGTTGCTGATACTGGGTTGATGAGCTGAAAATGGGAATTCAGAATTTGCAAGGCCTCTTGCAAATTCTGAGCTGCTGGTACAGACATACTTGCTGGTGTGAACTGCCCAGTTCACATCTTAGAGCTTTCCTTCCTGTGTTTCTGATTCTTCATACTGTATGGTGAACAACTGAGCCACTGTACTCCTTGCTTCTTTTCAGAGTTTTCCTTTTAAGCCATTTTTTTTCAGATACCAGAAAGTAAAAGTAACTCTTAGTTACATCTTTAGATCCATTGTATTTCTGAAAAATGGTTGAGAAAGTAATTTTTCAGAACTTACGGTTCGATGCTGTTGAGAACATGTTACGAATTGCAGTGACGTTAAATGCTGGGGAGTGCACGGGGACATACCAGTAAAATTGTGGTAGTGTAATTATGTGGCAGCACAGCAAACAGTGCATTCCTGCAACATCAGCGTAGAGTGTAATTCCTGACTGCCATAATCAGTGCGGCAGCATGCCTTGCACTTCCATGCTGTGTACAAGATGCAATGTCTGCAGGACATAGCCGTGACCACAGTCATTTGGATGAATAGTAAATAATTTGATTTATATGTGAAACTCTTCAAATCTAACAAACGTTTTACTAGACTGCTTGGTGAGCAAGTGCCCCTTTACCTTAGCACCAGCTACTATGTTTTAGTAGTCTCCATCAGATTAATTAATGTGGATTTACGCTGGTGTGTTACAGACGTGCCTGGATTCACAGGATTTTCCTGCTTTCTTACTTGTTATTCGGATTAGGCAGCATTTTGTTTTATTTTTTTTAATCTTATTCATGTTACCTCCTCAGCTTTTGCTTATGGTTAAGGCATCTTAATGCGGCATCGCAGTAACGAAGCTTGTACCTTTGCTTTGGTGTAGTAGTATGACTTTGTTGCAGTACTGTGGTTAAATCTGTGGATGTTCTAAGTATGGACACTTTAAAAATATGTATGCTTTTAACTAACATTGTTCTCAGTGGTTTGTTTTCTGCCTGAAGACACAGTACACAGAAATTGAAAACTAGCAGGTTAGTTATGTTCCACAAGAGCATTTCTCATACTTCTGTACTGGGAGCAGCTAAAGCAGGTACTGTGGTAATTTAGGCGGTCTTCCTAAAATGCAACTGAAAACTAAGAAATCCCTGGTCGGACAGGGTGTTGAGTTAGGGATTCCTAGCATCAGGGTTCCTCCAGACTGCACCGTTACTTCTTGAGATTAATTCTCAGCAGGGTTGTGATATGTATTGTGCTGTTTTCCCAGCCTGAAGGGTGGCCCCCATCTGGATTTCAGTGGTTTTGTTTCTTTGCCAACTGAGTGTAGAAAATGATACAATATTCCGAAGGCATTTTTTTTTTTAATGGCCTGACCTTGTTTTTCTTATATCAGTAACAGCATGAATCCAATAAAAGGGTAGGGCTTTTTAACTTTATGTATGAGACTGTGTTTTAGGAATTTCCAAGTTGTAATTTTGTTCTCCTCAACCACGTTGGGAGGAAGAAGAGGTGGAACGGAAGATGCTGCGCTGTCCAGAGATTGAGGAGATGCCTTACGATTTTTGATGGTTCTGAGGCAATACTGAAATAAAATCTACCAGGCTGCTTTAAGGGCTCCCCCCCCCTTTTTTTTTTGTGTGTGTGTTTTGGTTTTTTTTTTTTTCCATATGCACAGGTTAGCTAAGCTGTTTGGAGATAAACCTTTTCTTATGAACTTTGGTAAATCAGTGAATAATATATTAATGATTGTGAGATGAAATTGTAACAAGGAAGTTTTCCTCTAATACTTACTACAATGTTTTTCCTGTTTGCAGTTGATTGCTAAAGCTGAAAGGATGAGACTTGAAAAGACTCAACAAACTAGTAAACATATTCGCTTCACTGAAGATAACTAACCAAGACTGACTGTGATCTTGAAAGTGAACGACGTGTTTAACAAAAAAACAAACCCCACAAACAGCACTGCTTACAGCAACTAAACCATTTAAGGCGGCATCAAAACCTGGTCTGTTTGATTCGTAATTCTGCAGACTGCAAGTATGAAGATTGTTCTGAATCCCATTTCTAAATAGGCTGAATGTTTACTGCTTCTGAGCCTCTAGGTAAAGCTTTTTGGAAAAAATGTATTAAGAGATCTTGCTTTAGTTCACTTCTGGTTTTGTTTTGGGCTTTTTTTTTTTGTACGTTGAAGTTTTATATACTAGGTTATGAAATAAAATGCTTGGGAAATTTTCAGTTGTGCATCTTTAATTCTTCAGCCTGCATTATGACACTATAAATAATAAAACTGGTTAATGCTATATAAACCTCTGTAGGCCTCTGCTTAGTCCATCAGACTATTCCAAAATACAGTAGGAGATGATAATCTTTCATGTATTTTAAAATGGCTAGAACTGTCAGAAAACCTGTCATTGACAAGTCTGCAAGAAAATCTACTCGCATGAAGCGCAGACTAAACTGAATTTAGACTTTTTTTTTTTTTTAGAAGAATCTTCGGGGGAAGAAATAAGAAAACCTTTGTTTGTTACATCTGGTAACTCTAGCTCCAGAAGTAATTCTCACTTACAGATAAGTGTTAAAGTTGTGTAGTTCACATGTAAAGATAGTGATCTTACTGCGCTTTAAACTATTGTAGACTGGCAATCTTTAAAAAATAAAAAACAAACCTGAACATAAAATTGGAATGATAAAAAAGGTTGAACTTACCTATGACTAAAGCTCTCTCCCTTAATGTAAGGTTGTTTTAGTGGTTTTTATTGCAGGGCAAGAAGGACACTAACACATTGGTTTATATAAGTGTGCAACTTCCTTACATATAGACGGATGAGCAAGTTATTCTGAAAGTATAGAAGTACATTCCTAAAATTCCATCGGAGTCTCTTGAAGGAAACTGTCGATGACACTCTAGGTTTCTTTGAGGCTATGGATTTTGCTGGTAAGATAGGTTAACATGTTTAGTCAAGTTAACATTTTTAAATACTGTGCTATCAAATTACGGGAGTGGTGTAGGTATTTTAATGGTACATATTATAATAAAAGTAAGTTTGACACTGGTATGTTTTTGATATCTACGAAAAGAATCTGCATTATTTCTGCTGAATTCTTTAAAGTAGTGGGGGTGTAATTCGGTGGCTTTGCAGTCAGGGAGAACAGGACAGGAGGCAAAGGAGGAAAAAAAAGACAAGGACAAAATATTTTTCAAGATATTATACCAAAGCATATTAAGTATAATCAAACTATCCAAGATAAGACGAGTGTAGAGAAGCAGCACAGTAGGAGGAGTGTTCGTGGAGCACCATTTCTGTGCAGCTCCTTGTGCTGTAGCCTAGTGCAGCAGCAATGGGCACTGTTTTCTGGGACAGTCTGTAGGCTCAGGGTAAGTCTGTCCTTCCCTCCCGGGAGCTTCTGATTAGCATCTGAGCCACCAGCGGACGGCAGCCCTCTCCTCGGGCGGTGTGGGAGTGAATGGAGGGCATTACTGCAGATCAGTGATGGGGTATAGCGGTGATCAAACCGAAGATAGCAGAAATACAGAGGGGAAAAAGTGCGAGATAAGAGACAAACTTTCGGGGCTGGAGGGGATGAGCTTGATAATGGTTCTTGGAAATTGCGTAAGGACAATTCCTCGCAGGGGAAAGGGGAGGGGTGGGGGCAAGGCTAGGAACTAATCTGTATGCCAGGTGCTCCTATGGGGACTTCAGCAGTATTCAGATGTTTAGTCCAGTTGCAGGGTTTTTTACATCATTATTTGTTCTTCCGCTCCTCTCATACTGGATGGGTGAGGTGACACAGCAGAGAGAGCTGAGATAGCTGTGAAAAGAATTGATCAATGAATGTCTTCTAGGCATCGTGCCTGAAAGTCAGGACAGGTTTGGGGTTTTTTTTTCTTTCCATTTCTGTGATGCGAAGGGAAAATAAACCCATCAGCCTACTCTAGGTAAAATGTTTTGGATTATTTGGCTGAAATTCATTTCAGTAAAAAATTTATCGACGTTATAAATAATTCAGATCATAAATGATTCAGACTTTTTATGTTTTGTGGAAGGTAGAGCAGAATTGCAAAAGCCCAACTTTTGGAGTTTTGTTCTGTTATTAATAATTCCTGACTTGAATTCATAGCAAGAGAAGCCACTGTTCTTTTCCTTTCCTTATTTACGTAGGTTAAGTATTTACAATTAAACATCAGTTTTCTTTTTTTCTTTTCTCTCCTTTTTCAAACTAGTGCAGAAATCTGCTTCAGCAGGGAAGGGTGATGTTTAGTTCTTTCTGAAGAAGTTAATAAAATTTTTGCCACTTATTTCACAAGTCACGTATGGAGAGTATGGTCTATATGCTTTTACAAAAGCAGCTTGGCTTCTTAAGTATGCCAGAAGGAATGTTTTCTGCATTTTTTTGTCTTAAAGTACACATGACAGTTAATATATGCTGCTGTTATCCCTCCCTATCCCTATACGCTAAGAAGAGGATTCCATCTGTTGAGTTTTGCCATCCCAAGAGTTGCATCCCTAAAGGTACTTCATATTTGACCTTAGCAATGGAGGGTGCCTTTACTGAGGTCCGGCACGTTTCCCTGCAGTGGTTTGGTTTGTTGCTTAGCATTACATTTTCTGCTGTACTGGTTTTCTCTACGTTCATCCACTCCTAGGAACTAGCAATAATGACTTCCCCCGTGCCCCACGTCCCCCCCCCCCCCAAGAAATACCACACTTTATTTAAAAATTCAGGATGATACTGTAAAATTATAGGAGTTCATAACCTTGGACCGCTCATGTGGTTTTGCCAATTTTTCTGTCTCCCTTGACTGTTGAGTGTTTTGAAAGAATGTCATTACACATAAATCTGCCTGGAGCAAAAACCAGCATTGATTCTGCTCTTCGTGACCCAGCATAGGGTTGAATCTGAAATTATTTTTAGTGCTCATATTTTTATCTCTCTTCTGCTAGTTGCAGATACTGCATGGCAGCAGCAGGATTGTAACTCTGACCTATACGAGGCCTTTGGTGCCTGCAGAACATTCATAATTTGGATCTTTAATTAAAGAGAGAGCTCTGTTTAAAATAAAAAAAAAAGTAACAGTAATATTTGATTGTAGATCTTGCTGCCCACGATCTTGTCCCACCTGAAGGCTTCTTCGATTTCTGCTCTGACACATATCCAAGCTTTAGAGATCAGCCTTGTGAGTACGGTTGTCTTTTAGCAAGGACTATAGCGGTTACCTTCGTGGTGCCAACTTGCTGACTGGGACCAGGGGTCCGTCGTGTTGGGCTTTGTACAGTCAGAGAGCTCAGGAGTAAGAGGGACACAAGGAAGGGGAGGAGGAGAATGGGAATGAAGATGTGCAGTTGTTGGTGCAACAAAGAGTGATTTTTTTTTTTTTTTAATGAAATAGTGGAGGATGTCAGTTGGTGCTGAAAAAAAGTAGCGGGGCCTCCCTGTGCTCAGATGCAGAGCTGCTGCACGCCTCTAAGGGACGCTCACACTACCCCTGTCTTCAGATGTGTCCTCCTGTTACTGTCCTCAATCTTACTGTCACCTGCAGCAAACAAGAAGCCTGGGGGGGGGGAAATATTTGCACTGAATTACAGCTCCCACAGGAGACTCAGGTTACCATGAGATGCCACAGTGCTCTTGTCTGAGGCGTGTGTGTCTACAGTGGGAGAACTTCCTAAATGTTTATCTGCCTCCTCTCTTGACATGCTGTATTCCCAAAGACTATGCCCTTCTCTTTGTTAACTCTTACTTTTTTTTTTACCATCTGACCAAGTCTGATTCAACATTGCTTGTTCTACCTGTTTTATCTTACACAGCTAATACTGGCATTCTGTACGTTCTCCCCCTTCCCCCCCCCGATGTACTGTGTATCCTAGTTTAAATCGGGCTTTAATGCAGTCCTTGAAAGCTAGCAGGTAGGTAAATTATCTTTTTCTAGAGAGGCTCTAAATCAAATTAGAAAATTACCCTCTGATAGACGACAAAGGCACTTTCCTGCCCAGGTCTCCTAGAACGCAGGTCAGCGTCGTAATTACTTACTTACGGTACCATAGTGTCTAATGATCTCAGACGGGATTAAATCAGGGAATAATGCTGCGTAATGCTGTAAAAAAAAATTAGATAAGGTATGCTTGGGTAACTTTGAAATGTGCCTGAGTGGGGAAGTAATATGGTTATCTCACCTTCAAGTGATTAAGTTTCTGTGGATGGTGTTAAGGAAGTTGCTCTTTCCCAAAAGTGGAATATTCTTCCTAGCATTAAATATGCTTTCTTCATGTCAATTGTGGTGCTGTACTGGAGGAATGTGGCTTGTTTACCTTGCGTGTTCTGGGTGAACAGAACTATTCTATGTGAACTAGCTATATTTTTACCAACGGTATTAAAGCATAATATTCCTCGTGTACTTCCTTCTTATGTAGCAGGTTAGAAGTTTGGTCCTGCAAGTATTGAAGAGCATTTATTTTAAGTGCAAGTGCCCAGCTGTCATGTTTTGGTTTTTTACCTTTACTTTTTACATGAATGCCAGTAAGTGTTTTGTCAGTGCGTTAGAGAAATGGCTAGGAGAACGTACTTGATTACTTTTACAAAGGGGAAAAAAAATATTTTTAGCTGCTTTAATATTTCTAGCTGCTTTTTCTTGTGTCATGAAGATGGGATTATCAGTCTGTCTTTTTGGTGGTAATGCTGGCCTAGGAGTTTGTCCTGTCTCTCCCTGGAGACCGCTTGTGGCTGCCCCTGAGCCCACAGGTCCTGCTGCCCAGCGGTCCCTGGGAGCCTGCTCTGAACTGTGTGACCCCAAGGATCTGGGCCAATAACAGCGGGAAATTTTAAGCTGACTTCATTGCTGAGGAAAACATCGTGAGTAAATAAGCACAGCCTAAGCGCCTGGCTAAAGTACCCGTGCTGGGTGGACATGGCCGGGCATTAACCAGAAGCGCTGCAAACGAGTGCTCGCTGCGTAGCCTAGTACTTGGGCTTTGCGGAAAGTCGCTGTGTCCCAAATCGTTGATGTTCAGATACGGGTTGAACGTGTAATCGAACCAGCCGTACGGATCTTCTAATTGTGTCTTCATCCTCAAAGGGTCACTCTCTAATGGAGCTGTAAGTGACAGAGAACTGCAAAGCTGGAGGCTCTTGGACTTGTCTTCGGAGCGATTGCTGTTGTAATGGTAGGCGAATCCTTGGAACTTGGGAGCTCCCAGTGCCGAGAGGCTGGGCAATTTTCCGGGGTACTTGGCAACCCACAGGTTTTTGTTAGTTTACAAGCAGAGCTGGGCTAGCTCTGTTATTCACGCCTCTGCTGGATCCGGTGTTGATGGCATATTTAGCATGCATAGCTGTTACCCGAGTCGCACCAATTGCTGCAAAATCGGGAGAAAACGAAGGCAGGAGAACATGGGAGAGTTTTGCTTGCCGTTGCCAAGGCGACTCGTTTTGAGCTGGATAAACACTCGCTCATCACTGCTGCGATTTTATCGCCTTATGGCATTTTGAGTGGAACCGAACGCCTGAGGGTGAAAAGACGTGGGAGAAAGGTAAAGGGAAGGGACAAACCAGCCCTGGCACTCGAAAGCAGACGACGGCCGCGTGGGCAGAGTGGCTGCCTGTGTTTCTGCAGCGGCGTTTCTGTTTCCAAGCTGCGTCGCAGCGCCCTGGCCCTGCGCACCCCTCGGCGGTAGCTGGCTGTCAGTAACGCCGTTTCCAAACGTCTAATTCCAGTGCTGAATCCTAATGATTTGTGCAAAAGAACGGACCTGGAATAAAATGAGGAGTGTGATGAGTCTAGTGGGAAAGCCGTCCAGTACGGTGTGATTTTTACTTAAGGTCATTTAAGCTAATCTATTTCTCTCTCAGCTTTTGTGGGCTGGGGCGGAGAAAGGGGCAGGGGTTGCGGCTCCATCAAACTTGAAGGTTTTTATTCTGTTTTTTTGCTAGGATTTTGGGTACAGCCATTCCCAGTGAGGGGCCACTACCCACTAGCTGACGACTCGCCCAGTCTCTTGCTCTGCCGGCCTGGGGAGAGCTGTGGACAGGAGTGGCAGCCCCGGGGGGTGCCCCTGGGGCAGGGGGGCTCCTGCCTGGGGCCGGGCTGGGGGGTCTCCCAGGCTCTGGCCAGCAGAGGGCAAAGCTGCTACACGCTGTCCTGGGCCGCGGGCACCATGCACAGCTTAGGGCAGCTTTGAGGCCAGCGTGTTTTGCTGTGCGTTACACCCTGCCTGATCACATAGATGAAGCTGTATACATAATTTGGGGGGGGCCGGGGGGAAGGCCCTTGTGTTCCCCAGGAGCCTGCGAGGTGGCCAGGTGCTGGGACGCAGGGTCCCCAGGCAGCAGCCGTGAGCCCTGGCTCTCATCTGCTGCCTGTGATGGACCAGAAAGATGTTTTTCTAGTACGTTCAAGACAGATTTTTTTTTTTTTTTTTTTTCATCAAGCTGGGAAAATACTTCTCCGGTGGTAGCTAAAACTACTTGCCTCTGGGTTGAATACTGCTCCTCTGTCAGACAGCAGAGCTATCCAGAGAGAAATTTGGGTATTTTGGCACTGCATAACACTTCACAGTCAAAACCAGACCAGATAAATGTGTAAGTTTCATCAACAGAGAGATTTCTGCTAACTGGTGGTTGGAGCATATATGGTGATATGTGGGATGCACGTTACATGCGTTCTTCCTTGTCGCCAAAACCAAAAGAGCATAATATTAAAGAAGGAAGCTCTCCTACTCCTTGTCTCTGTGGAGGGAGCAAGTTCCAGTTCTCCCACCCTCTGCATAAGGTATGGAGCAGACATGGTTGAATACCTTTTTGCCTTCATGCTTTATGTAACTTCCTTCTTTTTGTTTCCTTGTGGGTGGTTTTTCTTTCCCACTGTGGCTGTTATTTCTGTTTGCTTTTCTTTCCCTTACCTGCTACACACTGAAATGTGGTTTTGTTACAAGAAGTGGCTTTTTGTTACATAGTGTTTTGTGTAGTATTTGTTGGGTGAGTATTTTGGGAATACAGCCACTCCCTCAGATCTTGTCTATCATATGTGGTGCCTCAGCAGATAACTTCTTGCAAGGTTTAGCCTAGAAGACCTCTTCCACGGGCACAAATGCAAAGCGTACTTGACCTGCTGGCTCAGTTTAGGCAGACTAATAAAACCTTGGTTCAAAAACAGGCTGTGCTGTCTAGTCTGGACTTCACACTCACCAAAAAGAGTCTTATTCTAAAACCAAAAGCCCTGAATTTCCTCTTTCATGGCAAGTAATATATATCAGTTATTCTCGTATACAAATCAATTCCGTCTTATTGCAATGTAACTTACAAGGTGGAAATTTTCTCTCACCGATGATAAGCTAAAGTCTGTCTTTACAGTGGCTTTTACCTGGCGTAGCCTACAGAAATGTGACATTTTTGCAGTGCAGACAAGTTCTTACGTGTGGAGGCGGGCAGGGGTGAGTTCAGCCGTGCTGCGCACTCGCTTCGGGGGCATCCGCTGCTGTTAAACCAACGTGATTCGATCGGCACGAACAACAGGCCGTCCTTTTGCCTTTTCCCTATCAGTGCAGAGTGTTCGTGGAGCTCATGTTTGAGTACAGCTCCAAAAGCAGTTAGGTCATTGCTAATGAAAAGGCAGAAGCCGGTTCTGTCTGCCTCCTTTTTATGTTACAGTTTTCTTTTATATTCTCCATGTTGCAGCTGTAGACTTTGTTGCTTCTAGTGTCTTGCACTATGGCAAGTACAGAAACATCTATCCATTAATTTGGCTACAGTTTCAGGCATAATTAATCTCTTCAATACAATGCTGCTTTGATATTATGATTTTTTTTTGGTGACATTTAACATTCAAAACTGAAAGCTGAATTTTGAATTCGCTGGAATTCATTTTGCTGCACTGAAACATCTTCTGCAAAGCTTACTATTTATGCCACCACAGTTCATCCTCAAATAATCTTCCCCCATCTTCTCTCAGCAATAGCTCTGAGGTGTTTTCTGGTCTGTGTTGGATTCACTTCTTGTGTCAGATGTGAAAAGGTAGATTAAACTCTGTACCTAGAGCGATGGAGACAGTATCAAACAACCGCATCTCCTGGATTTTCCGCTTGACAGCAGTTTATTTTGCTCTTGGAAAAGCCAAGTGACTGAGACTAGCAGATTTACTCAGTGTTTTTTGCTTTTTGCCGAGGGTTGGTCCTCAAGATAGCGGCAAGGGTCGCAGGCTGGCCGCTCTGGTCAGTGCCCTGATCCTACTCCCTGCCCTGCCCACGGCTGCCCACCCAGGCGCCCGGCGGCTGCGTTTACACCAGAACTGCTCTTATGCCAAAAATCACAGCTATGGAAACAACACAACGAGTCTCTTGAAAACTTGAAGCAAGAGGGAAATAACTTCCCTTTTCCTATCGATTCACATAATCTTCTTTCTCCTTTCCTGTCCTTCTTTTACACCTGTTCCTTCTTTTTTTGTCGTTGGTTTCCTGGGTGCCAGGATTAAAGGTAAACCCCTTTAACGCTCTCATCACCTCCTTACCACAAGCGTGCCTGAAACCCTACTGCTCTCTGCCAGGTCTGTTGCTGCGCTCTTACACTGATGGAAAAAACAGAATAATATAATCTGAATCAGGGGCAAAACATTTAAAGTTATTTGGGTGTTGAAACATGCAGCCGAGCAACCTAATTGGGTTTAGACTATATATATAATTCTATAGCCATATATATCTCTCTCTATGTGACTATATATAGGCAGCTGCAGTGGCAGAACAGGTCATCCGCAGCTTCCAGCAGGGAGACAGACACAGAGTCGTTCTGCAGTTTTTAAGCCTGGGTTTGGTACCATCCCCTGTTTCAGATGCCCCAATTATGACTCCTGTGCTGTATTTTTTATCCCATTTCTTGTCAAAGTGTTTTACCAGTGCTGGGGACATGTTGCTTATGGTTGGGATGGACTCTTTGGTTTAAGGAAACCTGACAGTGTGTGCCACTCTTTTTAACTCGTACGTTCTTCCTTTGTTGGTCAGGTACTCCATGTTTATTTTGTCTTAAATTGCGTGTGCTCATCTCGTTAATGTGCGAAAGCGACAATTTTAAGGAATGTTCAAACACATTAAAGCAGCTGGTAGCTGGTAGGCACTGGACAGTGTGTGAAAAGAGAGTCCTTCCCTACGGCGCTTCCTGAGGATTTCGTATCGGAAAGGAACGGCTGGACTTTTCACAACGGGGGGGGGGTATGGCTGTGTTGGCTGATGCTGAGTGCGGTCACATCGTATATGGAGATGATAACTTGGCCTTCGGATGCGAGGTGGCAATTTCTGTGGGGAAATGGAGGTATTGCTGCTGAAGCTGGTGGTGGGTGAGGCTGAGAGAAGGGTAGTGTTTTCTGCTTTGTTAGACTGGCATCCTGTGCTGGGAGGAGACGGCTTGCCCACCCAGGAAAAGGTTATTTCTTTCCACTGGCCCAATGTAATGGCTGCTGGATGGCAGACAACATGTCCTGCTGCATGGCCAGACATTAATAGAACTGTTAAATGATGGTGTCCCTTTTATTGGCAGTCGCCACCTTTCCAAATTGTGATGGTTGTCTCATCCGCTGCTTTGCCTCTTTGGAAAAGCCACGCAACAGGCTTGGCAAGAAGTGCACTGCTGTCACGCTGCCTGTGGCTGCATGGGGTTGCAGTCAAACAAGCCCTATCAAAAATTAAACTGAGAAGCGGAGAGTTTACAGTGGAAAGTCGGAGTACCTGGCTTGAAACATTTCCTAAATACGGTGGCTTTTGCTATCTCAGTGCAAGAGGAAGAAAAGCAAATGCTGGTGCTTCTGTCGTGTACAGGTGGAGACTCAAGTGCCGCAGGCAGCAGCAGCACGTACGGGTTGAACCTGGCAGCGGCAGAAGCAGGAGGGACGAGGGAATCGGAGCTGCTGACTGGCTGCAGATGGGAGGGGGGAATCTCTTCGGGGACGCTACCAGGAGGTCCCAATCCAGGTTCGAGGGGTTACTTTTAAAAACATTTTTTTCCCCATGTCTCAGGAGTGTCTGGGTTTTAGCCGCGATGGGAGTTAGAAGTGACAGCATACCGCAGGGGAGCTGTTCTCATGGGCTTTGCATCACGCCTAAAGCTGGACATACCAAAAACCTCCTGAGAGAGGCTGGTCTGCCAGACCCTTGGACGACTCAGCCGGCGCCAGCCGCAGTTTGGCTGAGCATCTCGGCTTCCCAAGTGCAAGGAGTTTTCCATTTTTTTGGCGTTCACCTCTCCTAGCATACCAAGCTGTTTTCTGAGCCAGATGTGATGGGGAGGAGGGAGCTGGCACGACAGACTCCGCTTTCCCCTGGCAGAGGCAGTGCGATCCCTTCCTCCCTCGCCGTGATCTCCTCGGAGAAGCGTAGGGAAGGTGTGACTCCCGGGAAGTGCTGGGACAGGCTTTCCTGGTCTCGGCAGCATCCTAGCACCAAGGGAGGCCTGTGTCAATGGGTGCCTGCAGATGAGGGTGATGACTCGAAGCAGCCCTGCGACACCATGCAGCTAGAGAGGGCAACACGTGGCGATGCAAAAAATAAGAATTACACATATAGAACAGCAATACCTCCAAAAAAGCCCAGGGGCTAATACACAGCGAACATATTCCTCGTAGCGCTCTGCTTCCCTGTTGTTTCTGATGTTTTTCTAGATCCGCCCTGCCAAAGAGGTGTGAACATCCTTAAGGAGAGAGAGGCGACCTGGGATTCACAGCTCCGAGGTGCTGAGTGCTGGCAGCTGCTGCCGGCCCCTCGCACTGGGCAGGACAGACTCTTCTGCAGGGGCCTGCACACGCGGCTGCGGGTCACGGAGGAGCTGAATGATGTTCTTGGCCTCAGCAAGCTGACTCGGCTGTGTGGCTGCAGTATCTCTTGGAAATGTCTTGTGTCTGCTGTGGAAGAGGCAAGGGGTAATTTTGTCAGAAAGTCAGGACGTTATTTTTCAGTGACATCGCTGTGCTGTCGAGGCTCACAGAATAGCTTGCTGGGATCTCTTGAACTGAATGGAAGTGTCAAATGTGTTACTATGGCCAAATACAAACAGATATTTCTAAAGTAATATGGCTATTAAATAATTACATGTGAGATAACAGCAATCAAAGAAGCACAAAAGACAAAATTCTAGCAAGACCAAAAATCGTTTTGGTCCAAATTTGAGGGGTTTTTGTCTGGTTTTAAATGCCGTGATCCAAAAAGCTTTTTCATGCAGCAGGGAAGTCTCTTGCTACTTTGAGGCTAACCACAGAAAGGTGGTAAGAGACACAGAAATACAGGTGCATCTTCTGAAGTATATCTCCTGCATAATATCAAGTCAAAATGAGGATCCTGATATTAGGACAGGACAAGATGCAAGACCGAAGCCGCTGTGTATCTTTCGGTACCAAAATACGAAGCCCAGCATTACATGACACTAATCTATGCAATACCATGGGCAGCTCGAGGCCCATCAGGTCAATCTGACGAGGTTCTGCCACCATCCCGTCTGTTTTGTATTCATCTGTCACTGAGACTCAGAGCCACTGGAGAGGAAAAAGAACTGGCAATGTCGTGCAGTGGCTTTTTGACATCAATACAAACAGTTGTGGGAATTGCTAGAGGTTGTTTCCTGGTACTAATCATGGGCATTAAAATGTAACGTGGGGGAAAACCCACAAGTTGTTTAAAGACCACATCATCTCCTGCTTATGTGTAAACACAATTGTCATTCTTTGAAATTTCTAGACTGAAAGCTACAGTTACACTGCATTTCACCTGTTCCCTAACAAAAGGAGACAACATGTGTCGGACTCGGCATGTCAGCTTCCCACTGGTAGAGTCTGAATTCTCTTGTAGGCTCCGCTATGACCACTGGATGAAAAAGGTACGGTGTGGCCTCTATTAGCTAGAATGAGCTGGTTGTGTCACTCCCTGTGGTTGTCTGGAAACAAATTCGATTAGGATTTGGCTAACGGTAGATGTTAAAAGGAAGAACAAGTAAGAGCGGCCATATACCCAGTGGGACTGAGGTTTCCTTTAGCTTGGCACCCTGTCTGCAGCAGCACCAGCAGTTGGTCCCCAGGGAAGAGACAAAAAATGGATAAACAGACACTGATACGTCTCTGAAACAGCCCCTGAGCCTCTAGAGTGCAGAGTATTTCTTTTAACTCCTCCTTTATTATCCCTTCTAGTAGGCTCTTTTTCAGTCCTCGGTGACGCCTACTAAAAAGTAAATGCTCTCTCTCTGTATTTCCCACGGGCTGCCCTACTTTACATCATCACCCTGGAGACAGAAAACACAATTCTGTGCAAAATCACTCTCTGCTTGTCCTGATTCCTGATTCATTTTCCTTATCGGAGGCGAGGAGGTGAAACCCCGACCCCGCTGAAATCCCTGGGCAGGTCACGGTTCCGTTCGGTGCGGGGGGGGCTGCAGCTTCGGGAGGTGAACACAAGGCAAAGAGAAGTATTTTGGGCATTCCTCGTGGCACGGCTCGCCGTTTCTACCCTTTCTGCGGCGCTTTTGTTCTCGAGCAGTTTCCATGGTGCCTCTGCTTTGTCTGCAGACCTGTCTGCGGGCAGCACCCTTCTCCAACACGCCACACGAGATGATTTTACCAGGCGGTGCATCGCCGTGCGTGGCAGCGCCGCAAAGCCGTACCGCAGGCTGCTAGGCATCAGCTGCCGCAAATATCTTGCAGGCAGTCTCGGGGGGCACGTCTAGAAAGTAGGGCTTGATGTTTTTTAACTGAAGGGAGCGATAGAGACGATGCTGCCTGAGAATTCCGCTCAGCCTTTTGTCAGTCATGTTTGGCAAATTAAAATAAGGAGAGGAGGGCTCCTGTCTTGTTGCTGGCAATATAGCACTGCTGTAAAAACAAACAAACAAACAAAAAAAGCAGTAAAAGGCGTAACAAGAAAGAGCAGCCATGCTGCTCGCTGTGGCACTCTGCAAATTTTATTTTCATCTGACATGGGTGTGAAAGTAGATGATCTGCGTATATAACGCAGCATCGCTCCCTTCACAGAGAGACTGGCAAGGATAAGGTCAAGCTCATTTATCTGTTACCCAGGTATTAATTCTCTGCTAACCGTTCTGATACGGGACCCCTGACCCCTGAGGTGCTTAGGCAGGTGACTGGGAGGACCTCAGGGTCCTCCTCTCAGGTACAAAGTCAGAAGGGCTGAGTAACCTGGCCCCGGTTTTTAATGCCCGGGAAGAATATCCCTTGAGGAACCCTGAGCTTTGAGGGGTAGAGGCTGTTCAGAGGATAACGGCGGAGTGCTTGCGGCCCAATACTGGAAATATTTCGGCAAGAAAACTGGTTAGATGAATCTTGCAGGCTGTTCATCCAAAAAGAACTAGAGTGTAAAATCACTGCCCAAGTGAAAAAGCAGGCAAAAGGGCAAAGCTGTGCCAACGGGGGATTTTAACTCCCAGGCACAGCAGAGGGTGCACTAAATGGTGGAAGTAAGGCTGGATGTCTGTTAGCAGGCTCTGTACAGGAATGCAATTTAATCCAGGACCTGCAGATATCAATAAGAAACGGAACAATGTTACAGTTGGTATCAAAGTATAGAGAGAATAAAAGCGAGGACACAAGGGCAGCTTAGAAATAGAGATGTCCTAGGCACAAAAACTCAGTACTTTGAGCAGAGAAGAGGTTTTCTTCATTAAGGTGAAGCTTGCACTATGTGTTGGGATGGAACAGGCTGGTCCCCAAAGCTGGACGTGAAAATTAATGGTTCGTAAGTCTTGGCAGAGGTTTTTGAAGATGCCTGGGAAATTATAATGCCCAATTAAACAGGAATGGGTCATCCAAGTTCTTAGGTGGTCCTGAAAAATCACAACCGCTCTGCACTGCATCTAATTTTCAGTCAAATTTTTCCCCTCTGCTTCTCTTCGCTCTCCTCCCCCAGCAACATGGCATTTGAGCAGCCTCAGTGGGGACAGGAGAAAGGATCGTCCGTCCCTGCTGAGGCCATTCCGAGACAAATCTGTGGCAGCTGTTACACACCAGCTGACCGCTAGTTTTCCACCAGACGCATTCCTCTCACTTTTGGCCCTCGGAGGTGGAAACAAATTCGGATCAGCAGCGAAAAAGCAAGGCCCTGCTCCAGTGTAGTTAAGAATCGTGACATCTATTTTGAATGTTGCGTGTTTTTTTTTCTTGTCTGTTTGTTCGGGCTGCAGCTTCCGGGCTAGGCGTTGAGTCTGGCAGAGGCGACGGGAGGGCATGTCCTTCAAGTGGAGGGTCGCTTTGTGAAGGAGCGTTAAGGGAAGGACGGCGCGCGCTGAGCACACCCTGCGGAGCAGGACACGTGCCACAGAAGGTGGGACTCGAGAGAGGCGAGTCCCCAGCACGTGTGATCCTCTGCTCGAGCAAGGTCCCCAAAGAGCTTTAATTGACGTAGATGAATGTCGTCCTTCTGCGTTCTCCTCAATTATTCCAAGCTGAGTGGGGCTGAATCGCTACCCGCATCAGTATCGGTCCTCCTCTTCAAGCAGGGCACAGGCTGGCTGGGAAACCATGGCCAAAGCGCTGTCGCTGTGAGAAAGAAATAGGAGGAATTGAGAAAAGTGGATCATTCTTTATAGATCTGTACTGTTTCCCCCTGTCAGGAAAATCGGGACAGGATGCCTTGAGGCTGTTCTGGGCTATCCCCATGCCCAGGGTTGAACCTCTCTGGAATATTTGGGGTTGAGAGAGAGATTTTTCCACAATCAGGCAGTGCTGTGGGCCATATCAGTAAAAGACCATAGGCAGCTTCTCTGCACTAGCTTAACTTCCTAGGACACCCTGGGAATTTTACTATGTCCTTGGTTCTCCCTCCCTGCCCGCAGGAACTCCACGCGGGGAACGGGCTGTACCCGAGCGCAGAGGTGAGGGAAGTCCTCCACCTGGCAAAGGCTTGGGAGATAGGAAAGGAGCAGAAAAGCCTCGTTATTTTGGACTTGCAAGAAAACGGGAGGGAAAACTCTAGCCCTGAATGGGAACGGGATCGTTGGCGCTTTCTATCACGGGAACCGTGTCGCAAGTTTCCCTGGGAGCCATCTCCGACAGCACCTTTAAATACCGTGGGCTTCAAACTGAAACTTAGTCGTGGCCAGCGCACTGCTGTCCTCACCTGTGTCTTGGTTTTCCACTGATTTCCTGCGCTCCACCATTCTCATTAAGTATCCAATTCCCACCACCCATTACCGGCTATTATTGCTTCTCAGCCCTCCTTATCCGCTGCATCCGTCACCGAGTGAAATAAATGGAATACATATGCTGATTATGGGAGAAATACACGGGGAGGGAGTGCCAGCTCTCCGAGCTGGCTGGAAGACGTACATTCATTTATTTGTGGTTCCGACAAGAGGGGGTCGTTGTTCGGTGTCTGTGCAGCACCTTGGCACCTAGCAAGATGTGATAATAACCTGAAAAAATAAGTTCCTTTTCAAAGGGAGGTTTTATTTTCCCTCCGGTCCCTCGGGGCAGCTGGCAAGCAGCCCTCTGAAAAACATCAGCCCGCAGCTGGATCCAGCTGACCATCCAGCTGCCAACGTGTCGGCGAGGAAGGGATGTAGGGATACGAAGCTGGAGGTGGGGCTAAAGGTGTTGGCTAAATCCCAGCGCAAACAAGACTAAGTCGTTTTGAGATTAATTAGGTGGTAGGAGTAAATTTAGCGTCTCCCTCATGCAATAAAAATGATGGTGATTTTTTGAGCCTGTGCTTCCAAAGACCGATTTTAGCTGATGGCACTCGAAAACGGGATTGCCGATAAGGTCACACGAACTGGAGCAGGCTCTCGGGCCTGGGGCAGGGTGGGAGTCCGAGTTTTGCAGGGGAATGCTTCCGATTAACAGTTTTCCTACACCTTTTATTACAGAGCGAAACTATTTTTGGAAAGAAACTTGAGCGAAGCAGCAAATTTCTGCGGAGTAAGAGGATCGCGTTTTTTCATACGCAAGCGGGCACGTCGCTGTGTAACTAGACAGGTATTTTGGTGAGGATTTGTGACATGGTGCCACGCTTAAATGGGAGCAAGCGAGCGAAGTTTTCCGTGGGCAGGCAGGCAGGGGCGTAGCCAGCTCCTGTGGCTAAAATCTAGAGATAAATGAGTATAATTAACCTGTGGAACCACTTGCCTAAGGATATAATGGCTTCGTTTTAACTCGACGATTTCAAATCGTCTTTCTGACACGTATATGGTAGCTCCACCAGCTGCTTGGGGTTTGCTATAGGAGTCACCGAGGGAAATCGCATTCCTAGAAATTCCTGTCTTATGTGGGAGATCAGACTCTGTGATTATAGGGTCCCTTGTGGCCTTAAAATATCTGGATGTAGGCGGCCGGGAATACTTCTTTCCGCCCAGATGAAGGCCAAAAGGCATTCCCCAGTTTAAAACCCCGCGTGCATTTCTGCGCAATCCGGACGGCGGAGGATGATGCCCGTCGCACCCGAAACCATCCCAGTTTCTGTAAACCCCTCAGTTTTATTCTTATTTACTCTGTATTCTGCGGCTCTAACGCCGCGGTTTTACTCCTGCAGTCGGGAACTCCGCAGCAGAAGGGGAAGGAA
>JAVJGG010000007.1:8903231-8923632 GCA_035590195.1 Aviceda cuculoides
AATTAAAAAAAAACAAAAAAACCACCAAAAATAACCCTAAAATAACCAACCCCCCCCCCCCCCAGGATTATTTCGGGCAGCGCACCTGCGCGCCCGTGGGGACACGCGTGTGTAACTTCACGCGTGGCCGTCGGCGCGTTTGGCGGTGCGGGGTTTGGCGGCGGGTCGCTGCTGCAGCGGAGCGTGTGGGGAGGCACGCGTGAAATCTTAATTACCGTCGCGCAGCAGTTTGGCGGCGGCTGTTCCCGCTCTCGCTGTACGCCGGGCGTTGCGGTTGGCACCCGTCGCCTTGCGAGAAGGGAGCCCTGGTTTGCTGCATTAATTTACATTCGGAACGGCCAGGTTGGCCGCAGTGGTTTGACGGGAGCGGCAGGGCCGAGCTGCTGGGAGTGACGGGGGGACGGGGTGGGGTTCCGTGCCGTGAGCACTTTGTGTCTCCCGAAAACGGGAGAGACGGACACGGAGGGACGCGTGCTGGCGTGTCCCGTTTGCTCTTTGCCGCTGAGGCTGTAAGGTTACCGCGGTAAGATTAATAAAGAAAGAGCTGTCGCAAAGGAGGATTGCCGACGAGTAATCAGATTAGCGTCGTGTGTATGTACTCAAACATAAATCCAAATATAAATCCCATCCTGCCCCCCTTTTTTTGTCATCTTCCCTAAGAAGCGGGCGGTGCCGTCGAGGAGGAGATCTCGGGGGTCTGCGGTCGGGCAGGCGTCTGGAAGTTTGGAGGAGTACCTCGACTTGTCGGCCCCCTTCCATGCTGGAAGTTTGGGCTGGGTAACTTAAGCAAAAAGGCCTTTGTGTGGGTTTGCTTCTGACCCCGGCTGGAAATGCCACAAGAACAGCCACCCCCTCACGCCCGCGTGTTTTGGCGCATCCTGTTCCCTTCCCCGCTGGAAACTGGGAGAAGAAAAACGGTCTGATTTTAGTAGCGAAGTTTGGGTTTAGAGGGGAGAAAAATGAGCAGGGATCTCTCCAGTTTATCAGCAACCCGTACTAGGTGCGGTCGGCAGTATCAGCAGCGCGGATGAAGGGCGTTGGGGAGGGAGAAGAAGAGGTGGTGAAGGAAGGGCCCGGTGATGAAGACCCCGAGCACCGGGGATGTCGTGAAACCCGCCTTCTGCTTTGCCTATAACTTAATGCCGCGTGCTTACTGGAAGCCAGTAGCGACCCAGACCCTCGGTGGCAGCTCCCTTCCTGCGACGATGATTATCCCAAACCTTCGGTTCGCTCCTCAGCAGCGTGGGAAACACGAGGTTGCCAGTTATTTTTTAATAGCAAGCAATTATCGCTGTTCGTATTGCTTCGTAACAAGCGGTTGCCACTTCGGTGGAGACGAAGGGACGGGGAGCCCTCCTAGACCAACGAGCCGCTTTCGTCTCGGCGGTTTCCAAGAGTTTGCTTTTTTGGGAAAGGAGTAGGGCTGCCGGGGGCAAAGCGGAGCAGCCCCTGCCCTCTGCTGAAAGACAGCGCTGAGGGAGGATCCAGCACGTCCAGCGGCGAACCCGGAGCTGCGTTCTGCGGAGCCTTCTGAATTGACTTCTCACGGGGTTATTCATTTTACATGAGCAGGAAACGGCAACGTAATATCCTGAATTAGTAGGCGGAAATCACTTATGGAAAAAATTGACTACTGCGGTTGTTTTCCTGTCTTCCTATACATTTTGTCCGCTGTATTTAGAATTATTTTTAATTGCATTTAGAAAGAAATCACTCAGACATGTTTCTGAACTATGGCTGTGGAGGTCTAGTATGTATTTGAAATATAATTTTTGCTATATTTTGGCTGCCCTTCAATAAGATGGCATACAGAGAGCTTATCGGGTGACCTTCACAGAAATTTAAAAGTCCATGAATAGATGCACAAAGCCACTCAAGACCAAGGTAAAGAAGACAACAATGGCTGAAGTCAATCAATTTTTCTATAAATCGCTCCCAGCCTCCCACTTTACCAAGCATCTCTTGTATCCTTAGGAGAGAAGGAGAGTAGACCTGAGAGAGTAGAAAACAAAAGCAAAGTGAGCAGGTCTGCTTGAAACCATTAACCTGACTGTTTTGTTATCACAATAGCCCTTAATGAAAATGCAAATCAGCAGCATGCTGAATTCCCACCACGCTGGGGCCTCTCGGAGGTCGTTAAGACTAGTCCCGTCTTGGACCGTCACTGAAGAAGCTGTCTGAACTTAGGTTACATTTGCAGAGTTTTTACTATGTCTGTCAGTCAATTTAAGAGGTCTTTGAATCTGTCCTTTGTGTTAAATATATATTTGGGGGCGCTTGCAGACCTGAGGCCGTTATTTCCTGTGAACCTGTTTTAGCGAGAACTGTATTTTACCTTAAACACCTGAGTCGTACCATTTAAGTTGTGCTTAAAGTGCACCTTGCTGAGTCAAGTACTGCAGTGAAATTTGTTACGTGAAGCTGGAGAATGTATTGAACAAAAAAAGCCAGGGTATTGTGAATTCCGCCATTGCAGACCATCGTGTTTGGAATAGCATGGATGTGGTTTCTCCCAGTAGTAGTGACATGAGTAATTTCCACTTTTTTTACTTCTAGTTGCCACGGCCGTACTTGTTTTGTCAAAAGAAAATTTAAACACTTATCCTCACAATAAAAAATACAACCGCGTTAATGAAATTTGCAAACCAAATACCAAGTTCCTTGCATCAGAACACTTCCTGTGTAGAAGAAAAAAAATAACCATAATAGCATCAAAGGGAAAGACCAGGACGCTGGGCTGACGTTGCGCCATGGGTCCATGATTAAACGGACCCTTTTTTGGGTCCCTTCTTCCAGCCTCGGTGGAAGCTATTCCGTGCGTGAACATGTGCCGCAGGGTTTACTCCACCGGAGTGCCCTCCTCAGCCACCACAAGTGTACCAGCAAGGTGCGTCGCCGTTTCTGGTGACGCTCCACACCGTAAAATCAAGTTGGCGTCAGAGGAGCAGATTCAGGTTACTGTATTGGGACCTGACTGATGGCTTAAAAATTGTTCAGAGTAAGAAAGAAATGGCCGAAGGTACAAAAGGAGAGAGATCACACTACGGTTCAGTTCTGGTCCTTTGAACAACCGGAAGATTTCGCTGAGGAATCCTGTTTAATTTGGCATTGTGATTTAATGTGAGTGTGCTTCTGTGAGAAAAATAAAGGAAACAGGGATACCCGTCCCGCGCCCCCCCCGCTAACTGTTCCCTACAAAGTATTTTTAATCCATTGAAACTGCAAGCTGCCTAACTCATTAGCAGAAAAAAGGGACAATAATGCTTGTACTGTTTATGGGACAACATAAAATTAGGGTAGTTTGGTGCTTTGGACTTGAGCTGTGTATGTGTCTGGTTAAATAGAGACAGGCCAGCAATAGTAGAAGTTGTGAATATTGTATTAGGCAGTACTAGGTTTATGATTTCGTGAAGAATCTAAAGAGCACCTTTACTAGAAGAGAAGGAATATTTTCTCACTAATGCTGTAGATGTTTCGAAGGGCTGAATCCTATCTAGTGACTTCGCTGCATTCTAAAGGGAAAAGTGAAAATTGAACTGAGATACTGGTACCTGAAGACATTACGCTGTGCAAGCAGTTCAGCCTATAGATAGCTTAGAAATGACAACGTCAGCCGTAGAAAAAAGTCAATGGTAGAGCTAGGCAAGAAATAGTTTTTCATTTTTGTGAAGGTATTAGGAGCTCCAGGGTTTTGCTGCATCCCACTAGCACAAATCTTTCAGCATTTTCCATGAAGTAAAGAGAAAGATGCGTACGCCGGTGTCGCCTGTCTTTCCCGGTCTGCGAGACGTGCGGCTGTAATAAACACTATTTCTGCCTTGCTTGGAGCGAGGGGGTGAGACTGGGATTCCCGCGTCGGTAACCCTCAGACCGTTGTGGGGTCCTCGTTTGAGGACCAGTTCTCCCGTTATAAGCGTCCCACTCAGTGTTATCTGCCGTGGCACATAGGTACTGCTGTCCTGCCGCGAGTCGGAGCACGCGTGAATAAATCGATGGTCTTAATCCATTATCTGATGTGAAAAGAAAGCGTGCTGCAGTGTCTTTTACAGTGATTTAACTGATCTCGGTCAATGTTGCTTGTCATCGAGCAATGCGCAGCAGTCACACGGTCCTTTTCCCAGTGTCATGCCGTTATTGATCCCCCTGAAATCCCTTTATTCCATATAATTCTCTTTTGCTCAAAGACCCGTCTGTAAAATGATGCCTGGAACTGAAAGTCCTCCTTTTCCTATTTAAGCTCTTTTTTTTTTCAAAATGCGGTTGGAGGTATTTGGAAATCCAAGTATGTCCAAAAGGACATAAAGGACCCTGGTGTGCCAAACTGGTGGCTTCGAGCGAGAACCAAAACTGGAGGGCGAACACCCGCCGTGGTGTGCAGAAGAAGAGCGCTGGTGGGGATGTGGGAAGATGGGAGAACAGAGCTCCTGTCGTTCTGTTTCTCCGGGGATGTTTCCGTGCCAAAATTGTCCTGTACCGCGAATCTATGAGAGCAAGACGTTCGCTTTGGTACTTAAGGGAGTGGAATATGAGACCGTCAGATTTTACGCGATACCTTCTTACCAGGAGCGCCGAAGTCACCACAAGCAGTTGAGACTGCTGGAAATAAGATGTATGCCCGGCCTTGTGTATCGTACAAAACGTGACTCTTGGCTGCGATACCAATTCTATGCTCGAATGATACAGTTTTTCAGCCTGTTGGATTACGTGCGCTCTAACAGATGTGGTCTAATCGGTGTGAGGTCTCCACCTAGGGCTTGACAAAAATTTGTTACAGGGAACGCTTCAATCGGTGTGTGGGACTGCAGGAACTAGTTTTCTTCTTCTTATTTTCTTTTCTCAAGGAGTTTCCCCCCGTAACTCGACTGGATTTTGTCTCTTAACATTTGTACTTTTCTCCTGCGAAGGGGGAGAAAACAAACTCTCCTAAAATCTTGCGTGCCACCGCAGTGTTAGAGGTCATCTTCGGGGCTATTCATACTACTGACTATTTATATACTACTGGTGTGCTTTGGTGCTGCCTTTTCTAGCCCACTGCTCTTTCCCACTCCCCAGGCTTTTCCTACTGCAAGATGGTGTTTGTCCCGTACTAACAGTTGGTGGGATTTGAGGATATTCGAAGCTTCTTTTCCATGGGGGGGGTTTAGAGTGATGCCCCTCCCCTCCCACCCTTGCAGCAGCTTTGCTTTGGGCAGTATGTTGTTTGCCTTCACCTCTTTGCTGGCATGGATTCTACTTCCATGATTTATAAAATTAGATTGGTCTGAATTCCCCATTTTCAAGGTTTCTTTGAACTTTAATTTGGTTCAAGCTTGTTTTTAATTTTACCTTCTGCTGCTATGAAAGATTAGAAGTAATTTGTTGAAAACTAGAATGACTTGAAAATCAGCATAGTAAAGTACTCGCTTAGGCATCGCAGCACCGAGTAAAAAGAACATCTATCAAAACGAACATTTCTATTTCAGTGCACCGTGCATGCCATATCAAAGGGAAAAGGGTGCTAGAAAATGTCTTCTCGCTGATTTGAAATGATGAAACATAATGCATAATGAACCTGTTGTATAATAGATGGAGGCTAATGTAGGAAAAAAGTAATTACAGTTAGTGAGTAAATGACTACATGCGTCTAGATTACATATAAAAATTACTATGGTACAGTGTTATTTAGGTTGCAAAATCAAGCGCCTAGTAGTTAGAAACTAATGGAATTAAGGGCTGTGCAATCTTAATTCTGTCCCCTTCTGTGTCTGTCCTTTACACTGCATTGGGCTCTGGAAAAAAACGCTTAAGTGATCATATAATTAGAAACTGAATCACAATATGTGATAACATGCTCGGATAACAAACATACATCTGCCACACTGCCGGTTGTTTTTTAGGCCCACAATCAAGAAAAGGCAAATGGTAATTTTGAAAAACTTGCTTCCCAGGCTAACGTGAAGGGAATTTGCAAGCGGAGATTAAAGGTAGAGCTCCGGCTCCGGGTCTTTACCCCGGCAAAGTTCTCCTATCACCTGGGGGCTGGGCCTTGGCATATGGCTGGACCGCATGAAGATTATCTTATCCCTAGAGGAGAAGAGCGTGTTAATACGAAGGGAGGTGAAATCTTTTAAAATGCTTGGTTTCCGCAGGATTCAGCGAGGGGATCACAAATGATCACGGTAGGAAGAGGGACGTCGCAATGGATCGCGCACGAAGCGCATACCGGGGAGGACGGATGGGAAGAACGACCAGACTAATTGCCGGTGCTGCGTAAAGCTGACATTTGGGGTAGAGAAAGCCTAACACAGATACTTTCTAAAAGCAAATGCAACCTCGGCTAGAAGGTTAAGCTGCTGCTTAACAGTTCAGCTCAGTATTTGTTTCAGTCACCTGAACACTCCCGACAATCTCGAGGCAGGCAATAGAGGCAGTGGAGCTTTTTTTAAAAGCCGCAAAAAATTCTCCATAATAAAAACATCTCATATATGCGAAATTACGGCCAATCCTTGGTATTCAGTCCCGTTTCCGTGAAATACCGTAACTGAAACGTAGAGCCCGCAAGACCACGGGTTGGTTGGATTTAGTCAAAAGAGCGCTCTGAAATCTTGGAAATTAGCGTGTCCTTTCGATCACGCACGAGGTTCTAAACTGAGGGAACTATGGTGAATTGTCCCTATTTATGCAGAAAAAAGTGTGCGAAAATTTACCGCTGCCATGAAAACCACTTCAGTTCGAGGTAGCATTTTTAGCCTTCTGTGGAGGGGAAGAATTAAAGTTTTAAAATCCATTCATGTTCCAATCGGGTCTTTTCTTGGTTTGTAGAAAAGAGTGTGGAAAAGCAAAAGAAGAAAGGGAAAAAGTGAAGCGAGTTACAGAGCACTGTCCGTCAACAGGCATTAAACCTGTTCCCAGACTAAGTTAATTTAGTAAATGCTGTCAGGTGTCCTGATGGCTGCCTAATACCAGAATATTTAAACCAGGTGGAAAGGGAAATAGGCAAGGTGTTGTTCAAATATTATGAAGCATATAAAAACAGAAACTGATTATTTTATATGTAAGCACTTTCTCTGGGAGGCCTTCCCCGGGTAGCGCTGCCGGGGCTGGACACCCCCAAAAATAAACCCAGCGGGAGACCAGTTGCTTCTGAGCTGTATTACAGTTTTATGCTGGAAACCAAACCCACTGAAACCTAACCAGGCTGCTGCTGAAATACAGAGAGAGTTTTTTTGGGGGGGGGAAGGTGTCCCTGGTGGGTGATGGGCCCGGGGAAGCCCGGCTGTGGGCAGGCAGCCCTTGGGCACCGCTGAGCCTCACAGCGCTCCGCCGAAAATCAACATACCGAAAATCAAGATTATTCTCTCTTGTGTGCAGGCACGTGTTCATAGTTGGCTCGGGTCTTTAGGGGTGCGGAGAAAAATTAACTAGTGACCGTGCAAAAGGATAACTGCCTGTGAGAGTCATCATTTCTCCTAAAATCTCAGAGAAAAGACTTCCTTGGTCTTTTATTCCCTTTCCACTTGGCCTAGCACCTCGTTATATCCCAGCTGGTAACAGAGCTGTGCGACAGCCTCCTCCACCCCAGGAGCCTGCTTAAGGGCCGTGGTAATTACATCCAGCTGGTGCTAATTGTGCGGCAGGTCCGTCAGACGAGGGTCCTGTAACTCACCTGGTCACCTCAGGCAGCGATTGCCTAGAAGGGACCAGAAGCAGTAGAAAAAAGTTGCTTTAATAGAGCTGGTGCCTTTTTGTCTCCAGAGAAGAGGTTGGTCTGGGCTGGCTGCTGCTGAGACATCACAGAGGTAGGAGTTTATTTTAGTTTTAATATGAATGCTTAAGAGTTGGGGGTAGAATTAAGTTGGTTTTATTTGATAGTGGTTTTTGTGTCAGTATTGGATCTACTATATTTCTGGTTTTGATGCTCAAGATTTCTTTCTATGCATCCTAATTTGTGTGTGTATATCTTGTGAAAAGAGGAGAGTGTTTGGGAGAGGCTTGGTTTTGGGTTTGTGTCCACATCCAATTAACAATTCAGTCTCTCACAGTTCATCTGGGGTTTTTTTGTGGTTTTTTTTTGTTTTTTGTTCCTGTTGGTTTTAGTTTGGTGGGTTGTTTTCATTTGGTTTTTTTTTTGTTTGGTTGTTTTTTTCCCCCTTGGGTGTTCTCTTCCTTATAATGTTTGTATATGACAATGTTAGCGAAGGTTGAGTTCTGGCTGTTGGTGTGAAGTTTTGATTCAGGGAGCTGTTGGGGTTGCCCCTTGGCCCAGGGGCTGGCTGTACTGGGGGGCATGGAAGTTTCTGGGCTGTGGGGCGGCCGGCCATTTTGTGAGGGAGCTGTGGGGCAGGAGTGAGAACAAATACCACAGCTTGCTTTGGAAAAAAGCAGCTATTGCATGCCTGGTGTCCGAGAGGATTTGCTTCCTAATTTGGCTGTTAAATATTCAAGGAAGAGTGTTTCTTAGTAGTCAGCAAGTAAAAAAAAAAAAAATTAAAACGAAAAGCAACACCCCCCCAAGAACTCACCGCATACTTCATGAGCTTTCTGAGTTAAATACTGCATTTGTGGAAATGCAACTTGCTGCTCTTAATAGTTGTAGCTTTGTTGTCTCCCAAGGTTAGATTTTTATAAAGCGATAGTAACGTTTGCTGTGAAATACCAAAATGGTCATGGTGAACGTGCTGTGTCTGTTTTTCAGGTTTATTATGAAGTATTTATGGTCAGGTTCTCTTTGTGCAGGTTGTTAGGCTGTACGTTAAGGAGATGTGCTGGGTGATACCGCCTCAGAAAACCCTGAGGAACTTATTTCCACAGCTGTGTGTCCCTGTGAGGGTGTGGGTGGGATGGAGGGCCTCCGTCCTCCCCCCAGGACCTGCAGCAGCCCCCCCGGAATGGCTCCCTGTTCTGTCTCGTTATCCTGCCACACGGTAGTATGTCACTATGCCGTGTGCGAAGTGAAAAAAAGCTGAATTTTAGCAATAGAGAAGTAATTTTGACTTCTGAGCTTGCGCTTGGGCATCAGTCTCGAGGTACAGTCGCTGAGAATATGCCCCTTGGGTGGTAAATATGGTCTGGTGTCGATCCGGAACTTAGCTGGGCCTCCTCTCCTCCTGCTGGTGTGTGTTTGTGTCGAGAGAAATCTCCTCGGCATTTATAAACAGTAACTGGTAAATGGGATTTGGACACCTCCTAGTTAACTGTCAGCGAAGAACTGACTAACAGAGTGGGGAAAATACTTGGCTAAACACAATATGTTCTGTTCTGCTGGCCTTCCTTTCTTTCTCTTTTATCCTTCTTTAAGTGCCTGATTATCCTTAATGGGATGGTGGGTAAGCTGGGAACTTCGAAACAACTGTCATATCTAGCAGGATGTAGACTTCAACATGTACTGTACTGTATTAATTATGTTCTTAAAAAAAAATATATATATATTTAAGTAAAGGTGGGGGGATGAGCTAGAAGTTGCTGTTCATTACCCTGTGGAGGTTTATGAACTCGGGTGGGTAAAACAGGCTGGATTCAGAGTCTGTTGTTGATGCACGCAGATTTTTACAGCGATGCGAGTGGGCGGCTGGCTGAACCAAGCCGATGAAATTTATGTCAGAAAGCTGGGCCTTGCTCACTGAAAGTGTCAAGAGTAATACTGTACAGCAAACGGGTTATAAGCGCGGTGCTGCAGGTTTGCAGACCTGAGAATGTATTGAGGTGAAATTTTCCTTTCGGTTTGGCAAAAGCTGCTTCTCCTCTGATCGTGATTTTAATGTATTATGAAGAAGTAATGCGGAGTGCTTGGTGGCCTGATGTTCTTCTGATAATTGGCTGAAGATGCAAACGAGGCTGGCGGTTACTAAAACCTCAGCGGAGAGACAACAGCAGCAGTATGGCCGCTTTGCTAATGAGATGACGGCAGTCATGTCAGCCGTGCTTCGCTCTCCCCCTGCCTCAGAACACAAAATTGCAACCCGGAGAGCTGAAGTGTTTACGAAAGTCACGTTGGGGAATACTGTTTAAATATGTGTTTTCTGTAAGTTATCTAATAAGAGCCTAGAATAATATTTGTGTCTGTTTTCCCTTGTTCTGTGCCATAACTGCTGATAGCAATTATGTGCGACTGCTTTGCATTTGTAGATTGAATCAAGTTAAAGCTCTGGTCAAGTTGTATGTCACATCTGACATTCCCAACAGGAAGAAAAATGGACTGTGTTGAGCTGTGGGACTGCCAGTACTTACAGGGCAATTATTTGTTGACTCTGCCTGTACAGTTTGGGGTTGATTTTTTTGTTGTTGTTTGTTTTGTTTTGGCTGTCTAGTCTTGAAGCATTTTGATTTCTGCAGAACTTGATTGCTTCTACAGAGTATTAACAGTAAGTTTGTAATGGGGCGGTTACTTGAGACTTCCTATATTAAAGGAATCTTTGTTTATGGAACAAGGATTCATTCATCAACCCTGTCCCGCAAAACATTTTGGACAAGTGTTTGCCTTGTTAACTCTTTGTATTCAGCTCTGCTGATGTATATAAAATGACAGCTACAGGAGTTTCGGTTGCTGACCTGTCCTTTTCGGGGGTTCTCTTTCAATTACGTTTTGACTATTGATAACCAAGGGGAGTTTCCACAAGTCACATGCTGTCTTTGGCATTAAAGTTGTGCTTGCTGAAAACTAGTAAGAAGATTTGTGAAATGCATCCCTTGCTTAATTTGAGCTTTATTTATAAGTCGATTTATTTATTAAGGTAACCTGGGTGTTTTAAGATGATGTATTTGGGGTAGGAAGAAGAATATGGCCAAGGGGCCTGTGTCCTCTTGTGGAAGTGGCTGGTTCCTGTGCGCTGAACTGCTCGTGCGAAGGTCCAAGCTGGTAATGGTGCAACTGTCATCTTCTTTTTCACTGCTGTTAAAATTCGTGCTTCTTTAGGTGTCCACTTACCTGATGCGAGGATTTCAGCAAATCTATTACATTCACTATTGCTTGTTCTAGATATGTGAAAGATCGTGAATTAAGTAAAAATAGTACCTGTATTTCACAGCGGGCTAAACTGGAGAAATGTTTGATCCCTCCAGTGATTGCTCTTTGCAAGGCGAGTTAAACATAGGCATGAATATTTTCATGTGACCGTCATGAGGCACATCACTGTGTGTGGGGTCTGGATGTGAGGCACAGATTCACATAAAGAAATGGTGTGTGACCTAAAGTCCTGGCAATCTTGCAGAGGATGTGAGAGGTCTTGACATAAATTTTATGTCCTGTTAGAGAACTTTCATCTTGTGGGACGTTTCCAAACATGCCATGGATGGCATGTATTTCACGCATTCAGACTGGCTGGATTCTAGCTAGTGAAACAGTGCTGTGAATACCCTTATTGTTTATGTTGGGTCTAATGGTGAAGTACTGCTTTATGAGCTTACCTCTGAAAAGACCGAGGGGGGCCAGACTTAATTAATCTTTTCCTTCCATCTTTCTAAATGTTGCAGTTTGTTTTTTTCTTACAAATAAAAAAAATTTAATCCTAGACTACTTACCTACCTATATCTGTGTAGTAAGAAAACACTGAACTGAGGGCAGTTGCCTTTTTAAAATTCCTATGCACCACTAGAAATAACATGCACACGAGATTTTTGGTTTAAAACAAAACACCACAGACACATATACACCCCTGCAACTCTCCCAGAGGAGAAAATAAACTTTGCAGTTAACTCTGAACTAGTGTGTTTTCTATATGATCTAAGCTAGTAACTGTGACCAGAACTCTTCAGAAGTATCCTTTCATGCTGTTTCAGTGTGCTACAGTTACATGAATCTTCTGAGGCATTTCTGTTTATTTTTTTTATCTTTTAAAAATCTAGCTTTCCCCCCTCCCCCTGGTGCGGAATGACTGCCAACACTTGGTCATCTGTGACCCTCGGCTGCCGCGGCTCTCGGGAATGCGCGTTTTCGCTTCCGGCGGTGAACGACCGAGGCTGCGATTCCCTCTGATGTGGCCGTGCTGTGGGTGGACGCGTGGGTGGCTCAGGAGCTGGCAGGGAGAGGGTAGAATTCCCTCGGGACTGCGCGAGAGCTTTCTGGGAACTCCAGCTTGCTCGGGCTGGATGCTAATATCCTGGCCTTGATTCAAGGTGGTATTTTAGTTCTTGCGGGGAGCCCGCTGGTTCACTCGTACGCACAGCATTTGACATCCCTGTCTGCCATCCCATGTCTTGTAAAACTGTAAACTTTGAGAATTTTAACATCCAGATCGTGTCACTAATAATTTAGTCTTTTATTTCCTACAGATAGCTTCTTGTATCTGGGCCTGCCCTTTAGTGCGAACGTTTCTGAGAGTTATTTCTGTAGCAATTGGAGATTTGTGCTTGAAATGCTCTACCTTGAATCGTTGCTGCTTCGTTATTGTCTTCATATATGTTCTTTGCTGGCTGGTATTTGACAAAGTGGATGTTCCAAGCAATTTTGGGACTCCTTGATATGGGACAATGTTGGAGTATACCTGAAAACTAGAAAATAGGGCCGATTCCCTTCCTCCTGGTTGGAGTTTTTTGAACTTGGGTCCCTTGTCAGTGACCGGGAGCACACATGATTTTTTCAGGTGACAATAATTGATGAAAATAAGCCATTGCAGTCCTATTTTTACCCACTCCACCCCCTCCCAAGCAAGTACCTGTTAGTACAACCTTCTTTAGCCGTTACTGAGAGCAAGAATAGGCTGTTCCTGAGGATCGGAATGGGCTGGAAGCAATCTGCCTGCCAGGTCAAAGCCTTGCATGAGCAAAATGCAATTCCAAGCCTGAAAGTTTCAGAATAGTCTGTTAGAGTTGCCAGATCAAATTTTCCTGTATATCTGTTTGCCAACAGCCGTACAGTCTTTGGAAGGTCTTCACAGCAAGAGCCCACATTCCTGCTATTTCAGCACTCGTTGTCTCATTTGTGTTACAGGAATACTAAGCTATTATGTGTGTCATCTCACCGTTCAAGGGGAAAAGTTACGTTTGTCAAATCTTTGCTTGGTATTAATCATCACAATGGATCACTTGTTGAAACCAACAAACAAAACAAACTTCATTTCCTGTAATTCGCAAGGCAATTATGGAGTTCTAAGGATGCAGTTGGAGAAAATAATTTATTCATAAAAAAGGGAGCTAGAACAACAGTGGATCCTAAGTTTCTGTGGCTTTAAATGCAAAAGGGGGAAGCCTTATGGTTCTCAAAGATGGCTAGGCAAGTCAGAGCAAGTAGTGAGCAAGAAGAGTTGGGTATAAATATTTAGAAGTAAAAGTACCTCTGTGAAACTTCAGTTGGCTCCAGTGGCTGCTAGCTCCCCTTCGGTTCGTTCAGCTTGAAGAAGAGAATCCATATTCTTTGGATATATTCATTTACAAGTCTGTAGAGCAAATGTGTATGAAATCTATGGTAGCATTTTGTCTGATATATTTTGGGTGTGTTCTGAAGATCTGGTAAGTTGATAGGCAGGCACCGTAGGAAATTGATTGATACTCTCTTCTTATAGTATTAACTAACTTACTCATCATGGATAATGAGTGATAACCTCTTATCACCCGGACTAATACTGCTTCTGGCAGGTAATTTCTTTGCTCCTAGTCTTGGCACCCATGTCTGAACTATGCGCTTGTAGCTCCCTTGAAGTTAAGGTTCAAGGCCTTAACCTCTCAAGCTCTTTGATCTTGGCTTTATCTTCCTGAGGACTCTGGAAGAGCACTGCACTGGGAGGGCTGGGGAATCTGTTGTGGGGCAGGGGCAGAGGGGGGGGTCTGGCTCTTACTGGTGTTTCTGACTGTCTCTGGACACCTTAGGTTATCTGGTCATGGTAGCAGATGCCTCCAGCAAGACATGGGGTGACACAGCCCACCAGAGAGCCCGGGTGTCGTCTAGTGCCATATTCCCCTGGAAATTGTTTGGGATTCCCTGGCGAAGGCCACCTTGCTGGCTGGGCTTGGTTCTGCAATTTTCTAGTCGTCTTGTCAGGTGATAGCCAAATACATCCACGGATACAAAAGCATAAGAAGTTCCTGTAAAGTTTTATATTATCGCCTGTCCTTGATGGAACTGGGGTCTCCTTTGTCTGGAATGGTATTTTAAGAAATACCAGATAGTCTGAAAGGGTACTCGTGATACGCTGTAGAGGTTGGCTTGGCTTTTTAAGTTTTGCTAATGTAAAAATATTTCAGCTTCTTGGAGGATCTGTCCTTCGAGGCATTTGAAAGTTGAGGAGATAGCCAACTTCTATTCCTTCTGTTGTCTCATTGAGCTTTAATTTGACTTGTGCCTGCAGGAGCTTTTGACATTGAGTTTTACCAGTGCATCACCAACATGTAGCAATAATAGAGCCTACCCATCTCTTCCCCAAAACAGTTTTCCCTGGAAGTCGGGTGTATTGCATCTGATTTTTGTTTTTCCTTTTTTTTTTTTACTTTAATTGAGGATTTGCAGAGTTAGTGTAGAGATTCATTTCAGTTGTAGGAAATTGCTGAGCAATAGCATCATGGGGTTCTTTCTGAGATTAATAATAGAAATTCCTGATGACTGATGCTAATTATAATCCATGCATTTGAAATACTAGAAATGCCATGTACTGTAAAAACAAGCTTCAAGTCAGCTCTCCAGCTTCCTGCAATACTATTGCTATGACAGACAAACCCCAGAAAGAAAAACAATTACCTATCCAGTTCTGCTGCTATTTAACAAGGAATTGAGGAAGTAGGTCACCTTAGTTTCAGCTGCAGCTTAAAATTCCTTACTAGGCTGTGGTACTTCTGCAAAAGTCACAAAATCAGGATTCACTTGAGGTAAGCATGTTTCAGGGCTGCATAAAGAACATGTTATTAATCATTTTTAGTTAAGTTCTACTTGTGGAATACAGTGCCAAGGATAATTTGGAGTAAGTGATATAAGCTTATGTTGCTAAACACCTCTTATAAGAGGTGTGAGAGATTATATCTAAACTCATTTTATCTTGAATTTGAATTAAGCTGGATTTCGAATGGAATTTCTAAGGCTTGTTTGTACGCCCTGAAGAATTAATTTGTAAGTGCATGGAGTGGCTCATTGTTGCAGAATACGTAGTTTCTTCGTTAAACAATTCCCAAAAGACATTATTTTGTAACAACAGCTTTTCTGAAGCTAGCTACTGAAAACAACAGCTCGGCTGTAGAATATACACTGTTCTAAAAAAGGTGATATCAAGTCTTAATCAAAAGAGCGTGATGTTTTTTGTTGCAAGATCAAGGAAGGTTTACTTGATGTCTGTTCTTCTTGCCTTGGTAATGTATATTTTTAAAGATCTAATAGGAAGAGTATGTACCAAAGACTTGATACTTAGTGAAGAAATTGCAGTGAACCCTCTAGACTTATTTTTCTAGTCAAGTGGCTAGAGTAGCACACACTGATAGATTTATGTGGAAGAGAAAAATTGGGAAATACTGGCTTAGGGTATGTTCTAAAGAGACCTTTTTTTCATATTGTAGAAAGTTGAAAAGATGAGAGCAGGAAAAGTTAAGTATTCGAGTATTGTGAAATGAAACACAATAAAGATTTCTTACTGTAAATGGGTGATTTCTTGATGTTTTGTTTTAAACTCTTAATATCTGTAGTTGTCATAATGACTGTAGCTGTCATAAAATAGTCCTGACCTAAATGCGATTGCAGAGATAAATCTGATTTCAGAAGTGCACTTAAATAGAGGAATGAAAAATTAAATCTTCTCATTTAGAGATGACACACATATGTATTTTTGGTCCCTGTTTGTAGGCAGATGGAATTATGTATGGCAGAACACTTACCATGGTAACATAGATTATGACAGCTGAGCCATTGACTTTTTTTATGCTTAAGATCCAGTGGAAGCCATGGAATAACTCTATAAAAGGTGATGTTTCCGTAACTTTTTAAATTATCTTAATGACTATATATTTCATTCAAAGCCCATTTAATGTAAAATTAAAGTAATCTTTATGCAATTAAACAATCAAATTTAGAAGAAGATTAATATGTATATATAAATCAGTATGCATTTGGAGAAATCCTTCTCTTCGAAGTACTGAATAATGGTTTGCATGGGGCGTTTTGAGTCAGTTCTACATACCCCCTGCAGATGGAAAACCTGTAGAAATCTAACTGGGGATATCATGTAGCCCTTGATCGTAACTAAATGTCTCTGAGGATTACCTTCTGCCAAAAGTGAAAGCAGTCTTGCATCTAGATGTACGTTAATTATGTTAAACCAGTTGTTAGACTGAAGAATTTTTCCCTTCTACTGCGAGGCTGTAAAACTGATGTGAAAATTTTACACAGCTGACCAGAACAGTTGGAAAGGAGAAATTGGGAATGATGGGAATCTTCTCTCCTTTTTTGAAGCCTAAATGCAATGTTGCAGATTGCAAGTGAGGTTAATTTTTGTCTTGGTTTAGGCAGGTTGAATGTGTTAAGCTTTTTATTTGTCTTGCCCACGACGGAGGATACAAAAGAAGTCACTTAAAGGGTAGACGGGCATCTATGTCAACTTAAAAAGAAGGCATTTTAAAAAGTCTGTTTCAATTTTTTGAGATGAGGTGTCACCCGTCGTGATTCCTTGCCTGATGAAAACTCATATCTTGCCTCCTTGAAGAAGGAACATTCAGTGATCGTGTTTTACCTGAGGACCGATCTGCTCAGCTGGCATCGAGCCGCTCCAAAGGGAAGGGTGAGCTGGCTGTCAAAGCCAGCTCTGAAATGTGGTGGAGAGGAGTAAGTGTCATCTGCTACCCTAAATGCTGGCTCCACAGTGTTGTATCATTTTGGTTCGTTTTAAAACTGCACTGATGAAAGACCAGTTAGTGTTACTTTTAAAATTTTTTCCCCACTGTGTTCAAAAGAACCCCAACAAATGCTTGGTATTGCTACCAGAACCCACTATTTGGCTGTGTTGCCAGACGAAAATAGTGCTGAAAACGGGTTGCTGGCATACATGATTTGGCAAGAGAAACGCTTCACTTCTGATTCCAAATTTATATTATGGGGGTAACTCGTGAGGAATTTGCACACCCGTAGACATAGGAAATGGTTGTGTTTACCCAGATGCATGAACTTGAAAAGAGAAGTCGTGTAACTCAACTAGCCAAATATTTGAAGAGCGTACACATTTCAGGTGTCCTGTGTATAAATGGGTTTGTGTATCGCAGGCTGCCTTCTGCGCTTTCCTCGGGTTTTTAACTGCCCTTGCAAAAGAAGGACTCCAGTTAAACAGCTGTATTGCACGGAGAATCCTCTAAGCACGTGTGTAAGATGACCTTGTTCATGTGCTTGGGTGGTCTCTGAAGAGGTAACTCAGTAGTAAAAAACCCACTGCATTCAGCTACTGATCTGCAGAATTATTACATTTGGCCCTAAGTGCTTTTCAATTTGATTTGGTGAGTATTTTTGAAGCTTTTTCATATATGGGGTATACCTATGGGAAGATAAGTCTTCATTTACTGTAGCTTTGCCAGAGCCAGCAAAGGTTGAACCTATTAAACCTGTACGAGAAGACAGCTCAGATAATGAGATGTCGAACTTGGTGGCAGTTCTTCGTTGTTGTTTGTTTTTTAACCTTACGAGAGGTGGAATTTACAGCTATCGGAGACCAGATCTTGATTTTGCATCTCTGCAAAAACTTGTCAGGTAGCCTGCTGTTTTCTCATGCTGCGAAAAATTGCTGTAGCTGAGGTAAGGATGTAGCTTTTGCTTTCCAACATCTGCGTCTTGGCTGGGCTCTTGACTGAGCATTCCAGCTTGTATCCTCCTCACCTCTGGAAGCTGCCGTGGTATATTATAACCTGTTTGCAGGCACACTTGTAGTAGAAGCGTTGTTAACTTTCATGTACTATTCTGAGATGGAAGTGTAAGATAAAAAAAAATTTTTTTTTTGTCCTGGTATCGTATGCATTAATGCCTAAATTCCTGGGATACAGGAGTAGTTTTGAACTAGTGACTTATAGTTTTATAATAACAATAAACGAAAACTAAATATGCAGCTTGCAAAAATTATAGCACAGTTTTCATATCAGTTGCTCTGCTGGAGCGTTGCTTACTCTACAGCTTTTTTGTTTTTGCTAGACATTCTGTGCTATTTGCTAAATTGCTTGATGATTACGAAAATCGAATGTTCAACTACTCTTCAAAAAAAAAAAAAAATCCAACAGTGATTGAGAATTTGGGTGAAAAGTCCCAAGCAATATTATTTTGAATGACTGATTTCCTCCACAGAGGAAGAAGCAAACAAATGCTTGGCTGAATGGGCTTTAAAGCCAAACCTGATTGTGTCAGCTCTTCAGCTTCATGATCTGGGTGACCGTGGTTGTATATTCTATTTACCGCATGTTAGGACCGTGCTAGTGGTTGTTACGTAAATGTGTCTTTCGCTGAAGATACTTCCAGTAATAATCTTGTTTTCTTGGAAGTGCCTGGCTGTCTGTTTTTTCTAGGCTGGCTCTTAAATGGCTTATCAGATAAATCAAAAAAATTTCTGAGAAATGCACTTGAGCTGCTGGCCATGCCTCCATACATGCTTCCTCTCTTTCAGTCGGAATACGACCCAAGAATCTGATCAAAGCATATTCATCTTGAAATATTCAATATTTTTTAAAAGGAAATCTAAAATTTCTGAAAGGGAATTATTACCAACTAGTCAGAATTGCTGAGAGAATGGAGCATATCTAACTCTTGACCTTAGTCTAATGGGAATCTATGGGAACAAGAGTCTCTAGACACACTTGCTGTGGGAAACAGTTCGCGTGGGAGTTTTCTCTTTATTAGACAGTCACCTAAGAACTAATTGCAGACAGCGTTTTTTTTCTGTACAGATTCTTTTAAGACTTGAGAGATCAACTCATGCAACTTGAATGTAATTCAAATAATGAGGGCAGCTTCTAAAGCAATTCTGGTGGCTGCAAATCTCTGTATTCCTTCCTCTGATTTCCTGTTAAAGCTTTAGCGGCGTAGATGGAGAGGTTTTTTTGGGGACACAGCCTTAGGAGTTACGGCAGGCCAAGATGCTGATGGATTCAGCCAGCCTGGTTTGTCAAAAAGTGCTTTGAGAACTATTTTGGTGGTATTTGTCATGCATCTTATACAAGTCCAAAACCTATGAAATTCTTCTTTAAAAAGGAACAGAAAAAAGTTTACCAAAGATAAATGTTTTCTGGCTTTTTGCACATCTGGGTGTTAAGAGGTGACTTAGAAGCGTTGACGAAGGCTATGCTTTTTAGAGGGAGCCGTCTGTAAAAACTGCCTTGAACTTAGGGCAGTAGCAAAAGCAAGAGAAGATAACTTTTGTACGGGAAGTTGGGGAAGGCTCTTTTTTATGGGAATTTAAAGAAACACAGGGGGAGAGAAAAAAAGAGGAAAACAAAACTGATAGTGGGAAAGAAGCAGAGGCAAGACAACGGAAGTCATCAAAGAAAGTGGACATGAAAGCAGAACGCTTTCAGCTTTGTCCAACAGTTGTACAAATTGCAGCCCAAAGTATCTTTCTTGAATGTGAAACCACACTTAAAATACGATTTTCTTATATAAAAAAAAACCATGTGGAAGTGATATTTCCTGAATGAACAAATGTATGAAAATTAGAGTGGCTGATGTAATTCACAAAGATTTCTCCAAATGATTTTTTTCATCGGTGGAGAGCAAACGAAACGGTGTTTTTACGGGTGTTGCAAAGTTTGGGTGTTTTTGAGATCGCTGGGTGAGTTGCAGAATGCCGATTTCGGAGCAAGGAATTGACTCAGCCTGCCGGTTGTTGTCTTACTGGTGGTGGTATCTGAGAAGAAGCAGGGCATGGGCTGTTTTGGCCAAGGTTGCACGGTTGCCATCTCTGCAGCACGTCTCGTTCCCAGGGTGGGCTTTGGCTAGCAAATGACATGGTGAACTAGGACTCCACAAGGCCGTTTCTCCTCAAGTATTATTTCAGAGTAGAACTATTTAGATTTGGCTTCCTTGTTCAGTCTTGGAAATCTGTACTCTCAATACATACTGTAGCATGAACCTTGTAAATTTTGGAAAAAAAAAAAAGGTATTAGTTTTAGTGGGAAATCTATATCTTAAGCGTGTCCTACTATAATTACAAGTGACAAATAGAGACAGTTCAGGAGAAAGTCAGAATTGTGAGGAAGTTATGACTTGCTAGCCTTGTTTATTTCCTTAATGTAAATAGCATGTGTTTTCAATCTTTGCTGTTGCTTAATATAGTTTTTTTTTTTTTCTGGCCGGGAATACAAAAGTAAAAAAAAATCAGATGTGTGAAATGTCTGCTGATCAAGGAAGCCTTTTCCCAGGGATTTGCCAAGTTGGCTCTGTTGGCCTCCTTGCCCGTCCTGCCAGGTTCCTGCACCGATGAGCTTTGACCACATCCGTGTCTCCAACTGCGGTGCTTTACCTTTGATGTCGTGCAAGTCTTCTCTCGTG
>JAVJGG010000007.1:8929650-8947207 GCA_035590195.1 Aviceda cuculoides
TGTTATGCCAAATTCTGCCTTTCTGCAGTCCTTGGGGGGGGGCGGGGGGGGGAAATGATCGTTGTGCCGGTTGGGAATAAGCGGCGTGAGATTTGTCAGTAATTCCTGTAGCCGCTGTAAAGAGTCGTGCAAAAGAATTTTAGCCTCGGTGTGATGGGAGGGGGCTGCTGGAGGAGACTGTCGGGGTGTCTGATTTTTCTGTTTAAATGAACGAGGGCTCGGGGGAAGCAAAATGTCCTCAGTTCCTGAGGTTTTCATCCTTTCCTTTCTTTCTCCTCGAGGAGCCGGAATAGTAGACAAGCCTGTTAAGTCCCTTGCTTCCTGTTTAATTTCTCTCGTAATATGATGAAGCAACACGAGTTAGCATTTCTGATATTAAATGGCCGAATGTCGAGTGTGAAGTGCTTGACTCGACGATTTACCGGCTTAGGGCTCCCTTGGCAGCAGAGTCCAGGTTCTGACTGGGCAGAACCTCAGGATGGAGCATGGAAGAAGGCCCTGGGGCGTGTCGGCTGTTCCCAATAAAAATGGTTTTACCCTTTGCTTTTGCTTCTAGCTTCCCATCTTTTTGTACTGGGGGTGCTGGTGTGAGGTAGAAAGGAATTACCAGTGATGTAAATTCATCTTTTCTAATTTCGTCTCGCTTATTTTACTCTTGTTTTCCTGTCACAGACTGTTGAAGAGGGAAAACATATTCTGAGAAAATGCTTAAACTGCCATGAGTGACTTTATATGGGGTTGTGTCTGTGAAATACTCCCGCTGCTGTGTGCTTGTCTCATTTTTCTGCAAAAAGGGCTTGATCTTTGTGGAGGTGTTACTGGAAGCAAACTCGCGTGTCGTAGCTGCTGGAAAATGGGTTCCGGAGTCGGTGTTGCACTTTTTGCTCAGAAACCTCTGGTTTTTTTGGTAGCACAAGGCTGAAGAGTTGGTTAAGTATACAAAAGCAAGAAAACACATTTTAATAAACTGTTTTGCCATTTTATGTTCTATGCTACTTTGGTTTTGCGTTGTATATTGTTCTTATTTCCATACCTATGTGCTTTCAAAAGGGCAGAGCCATGCAAGGGTTGGCACTGGATGGTAATTGTCACTTGAGTTTAAAGAATAAACCAGTACTAGGCAGGTCAGCACTGGTATTTTAGGGCTGGATCTGAGGGCTGCTATGGTTGATAAAAGGCACTCTGCTGACCTGGATGGATTTTTGGATCGGCTCCCTAGCTGCCCATCTGGGTAATTAACGACTCCGGATTCCAGCAGGGTGTCTTGGTCATGATTCTTGACCCTGTTCCTAAGCATGTAAAAATAAAAAGATAAATAAATCTTACCTTTCTCTTACTTTGCTAAAACCCAGTACAAGCAAAATATGGTTTTATTATAAATATTGTTTATGGTTTTGTCATATAAGTTCATTGGCTTGCAGCTATGTGCTTACCCTAGCAAGCTGTGGGTAATTCAGTGGTCTGGATGCAATGCTTGGTTTGTCTTTTCAGTCTGTGCATTAAGCTGCACTGATACGGTCAATAAATTATCACTTCCAGTGCTGCTTGGGTGTTCAGAGTGTGATTAGACCCCTCCTAGGCCTGCTACATTGGTAACTGTAAAAAAAAAAAAAAAAAAAAAGCAAGCTTCTTGTTGCTGAATGATGTCCTCTCCCCACGGAGTGATTTACTCTAGTACTTCTATGACCATGTGGACTCTGTAATGGGTTTAAACAGATTAAAGAGCAGAATCTTTGGTATTTTTCCTGTTTTGCTCTTCGGTAGCTTAAATCAAGGGTAGCTTTGCTGTAGTCACATCGGTGCATGACTGGAGTCACATTAATCCATTTCAGAAGCAGCAGGAGCGGACCCAGTTTCTAATGCTTTTGGAATCACTTTTTTGGTGAAGGTTTTGAATGTAAATCATGACAAGTCCATGAGTGGAAAAGAAAAAGGTGGCTGTCAGACCATTATGTTTTGGAGGAATAAATACCAGCTAAAGTTGACTAAAATTTGTATTAGCGGGTAGCTTTAGTCTCGTGCCGGCAAGTGTTCTGTAAGCTGTGTATTTGGGTCTCTTTAATTGGTATCACTTAGGCATAGAGCAGAAGCAGATATCTTGTGTAGTAAACAAAGCAGCAGATTTAAGTTAATGCTAATGTGTCTGCAGCCTGAGCCAGAAGCTTTTCAGGGTTATTATAACACGCTGGGCATACAGCCCGTCTATCTAAGTGTCTGAAGGAGACAAAAGTTATGGATTGACTCATTGTACAAATCAGCTCATCTGAAAGTCAGATTCTGCTATTTGTTGCCATCAGTAATTTAGTCGTATTAAGTACGGCTGAGGACGGATGGCAGTGTTGTCAGAATACGGAGATGGGATTTCTGAGATCCCGGGAGCCATTCCCTGCATCGCTGCAGATTTCCTGTGTGACCTCGGGCAAGTCGTTAAATGTTTCGGTGAAATAGGGTTGACGACGCTTCTTTTTTACAGGGCGCTGTGAAGGTTCGCGTGTTGCAGCCATTTATAAGGGGACGGCATAAACACAATATCAAACAAAAAATTTCAAGAGCGTGTGCCCCGTACATAGCTGGATAATATGTGCTTTGTAAACCTGTCCTACAGATGTGTTTCATAGTATAATATACTTGTAACTGTGCACAGCTAAGGGGGCTGAGTCTTAATTTTGGCAGTAAAACCTGAATATTGATTTGGGCCGACGATGAGAAGAGCCTTTGTTCATTGTGAATTACGAACTAGTATTCGGAGACCATTCCAGTTGTGAAATGGGACGTTGCGTTCTGTCGTGTCTTAACTATGACAAGATAACGCAGACTCTGAGAAAGGCTTAAATATGTAGTTGCTATGCAGTGGGGATAAATTGCATGCAAAATTCTCCTTCTGTGACTGCTGCTGTTATAATTTAAAATTCTTTAGGCATTTAAGTTTTGGAAGATTTAACTCCTGAAAGTAGTGCGGTTGCATTCATTAGGGGTGCTCAACCGAGTGGAAAGAGTTTGGTTATCTTGAAGAACGGAAACTCTGATATTCAAATTAAAATGTAACTTTGTGTATCTTAATAACTTCAGCCCTTTTTTAGGAGAATAAACTGACAAGATAGTGTAGATCTGTGGGACATGTCTGCTTGGGAGCAAAATATTTGTTTCCACAGAACAACTTTATCAAGGCTGGTTAATTACACAGAGCAGAAAGTTCTTAAAATCTGTGCGGAAACTTTAATTACGAGTTAGGCCTCCTAAATGGGTCACGACGCACCGCAATTAGTCATAGGCTGTTTAAGACAATAATGGAAAAAATATCTTGTATCTAACAACTTATTATATAAACGGCGTTAGAATTTTACGATGATACAGAAGACATACCAGTCATGCAAATGTCTTTCTGTTGCCTTATCCACTGCTTTTTTTTCAGCACGTATTCCTACTTTTGTCACAAAGCTCAGCAAGGTTGGCTGCGGCAGAGGGGAACCTCACGCCTGAGCGTTAACACGTGCTGGGCAATCTGAGCGGGAGGTGGGATGGACACGGTAGCGTCTGTCCGTGCGGTTCTCGTGCTCTCCAAGCCCAGTTGTAGCCCTGGGAGAGCAGCGGGGCACCCGGCCCTCCCGGCACCTCGGCGGCGCGGGCTTTTCGGCGTCTTCCCCTCCCGTAAACCGCGTCTCCGTTCAGCCGAGTCGGCTGACGTTGTCATCGGGAATGAGTTTGGGTGTTGGTAGGTTCTGTAGGAAAGAATGTCGGCGATTGGTATATTTGGAGCTCAGCGCTTTTGCTTGGCTAGCTGTGCCGTTTTAGTTTTTCAGCAGAGGGCCTGTTCCTCTTCCAGAGACAACCGTTTGCCTTCCCACCCCCCTGGCCAAGATCCCTTCTCGATCCCACCTCCAACCCGTGCAGTGAAACCCGAAACTGAGACTTGTCGCTTGACCGCCTTCCTGGGCCATTTCGTTGACCTTCACCTGGGCCCCAGAAGTTAAATTTCAGAGATGTTTATATCATTGGTTTTGTTTTAGGTTGAAAAAGTCTGTTCTTATTGAACTAGTGGCCCGAAAATGCTTTTGATGTTGTTTCTAAAACTAAATTTCAACTTACTTTGGAATGTCTCCGTCTTCTCCCATTCCCTTTTTTTCCCGGACAAAAGCTTTCATTTTACACCTTTTCCCAACTTTGCAGTGTGGCTTGGAGAGAAAAAGAAGAGTTTTAAAAATATGTATTTATATGTATATTTTAAATATGTACATGTACGTATATGTAAAATAGAAAATTTGACTCGCCATCTCTTAGCTCGCTAGGAAAATTCCTTTTGGAAGGTAAGGGAGAGAGAACTTTTTAAAACAAGCGATGTATCTCATTAAAAACAAGGCAGTTAATTTTGAATTTTTTCTACAAAATTCAGAAGTCTTGAAATCCTTGGTTATCAAGATGAGTACTTTGAATCTAAAGCCATTTCTCATGTGTTAAGAAAAGTGTAAGATGATGATGCCTTAGTATTATTTTGGCCTATGGTACGCTGGTTCAACACATGCTGTTAAAAATAGTTGAGCTCTGTTGTGATTTTTTATTTTGTGGCTCAGCACAGGTTTGAGGTTGTTTTAGTCCTATACTCCTATTCAAGTTCTTGAGGTTCATTGATGGCACTATATTTCTTTTTTTTTTTTTTTTTTTTACTTGCATAAGAAACATCTCCACTAGGTATTTTCCCATCTGCTATTTGAAGTTCTGGAGAACAAACTAATGGTTTTTCTTTTTTTGGTTTTTTTTTTTTGTTTTTTTTTTTTTTTTCTGGGAAAAAGCATATGGCAGTGGTGAGGTTTTAACATGTACAGATTACTTAAAATGTTATGGCTTACAAGTATAATCTACCTAGAGGGAAACGACAAAATTAGCTGCAAAGGAATTTTGCTTATTGTGCCTTACACAGGAAGTGTAGTTTTCGGGACAGTTTCGATATTAAACAGGAAGCACCTAGTTAGAAGAGCTCCTATTTTCTATTTATTTCGTTCTTGAACAGAAAGTTGATGACTACTAGAAATAAGTACTTATCAATTTTTAAAAAGGTGAACCGATTCAAGTACAGAAATCGATGTTAATACCTGAGCTGACGTAGACACGGTATCGTGGGCTAATTTCATTTTTCGGTCTTTTTTAATAGCGACGGTGAATTAAAATTTTAATTGCCTGCAGTTAGAGCGAGCTCTTATTTAGATGTCTGGGCTCTGACCTGCAGAACAGCTGGGCTGACTTCACACCGCCGTTGGCTTTGTGCTTCCCATCCGATGACCGTCAAGACGAAAAGGTACAAACCGGTGGCACGGCGCTCCGCGGCCGGCCGCTGTACCTGCCTTGGAATTCTCCTTGCCGTGGGCCGAGGCAGAGCCGCTGCCGCGCGTTCCCTTGCCGTCGCCTGTGGGAGCGGATCGTGCCGAAGGGAACGGCCGAAGACGGCGCCGCAGGGACGGGAGTGGGTTGGGTGCCTGGGAAGGAAGATGTCAGGATGCCTTTTTATAGACGTGCTGCTTTGATTGAGAGAGGCGGCAGACGCCTTTTCATAAATGCAATTAAATCCATTAATCGAAGTGGTTATTGCATGGGTGGGTTTTGTTTCGGTAACTCATCCTCACTGGCTCGCCTCTTTGCTTTTTCGTTGCCCTGAGTGCTCGCCGCTCCCAGGCGTTGGCGCACTTGTCGGCTTCCTGCAGCTGACACGTTAGGTTCTTTGCTATATGTGATTTAGGAAGATGAAGTGTTTCAGCTCTGTCTTTTTTTTTTTTTTTTTTTTTCTGTGAAATGGATTTTGAATGATTGATTTAAAGGCAATAGGTGGAGTGCATATACTGATTAAAGAAAATTATCATGTACTATGGAACAAATTATTGGTTTAATTTTGAAAAAGTGTGGGAGGTAAAGGTGTTTTGTTTTTTTTTTTTTTTTTCCAGGGAGGTGAAGCAGTGTTCAGCTGTTAGTGCTCCATAATAATATCAGTAAATGGCGTACAAGCACTTAAAAGAAAAAGGTTTCTATTTCTAGTCTTTGAAATGACTCACTAATAACGTAGACCTGCAGCTACTGGAATTCCTATGGCATAGCGTAGGCCACTGCAGGAGATGTCTCTGTTTGTCCTAAGGGAGACGAAAATATCCTGTGTTTCTACTCTGATTTCTATAGAGCTCTGTATCTTGAGGGGGTATAATGAGTGATTCCCCTCTTAAATTACCCCCAAACCTCTCTGCTCCCAGTCTAGCGCAAGGCACTAAGTGTAGTTTGGGTACTGGGGGCTGAGGGGTGTCCAGCAGTCAAGAGTGTGTGATGTGGGAATGACTTCCAAGATCTTCCTCCTGTCCATTGCCTCTTTTTGTGATTTGGGATGAATGGTCATTGAGTAGCAAATAAAAACTTTTTTGAATATATTTAACTTCACAAACTTTATCTAGTGTTTATGGGGTGGGTTTTTTTTCTGGTTTTTAGTGCCTGAAGTGCGTGTCCTTTACTGGGTTCCAGGTCGAGTGCCGGTTTGACGTAGACCTGATGCAGGGATACCCATGCTTGGAGCGCAGCCTACACACAGGCTCACCAGCTCGAGCTGGATTTTAGCTTTCAAGGATCTGATTCTTAAAAACTTCCATGTCTCATTCTGTACCACTGCCGGGTAGTTTTGCTGGTTTTTAGGCAATTGTTCTGTTATGCGCTCTTGTTAATTGCCAATTCTTGAGTTGTTTATAAACTTTGGTGGTGGTTCTCTGAAAAGATCTTGGCGTGGTCCAAGGGTTTTATCGTCCGATTCCTTTTGGGTTTTTCCCTCATCAAAGGGGTAAGAAACATCAAAACATTTGATATGTTGGGTTTTTTCCTGGCTTCATCTGTATGAATTGGACAGAGTGGTAGGTGCATCTTGTACTTGCTTAATTTCTACAGATTCTTAACCTCTATCTAAGTGGTGCCCAAACGACTATAGATCAAAAGACGGTGGTCATGTTACTGAAACGGCTTCTCCGCAGTCTTGAGTACAACCCGTTGCATTGCCAACTAACACAAGCTATTATATTAGCTATAAAAAAGAGGATAAAAGAAGAGATGAGATACACGTGAGGCCTTTTTTGTCTGAAGGAAGAGGAAGGAGAATGAAATGGGCGCAAAGCTTCCAGCGCGTTCGATTAGCGACGGCAGCAACTGTCTGCTCTAATGGTGGTCAGAACACTTGAGGCTAAATGCATTTTCTTGAAAATCTGCCATTTTTACTAGCTGTCTGGACTCAAAAGGAAGTTTTTGAAGTCCAGGATGCTATGGTCTCGAAGAAAGACGAGGAGAATCTCTCGGCCATGATTCTCTTGACCTCCAGTTATTTTATGGAAGCGAAATTTGATTACGTCTGTGAGGAGTTGCTGTCTAAAGGGTTTTAGTATCTGGTCAGTCTTCTGCTTGTCATACTTGTCCTGCGGCTGAGAACATCTTGTCTCAGTGTCCTAGACCGTAAGTCTTAATTGCTGCAGCCTAAGCAAAAGGAAGAATGATGGCAAGTTTTGCAGGCTACATGACATGCATCCATCATTGAATTTTTTTTTTTTTTTTTTTTTTTTTTTTTTTTAAACCATGTAGTTAATAGCCTCTGGCAGCATATAGGTAGTTCCACTGTTTGCCTAGTTGGCTAAAGCTGGGGTTTTATTTTGTTTTTTTCAAGGGCTTCTTCACAGCAGGAGTGAGGGGAAAAAATTGGACCATTTGATTATAAAATCCTATGGAAAAAAAAGAAATAGAAACACGTTAAACCCTCAAGAATTACATACTTGTAAACTGGCTAGATAAGTGACCTGCATTCTTTAACTACGTGTAGGATGGTAAGCAGAGCGAGCGAATGGGTGACAAACGTGTTCTGTAGTAACTTCTGAGGTTTCAAAACGTGGGTTTTTATTATCTTGTATTTACTTCTTGCTGGTAACGCCACACTAACCTAACCTTGATGGTGAAGGCAAGTGCTTCCGAGTATATTTGCTGTTGCCCCTTAAGTAGTTAAACTGCACTGTCTTCTCCACTTATTTCTCAAGAAGGAGCAATACATTTATGTGTATATATATACACATATATTTATATATAACAACATTTTGTGTGTGTATATATATATGGAACAGCAAGATGCCAAGGTAGTGCTTTATTCTCCTCTTGCCCTTCTTTCGTTATCTCTTGTTCGTAAAGTCTGATAACACTCATGTACGTAGTTCATGCTCTTTGTTGACATCAAGGGAATCTTACCAAATGGATCTGGAATCACCGTCTTGGGATGTGTCCTTATGGTCTGGGTGATATGTGAATTGAGGCACTATCTTTTCTTTGTCACCTCAGCTTAACTTAATTATTCTTATTGCCCCCTGCCTGCTCTGAGCAGGCATGAAATTCTCTTCGATGTGTGAGTACGTTATGCAGAATTTGAAGTTACTGTGAAATAACTGAGCTCTGCAGTGTAAGTTAATAGATCTGCTGCAGACTATTTGGGGCATAACTATTCAAGATGTGGTTTTGATCGTAAGACTGTGGTCGCTTTGGCAGGGAATACTAAAATGAAACCTCAAGGAACTTGGAAAATACTACAATTCCCGTCTTTGGAGCAACGAGCGAAGACCTATTTGAAAATTATTTTAAATTGTTTCTGCTGAAAATTAAAATTACTTCAGTAAAAGCTGAATCTAATATTTAGATTACATTGCTGTTTGGATTTGATCAGTCCATGTAACTGATGTCTAATGCTAGCAGTAACAAGTATAAGAAGAGTGTGAAATTGTAAAAAAAAAAAAAAAAAATTTTTTTTGCTTCTACTTTAGTTGATAGTTAAAAAAACAAAAAGCAAAACACTGCAATGTGGTATTGGATGTTATGTGTGATAAACAGAATTTGCTGCTGCTGATAGAATTACTGCCAAATAACAGTAATTTCTTACGATTTGACAGCATCGTCTATTGTTTATATCCTGGTATTTGTCGTCCGTGTTAATTTAATTCTAACGTGTGTGTTTTTAATAACCACTGTAGCACAGCATATTCAAACTCTTCTGTGCACCCCTCCCTTTTCTGAAAAAATCCATTGTTTTCTATGCTTATTTCCCCCCCTGCTGTACTTACGTACTTGCTATTTGCTTTTTGAACCATTTTCTTTTTTATGACTACGTGATATCAGAATACCCTTAAATACAGGAGAATCACTAGCCTTTCTTGAGAGCAAAGAAAATGCAAGCCATGTGTATTCTACATTTAGTTAAAATATTTTAGCTACTGTTTACATATTTTCTTGCTTCGGTGAGAATTAGCCTAGGAACCACTGAAGCCTGGAATTGCTAAAACTTGATGTAGAGCTTTTGCCCGTGATCAACACAGTTTTCCTAGAGAAATCCCTGAACGAGGTGGAGATGGTTTGAAATTACAATTTCCAAGCCAGTTGAGATGTTCACATTTACTTCATCAGACTGCTCAGTTCTACAATCTCTGTTGCGATTTACTGGTTTTAAGCTGGGTTGATGGGTTCTGCTTGAAACCATGACCCACAGACAGCTTAAATATCAGGAATGGAACTTAAATTGAATAAAAGTTAGAAATCCTAGTGAGCCTGTCCCGTTTGCAAGACTGATCATGTTGGTACACTCTCAAAGTTTTGGGAAAAGGGGCAATATTTGTAAAGCGTCTTGAGCATTAATGGTTTAGTTTCTAAATGTGCTGTGCTGCTTTTAAAACTTTAACTGCCTTTTCGAGGCCGTTTTACACCTTTTAGTTGACTATCAGGATGTATAGCATGTCAAGTCATCAAACATGGTTTTAAGTACTGTGCAGTGACAATTACATCAACATGTCATAAATCTAGGCCTTGGGAAATAAACTAACTTAAATTCTTTCCATGGGAAAGTAATCGCTAGTTAAATGATCATCTCGGTGTTTCGGCAACGTAGACCAAAGAATTTTTTTCAAGTAAAGATGTGTTGGACTTACAATAATTTTTTTTTTCTTGATTCAACTTTTTTTAAAGTGCCTGTTTTCTTTTTGGCTTTCATTATACCTGTCTGCTAAAAAAATAGAAATATTTAGAACCACCTATGGTTTTAAAGGAAATATTTGGACAGGTGGATTTTTTCCAGATACAGGGCTGTTTGTACGTAAACAAACACCACTGGCTGCACCAGTTGCTTGAGCATCAGGGAAGGAACTTGCACCTGCCTTACCTTATGGTCCCAGCTGTTTATGGACCCAATTTTCCTAAACTGGTCTGAATGACAGCACTGCTATTACTCTGTTGGATCTCTAGCAGCTTTAAAATATTTTTTTTTTTTTTTTAAAAAGGTAGAATGGGGGAGAAGGTCTGAAAAAGATATTCTTATCTGAACTGAATAGACCAAACACGCAGTTCAGAAATTTGCTTTATCTAGGTTGGAGTTCATCTGTTTTGCAGATAAAAAAGGTAGGTAGAAAGGGAAAACAAGCACTTAAGTGTTACAGCTTATGCAGAATTGAGACAGTTGTTTTCGAATTTTATTGTGCTTGTATGTTTATAGAGCTTTGTTGCAAAAGTAAGCATACTATACTGGGAGGTTTTTTTTTCTGTGGGTAGAAAACAAAGGGCAATTGTAGCATCTTCAAAGAAAAGTTCACTTCTGCTTAAAGTCTTTCCATTGTCCATCAGAGATCATGTTATCAATTTATTACCCTAAATTTACTACTCTTAAACTGGGAAAATATTTTATAGAATAACGAAGTATCCAGAATTGCTTGAGAGATTCAGACATGCAGTTTCTGTTAATTGAAATGGGAGCTGTGTGGGCTCATTAAGTAGCTTTGAAAAAAAACTCATCCTTAAAGTATTGTTTCTCTGCAGTAGTCAATGTCAGCTTTGTACAAGATAAAAAATTCCTTTCCATTATACTGAGAGTTTACCTGAGAGCATAGAATTGCCGTTTTGTACTTAACGGAAGCGTTACGAAGAAGTACTGTGTTCTTTAAAATCAGCATGAAATATTTGTCTAAAAACGTCGATGAACATTTAAAGGTGATGGGACGTTTTCCTGCTTTTTAAAGAGTAAAAAATAACTAAAAGGTTGCAAGGACTGAACTACTATAGTTAAGAGTTGTACTAATATCTGTGAAACGTGGGTAAGATTTTTGGTTTAGTTTGGTGAAAAATGCAGGAAAACGTGGCGACTTCTTATTAACCCCTCAATTTCTGTAACCTGGAATTAGGACACTAGTTGAAGGCGTGGAAGAGCCAGAGCTGCTTATCTCCTTGGAGAGAGCAGAAATTCCTTGCGGGACCATGACCGAGGTCTATCATGTATTTAACCGATGTTCCTAATATCAGGATTCTCCTTCTGAATTAAGACCTGTGTTTGGGCAGGACGCAGGGATACCAGGGCAATTCTGTCCTTCGGCGGAGGAGGGAGGGAGGGTGGGATACGACCTGACGGAAAAGCAAATTTTTAGTGTTACAGTTGCTGGAAAATAGCTGTGTCATCCTTTCCCAGTCGGGGCTATTTTGGGCGGTGCGTTGGAGAGGGAACACTCTGCTTTAATTTCAGAAATTGCGTTTCAGTGGCTACATGTGCCTCGGCAGCGTGGAAGACTAAAACGTTTTCCCTTTGGAGTCATGGGAAGAGAGGAATAAGGAACCTTCTGAATAAGTGGAAAGCTTGGGGACAGGTTTTATGCTGATACCTGTAGCTTTCCACTTTCTAGTATAAATATATCTTTTCTTGCACAAACTGGTAGAGATAAAAGCCCATGAGCTTCGTCCCTTGTCCCGCCAGCAGTGAGGACTTTGAGGTGAAAATATTGAAATAGAAAGAGGCAGCTTCCATCCTTGCTGCTGCTATGACAAACTGTTGTCCTGTGGTGACATTGTAGACCACAGCTCTTCTGCAGTTAAAATTTATTGTTGAAATTCGGTTTCAAACTTGTAATATTAAAACAAAACTGTTAAGGACCGTGTCCCTGATAAATTTCGAGCTCTGTTTACTCTTTTACACTGATGAAATGAAAGGGGTAAAAAAAAAAACCCCGAAATAATGGTGGAAGAGATATAGGGGAGAAATGTGTACCCGTATCTACTAAGACCTGAAGGGTGGGATCATGAGGGATAGATCTGGATAAGGAATTATTTTTTTGTGTGTAATCAAAAACCCCTGTGTCTTTTAACCAAATGTTGAAGAGCAATATGGAAGAGACCCTGAGACGTTCCAGAGTAGCATAGTAGGGGGACAAGTTAATTTTTAGCACTAAGAATTAAGTAACTGTTCTCTCTAGCAAGTTGCCTCTTTGTCTGTAGCTGCCTTGAATGCATGCAGCCATTCCCCAGTCCATCAGCAAGGAATATATTAATTGGTTAAAACTGAAGAGTGAGGTGAAGATGTGCTAGTTTCAACCAGTATGAATTTTCCAATTGTTTTGGGGGAAAATTCTTGACCAATTTCAATGGAAGTTTCTTCGCGATGAACACAGAACATTGTTTAAGGAAGTGACTTTAAATGTAAAAGTAAAGCCGTTGCCTGATGTGTGAGATGAGAACTTTCCTTTATTGATCATGAGGAGATTATCGAAAAGAGATGTTGGAGAGATTTAGGGGTGTTAATTGTTTCTGAATAGCTACAGGCACCGTTTTGGAAGTTGACCGCACGTAACTTCTCTGGGGTAGCCTACTACTCCCTTCTTGCAATAAGAAATAACTGGTATTTCAAATGGGGAAAGACTATCTTCTTGCATCATAAGTTTGCTTGGCAAGCTGAGATAAATGAATATATATGCGGGGAAGCCTAAAGAAGGTGCAGAACACCTATATACTGGAAAAGGAATTTGACATTATTTGGGCAATAGTGTGTATCTGGTGCAACCTGATAGGCTCTTGCAGCCTTTCAGAAATGAAGTTCTCACTTGGTGGTAGCTTGTGTCCCCAAGAAGGACATAGAAATACGTGTGGTCTTTGCATGTGTTCAGGAAGATTCTTTTTTTTTTTTTTTTTTTTTTTTTAGAAGTATGCAGTGCTGCTTTTGTTGCTTGCTGGAATCAATCACAGTTTTTTGGCATCAGAATAAGGGCAATGCTCAGGGCTTTAGAATGAAACTCCTGTAAGCTCTTGTTTCCTTTCTGGGTATTGGGAGTTAGTAAATAAAAAGAAATTAAGTTTCTTTTTAAATGAAAACTAATATTGTGATTAAGAAAATAAATAATAATTAAGGAATATAAAGCAAGATGTGTCTGAGAAAACAGACAAACAGTTGTTCTTGTGTTTCTTTTGACTGGATAAAGATGAAATTTGACCATTTGGGCAGGTCTCTTTGCCAATACAGATCAAAAGTTTAATTTCTGAAACACCTAAGGAAAGCAGCTGTACTCTAAAGTCCCAGTCGTTTCCACAGTGCTGAAAAGATATATAGAGGGACCTGAAGAATAAGTTTTGGGGAAATGGGGAATGAGTTTTAGAGGAATATTCTCCCTTCCCATTTTTTAACATCTCTCCTGAAATCGTGTTGTCGGTTAGATTTTTTGTCTGTGTTGTTAATGTTAGCTTAAGAGGACGTTCATTAAGATTGGTTCTACACGGGTACTCGAAAGATTTTTTGAAGTGTGAAGTAAATGGTGAGTTTTGGGGTGGGGGGAATGCAAAATAACGCACTCGACACAAGCGAGGTTGGAGATGTGGATGTCTGGGTGGCAAGGAGAGCACGCGTGTCCCTTGTCGCTGCAGCTCGGTGCAGCCGGTGACTTGGGTGGAATTTCCCTTGGGTGGAATTTGGTCTCTTGAGGGCAAGAAAACATTGCCAGCTTTATCCCTTCTTGGCGTTTTTGGCCCAATTTAATTTTCTTCTTATTTGGCCTTCTTTGCTCCGTGGTTGCCGTCGGTGCTCTTGGTCTCCATTCGCATCGCTTTCCTCTGGGATTCCCCGGGGGCTGGCCCTGGGATTTTAGCTCCCCTTTTGAAGAAGCTTCTGAAATTCTGGTGTCCAGTCTACAAAACCTGTCCTGCTTGCAAGTTTTAAAATTACTGACAGAAGGACAATAAAATGCATCTTACATGCTAAGGAGAGATGTGGTTGTAGTAGTTACTACCTTCCTGATATTATTCCTGTTCCCATCGTTTTGCCTATCTCATGTCTCAATTCATGTGTTGGCCTTGAAGGTGTTAAGTACTGCATTTTTGGGTATCGCTGCCAATTCGCTGACAATATAAAATATCTGGAAGAAATTCAGCTTTCAGCTTTACTTTTTCTCTCTACTAGGCTGGTTGCTATTGTCTTCTAGAGAAAAAGCTCACTTTCAGAAGCATAAAAGTTCATTAATAATGTAAGAACTTTATAAATTATTATCAAGTTGGGAAAGAAATAGAGGCTTACAAATGAGTATAGGTTTATACTGTAGCAGAAGTGAAGTCTACTGTTCAAATATCAGTTCAACTAACCAAGCCATGAAAACTAATATCAGGTAAAATGGTGGTTTAGTATTCTGTATTTGTTATGTACAGGTTCATCGGGCTGATTTTATTGATCAGTTACTACTTTTCTGCACGTCAAAAAATGCAGATGTAATAGTCTTAGCATTCAAACGCAGTGTATCATTTTAACTTCTAGAACATGAATGCAAAACAACAAGGAAACTCTTAAATCTTTCTTATAACGTGTCATTTTTGAGCATAAAGTTGTTATTGCAAGTGTAATAATCAATTAAACGGGAAATTGTTTTTCCAACTTGAAGGCATTGAAATAAATTACATGGAAATGAAATAAATAGAAAAAGCGGTTTGTGTACTCCGCTAACTTTTTAGAATGCTGCATAATTTAAAACAGTACAAGCAGAAACATGGATGCAGGAGGGGATGACAAGAGAAATCTTCCTGAGCGGTGGTGGAAGATTTCAGCTGCTCTAGAAGAATGGGAGACAGCGGGAAACGCTCCGCTGAGGATTTTCCTGGCCGGAGGATCAGACCCACTGGCCTGTGCTACCGATATTCCGACTGGCCTGCTGCGCAGCTGGAATCGCAGACATGTGGCACTGGACAACCAGGAGCACAGCAAGTGTTTTCCTTGGATGCAAATGAAGCGTATCGTGGTTATGGCATCACACAAGAATGCAGACATCTGATTTCCATGTTATTGAAGTTAATTTAAAAAATATCGGATTTTAGGTGGCTTTCTGGCTCTTCGGGATAAAATAAATGGCAAGGCAGTTGTGAAGTGGTTCTGACATTTCTCTTAAAATACAATTTCTCCAGTATGAAATCAAGAATAAACATAGAAAAGTTGCTGAGCCTGCTGTGTTATAAAAACTGGCACCATTTTGGTGGGCCTGGGTTCAGAAACCGAATGGTCTGCAGGTGCAGTGAGGTTCCGAACGCTTTTAAACGCCGTATTGAGGCTTTACAATGGATTTTTAAGTGCACGCTTTCTGCAAGTCACTCTGGAGGAGTTGCTTCGGGTATCGTGTTCTCCCTCGGTGTCCTTGAAGATGTGTCTGTACCAAATGCGTGCCAGTCACGGCAGGTATCCACAAAAATGAGTCGGGTCGCTAACAAACTGTAGGATCGTCAGCTCCTGTAACTGTCGTACCTCCTGGATGAAGGATTAGATGGATATTGGTGCCTGTAGGTTGTCGAGTTAAAAAAAGCTAGTAAATCTTATTTAAAGTTAATAAACACTGTCCTGCTTACAACCTGATTCTGGGAGGTGAGGGTTATTTTCTGATATTCCGTACTTCTCCCTGACTTAGCGGAACTTGAGGACACGCTGCACCTCGCAAAAGGCTGTGCTTTGTTCCAGTGGCTCTCTAATTAGCGGAAAAAAGCAAATGGGAAATTCCTTCAGCACAGTGGGAGTGAATGTTGAAACACTTCATGCAGGGATGAACTCTAATTCGTTCATGTACTGTAGGCAGCTTTCAATATAGTAATGCCAAAACCAGGGCTGTGGTGTGCCAGGGAACCAGCTATACCAGCACGCTCTAAACAAAATCCAGGCGCCTCTTTCTCTGACCTTTGGCAGCCACTTAATTAAACCTCGGGGAGATTTAAACTGTCGCTTTAAAATAATGCAAGAGAGTATCAATGCATCAAGGCAACGTTGTGAGCGTCCGCGGTCTTGCTAACTAAACCCATTTGGTTTCCTACTCTCTCAGATGGGGATGTAAAACTCTGAATCTTCATGTAGGATTTTCTCTAACGTGGGTACTTTGTGTTTCAGCTTGTGTCTCGCGGTCTAATTTTAAGAGAAGTTGTGTTTTTAGTCTTTCCTCCATCCCGATTTGTAGCAGGTCAGAACCACGGTTTGACTTTCTAAGTCGTCGTACTTGTGGGGCTCCTTCTTGCACCAGCATCTTCTTTGTGATGGGACTGGATTAGGTTCATGTGAATTTGTAAACTATCTAAGTTGGAGCTGTGTATTTTTTCATTTGCTCTTTGGGGGTTTCAAGTGCTACAAGCCTCCCAAATTGATTTTCGTGTATTTGAGCTTACTGTTTTTCTTCTGAACTTAAGTTGCCTATGTAAATCATCTGGAATGAGTCTATCATCCAAAAGACTGCAAAGAGTAAGAAATATTGTTTTGGTGGCTGTGCAAAACGATGAAGACTTCCTTTCTTTTAGTGATGTGTTTCATGCGGTCTCTGACATTAGCTAGAAGTAGACTATGTGTTTTATTACAACTTCGGAGGAATTTGGGGTCCTAATAGAATATTTTGGAGGATCGTCAGTCTAGGGACTCTCGTCCATTCTGATGAATTTTTTTGTACTTTATTGCTGAATGTGACCAGATATCAGGTGATGCTTATTATTTTGGAAATGGAGGTGGCAGTAGAGCACCGAAAGGCTTCCTCCTCCATCTTGGTAACATTTGAAAGAGGGATATGGAGTTTCACTTTGATGTCAAAATCGTGACAATGGTGCTCTCAGCTGGCAGGAGCATCCTGCTGGTCACCTAAGAACAGTTATTTTCTGGCTTAACTGTAATGAAAATATTGTGTTCTTTTCCTTCTCTTCTTGAAATTCCCCCTTGTGCATTCACAAAGATACACTGCTGCTCCCTGCCCAGACTCCCAGAGAGATAAATCCAGCTTTTGTTCTACCAAATTCTTTCAGCCTGGCACGGACAAGGCTAGTGGCCTCGTCTGATTAAATCCACTTCACTGCCGTGCAACATGACAAATGCTTTTGGTTCAAGTTGAATGGTAAATCTTTTGCAAACAGGAAAAACAGTTGTCAGCTGTCACCGTTGGGGTACCAAACATGCATTGCGCTAGAACGAGCGGACAAAAAAGCCCATGAGGCGTACGGCAGATCAAATGGAAAACCTACTTGGGGTACATCCAGTTCTGTTGAGACTTGAGTGTATTTTTGTCAAGAGTTGTTTAACAACAGAGGGGAGAACATCTGTCAGCAGTTCTTAAGGCAGAAAAATACCGTCTTTTGCTCTCAAGAAAGCCTAGAAATTGCAAAATTACATGATACTATATCATTTTCAAGATAGCAGGTTTTGAAAACTTAATTTGTTTTGCTTACAAATGTAGCTTTTGACAGAATTTGGGGGGGAGGGGCAGATGTGTTCTAGCTGTCTTTCCGT
>JAVJGG010000007.1:8947307-8975532 GCA_035590195.1 Aviceda cuculoides
CCCCCCGGAACAGAAAAAAAGCCGTTTCAAGGAGCTCTGGAGAAAGCTATTTGGCTGCAGAGTGGCGGCTCTGCTTCCGAAATTAAGATGGAGTGAAACGGGGTTGAAAGTGATACCTGGGTGTTTGGCATGACCCTGGTTATTTGAGTTCTTTGTGAAAAGCACACAAATTTTTAAGACAGTAGACTTATCTAAGCAGATATGTTTTTCTGGCCAATGCAGAATATTTACTTCTCCAGTGTAACTAATGCGCGGTCACCTGTTATCACACGCTTATGAAGTCCTGCTGCGGTAGTTAGTGGTACCATTGTCAAATCAAAGGTCTCTGGGAATATTTCTCACTGTTCCAGAACTCTGGACCAAATCTTTCCAGGTCCTCTGTTTTCTTATTCCTTCCCGCTGCACTCCCCACTGAAGGAAGTAGTAGAGAAATTTTGTTTATTACAGGACATAGGACAAACTGGGATATTTCTGAGTTAGATCTGTGTGTGTGTGTGTTTTCCACTCTATTCCTTGTTTTCTTTGATTGGATTAAAAAAGGAGCAAATACTAGTTTTTTTGTTTTTCATAAATGACTTGCATGAGAATTGGTAGCTTTTGAATTAGAGCTTGTTTTAAACTCTTCGATGTGGAATATTGTAAGTCAGCCTCAATGCTGTGCCAAATTTATGCTTAATCCCAAACCGAATGAGATTCAGTTGGCTATCTTATTCTTCATATAGAAAGTCCCATGCATGGTAGAGTGCATGTTGATGTTTCCTTTTGGGGCTATTCCTGCAGGTAATTTGTTCAAACAAAATTTTTTTTTTTTTTTATTAAATACAGGCAAAGTCCAAATAAATCAACTTCCAATAGAAGTTTCTGTTTTAAACCCGAGTCAGACAGAAAATACTTCTACCAGATTCCAGATTTGGAGATTTCGTATCTGGAAGGTGGAAGGGGAGCAGCACCATCCTTGTACTATGGCCATCGCTCTGAATTTGGCCTTCCAAATATAGACCCAGAAATTATCTGCGTAAATAGCTGTGCTAATGGCTGTGGGCCTGCTCGCTCCATTTTCCAGGCTGGCTGGACACCAACCAGTTCTGACCCGCAGGCATAATGGGCAAGCGAACATGCTGAAAGCGTGGGGTAACCTAACGGACCTGGCCGGGCTTTCGGAGCGGAGCTGGGACCTGCGGCGCACGAGTCCAAACCCGGAGTGCGGCGGACACGACACCTTCAAATGTGACAGCGGGTGGGCAGGCTGGCTAATGGGGACCGAGAGCTCCTTTTTTTTTTTTTTTTTTTTTTTGGGGGGGGGGGGGGCGGGGGGCAATCAAGGAGGTGTGTTACTACTGCTCGCTCATTCCTTCGCTTTTGTCCCTGTTCTTCCTCCTCACCTCTTGGGAAAATATTTTATCCTTTTTATGCTTTTGGAGTGCAAACTGAAAGAGGTGCTGCAAATTATAACATGAATTTCTTACCCCGTGGGTTTTTTTGTGCTTGTCACTATTGAAGGAAATAAGGGTTATTAGTGTCCTTTGGGGACCCCTTGTTTTTTGTAACTCATAAAAAAAAAAAAAAATGAAAGAAAAATTGTGATGATGAAAATAGTACTACAAATAGTAATCTCTGTTTCTGCCCTATGGCTCTTGCCCTTTACACCTGGAAGGCTGGAAGGAAACTTTCCTTTACTAGGCTTTTCATACTGAACAAAGAAATATTGACCTGAAGGTCGTAAGTGGCTCAATCCTCAAACTGTGTTGTTTGGAGCGATCCTTATGGTGATGTTTTTATAATACGCTAATGGCTTATTAACTCGTGAGAGGAGTGAAATAACTTTGCCTGTCAGATGAAGAGCACTAGAAATCTGATTTAGTCCTTAATATAGTAAGGACATCTCTTCAATGACTTGCATACCTTCTTCCTCAGCTAGAGAGCTTTGTGACCTTCTGTTCAGTTTATTTCAGATTACAGGTGTTCAGGAATTGCTAGAGCTATCAGCTTTGGGGGAATTGTAGAACTGAAATAAAACAGAAATTTTTGCCCCCTTGCTTCATGAGTTGTTGTCCCTCCTGGCTTCCCAGTAATCTCTCATCATAGAGCTGGCAGTAACTTGCAAGTCTAGCAAGACTCAGTAAGGAAGATTTTTGTTTCTTCTTTTTTTTTTTTTTTTTCCCAAGCTACATTTATGTTCTGCTTCCTTTTTAAAAAATTAGATCAGCATCTTGATTTTAATTCAATAAGACTGCTAGCTAAAGCTTCTTGAGCCTGTAGCATAGAAAATAGGAAGCCAGCCAAACAGAAATGACTGCTGAGATAATTTCATCTCACGAGTACGGGCCCCAACTGTGCGTCCTTCAGCTTCGTTTCCTAAACCATATATTGAAGTCCGGACCTGCTTGGCACCCGGTGAATGTCACGGTGAGCCGCGCCGTTGCCCTGGGGCTCGGGAGTCCTTGTGATACGATGACCACGGTCATCAGAGGACACCCGTCCGGAGAGCGCTAGTCGGAAAATCTTCTTGGGTCACAGAGCAAGAAAGCTAGTGAGGTGTCTTGGAAAATGCATCAAAATACATTAATGCTATAAATGCAATAATTTGGAAGTGAATTAGCAGTCATTCCTGCTAGGAGGTTTTTTTTTTTTAAGTGTTGTCAGCATTAATCCCTCTGTGCTCTCAGTGGAAGCAATGGTGTATAGTTGTGGTGGACAATTATCTAATTACTGGGCACTAATGAGTAGCGGTAGTCTCTGACCCTACTCAGAGACGTGAGGAATGTCAGACTGACAGATTGTTCCCTGTATTCTTTCTCTCTCCTTTCTCCCTCGTTCAGTATTACAGGCCAAATACTGCGTGACATATTATAGGGAAGGAAAACACACCATAGCGCTCGCTGTTGCTGAAGATAGAGACGGACTTTGAGAGAATCCTCTTGGAGTGGGATCGGTTTTCCGACACGACTGCTCAGGAGCTGAAGCTGGCCTTATGCCATCTGCCGCTTCTCTGTCTGTCAGGGATGAAAATCCGTATGTTGGATCAGGGCTTAAGCAGGAGAAGGTGTCCGATGCTGCTTTTTTTTTTTTTTTTTCTTTTTTTTTTTCCCCACTACCGCGCATTGGCACTGCCCCATCTTCCGTGACTGGGTAGCTTTGTGGAGATCCTCGTTTGGCTCCGTGTTCCGATAGTTCTTAGCTTTGATGTTGTGATGAATGAGATCTCTGTCTCCCTCTGGAATGTTGTTGTCGGAGAGAAAATAATAGGTTTGGGATTTTAATATTTCAAAGGAAAAAGAGCTAATGGTGTGAGTAGTAGCTGCCAGTTTTACGTAGCCATCTTTCAAAACGGAGTGTTGCATGATGTGGAGACCTAAAAGGTACAGAAAACGTTGAGGTGTTTACAATGTTGGGTCTCTAGTCCAAACCGAAACACATCCTGGCCACTTCTAGACACCTTGTCTATGTTTGGATGGTCATATTGACATGACTAGAGCAGAGCTTTCTCTTTCTTTAATTTTCTCTTTAATGCCTTCATGCTTGAGTTTTGGTTTTGTTTTTTTTTTTTTTTTAATATCCCCCCCCCAAAAACTCAGTTGTGCTTGTGACTTATGCCTGTAACTTAAGCACATCTTGCGGTGGGGGTGAACGTGTGTCTCTGTAGGTCTGCCTCTCCTCGTGTCAGTCTGGACTTAAATGGGTTTAACCCAGTTGCATGATGAGAACCTGAAAGGTCTGAGTTTTTCTTGCAGGGTGTTGTTGACATGTGCCTTTCTTGATCGTTCTCACAGCTCTAGTCCAAGTTTTTATCATGCTGATGAATGCAATGGTTGTCTTTGCCAAAATTAGGCTTTTGGTGTAGTATGCAAGTGAAGTGTTACCATGAAAGTAACTTTATTCTTTTGTTTTAACTTCTAGTGGGTCAATTTTTCTCCTCTAGCATGGAGTATGAGGTATCACTTTCAGAGTTTTCCAGAGCTGCTTCCCTCCCCACTTCACAACAGTGCTCTTTGGTTACTAACAAACTGTTGACTTTAGTCTCTCTAATCAGATCATAATATGAACTTACAATATTCGTTGCCCTTGAAACAGAAGCTTACAACTGTCTGCCTTCTGTTTTCCTTGCGTGCAGATATGTGCAAAGCCATTTCTTTTTTGGCTAGCATTCTTCTGATGGTGGTGTACCGTGGTTTCTATAGAGCTTCTCCGTGAGTATATTTCATGATATCCTGTGCTCAGCCCTGTCTGTTGTTTATGATGTTGAACAGTGCTTCCTCTTTTTTTTTTTTTTTTTTATACTTTGCTTTTGCTGTCCTGTTGCAGTCTAGAATCAGTCCTGGATTCCTATCTTCTGCAGCAGAGATGGTCTTCTGCTGAGGTATTAGTTGGTCCTTGAACAAAGGTTGTGGTGCAGTGTTTGTAGAAATAGGATCAACTACCGTAAGTCTTGTCTATTGTGTTAAAAAAACACCCCACACCCAAACAAACCAAAACCCTGGAAGATGAGGATGCTAGGGGTGACATGAGGACATCTTGCCCAAGGGTCTTTTCCCTGAGGCCTGGGAAAGAATTTGTCCTGGAGCAGGAAAAATAAGAAGTGATTTGGAATGTGTTGTCAAGTTCAGAAAGAGAACTCTGAAGGTGAGATGTTTCAGAAGTACCTGGTAGCAAGAGTATGATCGTCAGCTAGCCTGGACGAAGTCAACGGGCACTGTCCCTTGGCTAACGAAAGGTTGAGCTGAGGTGGAACTGCGTCATGCAACTGTACTGCTATTAACACTACGTCTACTCGCATCAACAGAAAAGTACTGTTAAAACAGACGTAATGGTTGACATCAGCATAGCCCTTAGTAAATGGTTTCTAGGTTTTTCCACAAAATCTTTTGCTCAACGTGTAGATTTCATTAAGCAAAATTGGAATTCAGTACCGTTCTGCATGAGGAGCAGACATTTCAAATGGGTTTTTCATATATGAGTTGCAACAAGATGCTATGGCAGGAGAATTCAGAGCGACTCTGGAAAGAGAGATGTGATGAGCTTTTCTCTCTTGCTTGTTCTTTTTTTTATGTTGGAGGAGCGGATATATTCTATCTCCCTTTCCCTAGAGGATTAAATAGATTACTTTGCTACTAGTGCCTAGTTTTACTTCAGTAGGTATCTTGCATCCAGATATTACATATTACTCTTGCACTTTAGTGCTTCTAAGATAAATGTAATCACAGTAAATGAAACCAAATAGAAAATATTGCACTATAGCTTTATATACATAGTGTTTATATATAAAAGAGTGTGTGTGTGTATATATAGGGTTGCCACCCCACCCTCAAGATTTAACTGGAATTTGCAGGCCCATTAATCTGCTGTTAATGCAAAACTCAGTCATTGTCTAAGGTAGGCAGCTGTTAGTACCTGGCGGATTTAAACTATTAAAAACCTATTACATTATCTTTGGTGATGCTTAGGGTTGAGAGGAAGAGCAAATAAATTACTATTTTGATGCAGTTGATATTCTTATAGACGCTATTGACAGCATCAAAGAGTTTGCAGAATTGGGCCCTGTAATGTTAAAGCTCCAGTTATACACAACAGCATTTTTAAATTTTTTTTTAAAAAGTGAAAATATCGAGAAGAGCTTTGGACTTTGAAAGCCTGTGTGGAAGTGAAGGAGTTGTTGCGACCGGTGCTTGGAATATTGGGCATGTTGTCCCTGCCAGTGTCGTATCCGTGAGCTGAGCTCTCGCTGCCTTCCAAGGAACCTGCACAAAGGCGGTGTTTGTTCTCCTCCTCCCTGACCCCTGTGACTCCCAGCCCTGCCAGGGTGCTGGAACCATTTGCTGCAGAAAAAAAGCAGCAGGCTGTAGAGCTCTTGAAGAGGAGGATGCAGAGGCAGGTGGTTTGAAAGCGCTTAGACAGAAAAATAGGTAAATTCCTTGTAATGCATCACTTGTGACAATTGAGGCAGTGCATGATGGTTTCGAGGATAAAAATGAAGATTTGTATTCCGTGTTTTCTAAGCTGTAGGGTTCGATATTGAACTTCATACGTTAGAAATGGTAACCAGATGTGGATTTGAACCACTATGAGAGGGTGAAGAACTGAACAACGCAAGTTAAATCTCGCCGGCTATGTTTTTGTTCGGAAAATACGAAGCAAAGGTTCTTAACAGCTAAAGCACCCCTACTTGTGTGTGTCTGATAACTTTAAGAAAAGTCCCACTCGCAAGAAGTCCACCAAGCACCATGCACTCAGTATCAGAATGCTATACGTAAATTTAAATTATTCTGTCTGCTGCTAGGCAGTTGTTTTGGCTTGCAGCTTGCTCTGTGTAATGGCTCTTTGGAGTTGACTCAAAGGCGCCTCGCTGGAGTTAAAAGCAAGATGAACCGAGCGAGCTCATTATTCCTGTCATGGCTCCAAGTTTGCTTGATGTGATCTTAGTGATGTGACAGGATTCCTACAACTTCCCGCTGCATAATTGTTGGTGTTACTGTCACAAGTCGAGGCCTGCAGTTTCTTCCTTGCTTCTTGCCTTTCCTGTCAACCCATGCAGCTATTTAAAAAGCTGAGATTGAGGCAGTAGTACAGATTTTTGATTCTGAAGTGAGTGCTGTGATGGAACTTGGTCTAAAGGTGTGAAAACCACATGCCTATTCCAAGCTGGAGTTCATAGGAAGCTGTACCATCTTTCGGAAGTCAGTATACCAGGATTGCTCTTGGTGGTGGGGAAAAAGAACTTTTTTTTCACATAATAATTATTTTTCTGTTAATTTCATTTTTCTCCCAAAGCTTGCGTTCTGTTGTGTCTTAAGAGCGGAAAACTCCAACAAGACACCAGAAGATTTGAGGCTTCAATTTTGGGTTTGATAGGTACTTTTTGGTGCCTTCCCTGTGTGGAAAGGGCGAGAGCGAGACCAGCCGAGCCGGAGAGGTCAGGGTGGTGATGTGTGAGCGCAGTGAATGTGTGTGATGGGAATTCCTGGGCCTTCACCCATGTTTTCCGTGGCCTCTCCCACACCTTGTCCGTCCTGCCCGTTCCTGCTGGCCTTCTCTCCCCCATTACCTGCTTTTTCTTCTCTCTCTGCCTTCGGTGCCATGCTCACGGTCGCCCTTGAGCCTCTCTTCTCCTGTGCTAATTATTAGTTCTCCATGAAGCTTAGGAGAGAAATGTGTGTAAAGGTATCCTGCATGTTGGCGTGCTAATAAGCATGTTATTTTATGTAGTAATTTCTTGCACATCCTTAACTTCTGTTCCTCAGAAGATTTCATTCCTGAGTTTTCTTGATCTCTTTTCTTAGGCCTCCCACCCACATAAAGTTTCTTCTGAGCCGTCTTCGTTCTCTTGCCTGTTTACCTCCATCCTAAGTTACCGTTTCCAGGCTTTCTTTTTGCCTCCATCATGATACCCACATCTCTAAAAGCAGGAAAATGCTACTGGGACCAAGTGCCTGCTTCTCCCTCTCACCTGGCCTCTCTGTCCCAGTGGCCAGATGCAGAAGTTAAGGTATTAACCACCGAGACCCTGCTCACGGAAACGTACCCAGAGACGCGCAGATACTCCAGGTGATATCCAATAGCCAGAGACTATTTCCAAAATTTTTTAGGAACCTTCACACAGGTGGGTTTTTTACATGGAAAATCCCCTGTGAGTCTGAAAAAAACCAAACTTGAACGCAATTCTGTTTCTTCCCCTCTCTTTCAAGCACCCAGGCAGGAGTTAGAGTGTTTGGAGGATCGCTTCTAATTGTTAGACAGAGGAGAGACAGCTTCATCCATTAGCGCTAATCCTATTTCACAAGCAGCTCAGTGTTTAAGCTGTTACACTTATTTTCTTCTTGATTCATAGTACCTATTGCACCTTTACCCTCTGAAATTGGAGGAAGGTGTCACTCAGAGTCTCACGGCTGAAGGTGTTACTAATGTGGTCATTATTTCTTTACAGTGGATATCATATTTCTCTTAAAGTTAGTATTAGAGAAGAAGAAAGCCACGCTTATCATGTACGGTAACATTTCTGAGACTCCTGTTTTTTTGTAATAAGTTGGTATGGTGTCGAGAGAGCAAGGAGGGAGTGCGAGAAGACATAATCAGTTCTTCGTACAAATGGTGATGCCCAACTTGCAGATTAGTTTTTTTACATCTCTTACCAGCACTACTAGATTCACTTCAATTGCCTAAGGAAACAGTAATGTGGTTTTTAATGGCTCATCAATTACTCTGATTTCTTCACTGCTTTATGACACACTTCATGCATCCTGTTTCCCCAACCCAATAAATATTTAACTATACTAACTGGAGCAGCTCCGCAGGAAGAAACGGAGATGCCCGTCCAGAGTAACGTAGAGCCCAGCGATCAGGAAGGATTCTTGCATGGTGTGTTGGCATCATAAAGCTCAAAGGCTTGTTTTACGTGATTAAGAGCAGGATCTTCAACAGAGCCCCCCCCCCCCAACCTCAAGCCTACAATCTAATCTAACTATAAATTTATATTTGGCTGGTTTAGATAGAAAATGCTACCCAGGACCAAAGAAATAGTTTCTTTTTTTTGGTGGGGGTGGGGAGTGGTGGTGAGAAGGAGGGTACTCTTCAAGGTTTATTTAAGTGTTCTTGAAACAAATCTGTGGAGATCTACTGCACGCTTTGGCAGCTGCTGATTTGGAGAGGTGGTTCTTCTGTGGGGTGAAGCGCACAACCGATTTTCCGAACTTAGTTGGTCAAGCATCTGCTTAACTGCTTTATTGAACAAGTAGAGGTTCAAACCATGTCTATATTCCATTTCATCGTGTGCTGAAGTGCACAGAATTGGGTCACTTCCATAAGTCAAGCTCTTCAGCTGTTGTCGTCAACGAAGTAGTGACAATTGCAGAACCTGGTAATAGCTGAGATATAAAAAATCCAGGAGCAGTGAGTGGCAGCTGACCTCCAGCAGGCATGCCATCAGCTTGACCTTGGCTTGGTGTTCCCTGAAGGAAGCGGTCGAGATGCCAAGTCCAACAGCTTGTGTCCAGTATCTGCACTAGAGGCTTCCTGAATCAGTGTAGGCTTCCACGCCTTGGGTTGCGAAGGTGCGAAATGAAGGACGTTACACGGAAGAAGTGGTATGGGATTCATTATCTGCGGCCGAGTCGCCTCATTTGGAGCCTGTCTGATGGTTGTTTCTTCCATAACTACTTTTCACTGATAAAAGAGAAATGGACACCTCATTTGGGTGGAATGCTTGTGATCTGCAGCCGGAATGGGCAGAGGAGAGCTGAAGTGTGCACGTTCTTGATGGTTACTCTTGATGCGCAAGGGGTCTCGGTTTCAACTCTTCTGGTATAAGCGCCGGGCAGTTGAATCGGTGTAATGCTTGCTGAATGGCCAAGGACAAAGATACTTTTCCACAGAAATAAGCTTTAGCCATAGTACTTGAATTTTAATGTGTACTTTTTGCATGGGGCCCTCCCAACTTCTTAAACTGCAAAAAAGTCACTCAAGTCTTTATCACTCAAAATTACCTGTGGAACAGGTATGTGGGTAATCATTGCAAACAAGTGTAGGAAAACTGGCAATGAGAGTGCTTGTGATAAACAGGATGAATTTGTTTTCTTGCTAAATTTGAGAACCATACTTCCTCTTGGAGGGGAAAGGAGCAGGGAGAAAATGAAGGAAACCTAAGAGCTGGCACGTTTCATCAGGTGGTTCTAGTCAGATGGCAATAATACATTGAGCTGTCATTTTAAGGACAAAAGTATATAGTAGTACATTTTAAATCCACCAAGTACATGCTGTGTAGTTAAGCGCTAAGACTAAACATGTGCATGCATATGGACGAGAGGATCAAAGTTTTCTGCTCTGAAAGAGGACGATAACATGAGTTCTGCCAGGAAAAAAAAGAAGTGTTCATTCAGAGGCATCACGGAGTAGGCTGACAGGAGGGGGAAGCAGCAGAACTTGTGCAGTACATGTCTGAATTTGGCAGTGATTTAAAATTCAGCCTAAAATAAACTTAGTTGAGTACAGGCAGATTCATGTTGAGCCTGTACGCTCCCTTCAGTGCGAGCACATTATGTGAAAAGGTGAAATTTCTGTCTGAAAATTTTCAGAAGGCTTGGGCAAGCGTCTAATGTTGGGAAGTATGGGGTTACGATTACAAGAAATTCAGATGAGGTTTTGACCGAATGTAAAAGCAATTTATTTGTTGTGGGTTTCAGCTACGTTTCTTACGGTTTTCAATTTGTGTTATTGGTTAAGAAAACGTCTGAAAAGCCAGCATATGGCAGAAGTGGTGGTACGGATGCAATATAAAATACTTTTCTTTACAGAATCAGTGCTTATGAGGATATATTTTGGGTAGTTTAAGTATCATCCAAGACAATCATATCTTTTATAGCATGTATTGCAAATTTTTAAAATTATTTTCAGTTTGAGTATAGAAAAAAAGTAATAATAAATGCAAATCAATCATAGAAGAGTGATGGACCATGTGTGCATAGAAGATATAGGAGTTGAGATCCATTTGGGATTTGCAGGCGTTGACACCCTTGGTTGCTGCCCAGTCCCTTGTACGGGTTGTGGGGAAGAACTGGTGCCGTCGCCTAAATTTAAGGAAAGATGCTTCTGCTGGCGTAGTCGTGCTGGGGACCTGCAGGCTGGTTCCAGGCTACACTGGAGGTTTTCTCATCTGGGTGCTCGTCCACCGGGAGGACGGGACCTCGAGGAGGTTCTCAACTCGTGCCTGCCGGATTTGCAGGGCTGGTTTGGAAAGATTTTGTGGATAACAGATGCAGTGTATAATGAAACAGAAAACCATGTTTCTGTGGAAAAGAACTGTGAGCTCGTTGTGCATACGCTGGTCTTGTTCGTCCCGGCTGGAGAATGTAGAGCTATTACTGGTTTGGGGGGCTTATATGTACAGTTGCTCCGGTATCTTCCAGGTAAAACTTGAATTTAGTAGTGCTGAGAGGAAAACCATTACAGCTCTTCCTCCCAAGAATATGCTTATGTGACTGTTTCAGGTATGGATTTTCAGATAGGTTTTCAGTCCTGTTCCCTTAAGCAAAAAGCCTGAAAGACATGATCCTTGTAAAGTGAGGAAGCAAACAAAAACTTAAAATAAAAAAAATATGCTCCTTCATACCAAAGCCAGGTTTATGAGTTTGCAAACCAGCTCACCATTTTGATTTGTTGGAGGCAGGAGCCTAGTGAGATTCCTGCTTGATAATCCATGTGTGCTGGTCTGTCTGTCTTTATCATGGCTGTTAGATATTTCTTGCTAGTGTTGCCAAGTACTTTTCAAAACCCGTCTATTCGGTCACAGAAGTTGTGCTTTAATGTGCAGTCATTTCTAAAAGTGCTTTAGGACAGCAGTTAATTTTGGAAGTAACTAAAACTGTTTCTGTACAGTGTAGGGAGTGACAGGACTGCAGAATGGATTTATTTGTTTTATCATTGGGACAAACATGAAGTACGATTCCAATCCCTTGTGATAACTTCAACTTAATCACTAAGGAATTACAAAGTTTGATTATTTCTGGATATTGACGCTGTTATTAAGAATTTGAAGTTCGCAAGGGAAAAGCCATTAATACAAATATTTTTTTCTAAAATGAAGCATGGTAAAAGCAAGAAATGAGCAGCAACTTTTGAAATGGTTTTGATGGCTTGAGAGGAAAAGGGAGGGCCAGGAAGGAGGATGAAATCGTTGACCAGTGAATGAGTGAAGAGGCAAGAATTTTTGATAGCAAGCTTTTTCCCTACTTGTTCAGTAGTAACTAGTAAGTAGTTCCTCAGACAAGCAGCGGTAGCTACTGTTTTATGCTGTTGTTTAAATTCCAAAGCCATGAGAGACTAATGACAGAACTGAAAAGAAACTTAGTGGTTAAAATATGGATCCCGTGGGGATTGCTGGGGGAGCTGTACCTGCGTTCACAGAACTAGTCTGTTAACTAGAGTCTTAGGGTTAGCTGTCCTGTGTTCTGTCTGCTCAAAATATGTTTTCTTGCCAGTAGCTGTTAAGAAGTCGCACAAATGTCAGCACCAATCTCTGTACCGAAGACCACGTTGGGGTACTTCTGTTGAATGTTTTATATTTCCATTACAGCGACTGCAGTTATGACATTTTTTCCCCGAGTAAATACACAGACTGTCGAAATCAAATTGAGGGCATCGAAGTAGCTTGTATTTAGAAATCATTTACTGGGTAGGAAAAAAGCAATAAGAAGAAAACAAATTCTGAAATTCAGTTACTGAATGCTTAGCTGAAGCTAAGTGCAAATGTTTTATCTAAACTAATAATATAACCAAAACCCATTACAGTAATAGTCTTGCTTAACTTACTGAAAACTTGCGGGGGAGCAGTAGAGAGCAAGGTATGTATTCATGATGGATTTGAGAACGTGGGAAATTAATGTATTTTTCCTTCTCTTTTAGGTAAGTAACTGAAGGGGACATGAAGAATTGACAATTAAATGGCCAGCATGTTGCAAAAGGTATTTAACTTTAAATTGAAGAAGAACGCACAAATAATTCGAGTACAGGATTAATGTATATTCTTTCTTGAAAAAAAACAAAACCCAACCCTTGATTAAACCTTCTTTTATTTACTGAATGATTGAAAGAAGTAAAAATCCATAAGCTTGTGTTTCGTGTTCGTGCTATTGTTGACTGACATGACCATCTAAGAGGAAATGAGATGCTCTTCTTAACGTTTTACCTGTAACCCATGATGATTGACCAAATGCCAACCTGCGTGAGGACCTTCCGCCTCTCTGCTTGGCGGGGACGCTACGGAGCTCTGCTTGCTGTCCCTATACAGGGATTTAATCCTTCTTCACCATCAAGTTGACATCTAGGTTTTCAGGAGGTCCTCGCTGTGTCATTGCAGAGAAGAGAAAAGAACCTGGTTTGGGCTAGTTGGCTAAAATAATTTTATTTCCTATAAAAGCTGTAGGAATAATAATATTATGACTAGAATATATAAGTATCATGCTTGAAATCTTTTTCTCCCCCGGAGACTTTGCCTGAGGTCAGATGAGGTATTGCTAATTTAGCTGTTGGTCACTGGCAAGTCTGTTTTAGGTGCGATCGTAAACTTGATAGATGCGTGACATCTGATTTCGAAGGGGTGATACCACTAAGTAACTTGGAGAAGGCTAAACTGGTATCTGGTCTCCAAACAGCCGCTGCCTTGCCAGCCAGATGGTTACGTAGGTATGCAAGGGCTTGCCATGTATTGGGAAGCAGTATTTCTAAATATGCCGCTAACAAAATTCTTGAGCTTCTGCTGGTGACACCCACGTGTAAGCTTTAAAGCACACTCTGCTGTATTTTGTTTGCAATAGCTGGCCTACTGATTATTTTTTAAATTGCTGGTAATTGATTGTAATTTTGTACCACGTTTGTTGTCAAATGCAGTAGTGTCTGAAATCCATCAGAAGTGTGTAGGTTGATGGGAGAGCGATGGTTACGTAGACTAATTCCAGTTAAGACCTATTAGGGATGGTAATGTAATGTTATTTGGGAGAATCTTCAGAAAGGCTGGCTAAAGAAGAAGAATTCTGTCTTAGAAAAGTGTCTGTTTCGTAATTATTTCTGTTAGAATGGAAGTGGTACTACTTAACATTTTTGACATATTTCCTGCTGTTTTTCCTGATTTTCCTTTCTCTCCACGGGGATTTTACTGACATAGAAATGTCATGGAGAAACAAAGCCTCACCTGAAGCTGATTAGCGAACTGCAGTTTGGGACTATTTCAGCTTAAAAAAAACCAAACTGTTCAACTAAAACTTCAATTGCACTTGATTATTCTAATTTGCATTTTAAGCAAGAAGTATTTTGAAACTTGGGGTATAAATGTGTTGCAGCTAAAGAAGAAAACAAATAAATATTTTTCTCTCCTGAAGCTCATTGTAGCTTTGCTAGGTCACAGGTCCTTCTGAAAGAAGCACAGACATACCAATGTGTACAAGGTAATGATGGCAGAGTTGTGCTTATTATCGGTGAATAAATGCCTTTGTGGGAAGTAAAAGTTCTTTTAGGTCCCCAGAGAATGCTACAACATCTTTTTAGCCTTTTAAAAGATAAATCACTGGGCTAGCATTAAAACAAAGTGCTGCCAATTGTGCCTACTGCAGAATTTTTCTTTCCGTTTGAGTAGCTAAATGTTAAGAAAACCTCCAGCTACGAATCGGAGGCAGAACTTATAGTAATTTGGGAACGATGGGTGGAGCCTGCAGTGCAGTATAGTTGTTGCTTTCTGAAAGTGGGGTTCTGAGCACCCTTGATCATTCGCTTATTCTTGCCATTTACCTTTCCCAGTGTCTGGGTGCTGATGGGGAGGCCTGAGCGCGTGAAGGATACATGGCTGCTTGAAACTGGTTTCAGGCTTTGAAAGAGCTAGGGTTCCATTTTCAGAGGTGATCCTTGCAGTAGGTTGAAATGCATCCCATTTAAGGGACTGGTTCCCATTTAGTCCATGAGATGAGCTTAGGATTCTTAGTATAGCAGAGCCACAACTGCACGGAAAATACAGTAGAGTCCAACTTTTGCATAACAGTGATTTTTTCTTAAGCAGTTATTGGAACTGGTAAAAACTGTGTGAAAACCAGCATTAATTACTTGTTCACTAGTTCTGTATGCCTAGCAAAAACATTAGATCTGACGCAATGCTTACCGAATACCTCATGTGTTTGGTAAGTTTAGAATTCATACAAGTTTGTCCCATATAGATTTAGGTTTCATGAGTGACATTAGGATATGTTGTGGGGAAAGAGATATAATGATGTAAAAAGATGAGATTGAAGTGATTTGTTTCAGGTATTTTAGTTTATTACATTAGACACGTTACTGGGTCTTCGGAAGCTTCCTCTGGGAAACATGTGTCCTGTCTGTCTTAATGACCATCTGCAGTGCGTTATTATTCTGTCATTGTAATTATGTGCTTTCTATCAGAAGCCAGCAGAGACTCTGCTGCCGAGGAATACAAAATGCCTTTAATTTTTATGGGAAGAATAATCTAATTTTATGTTATGCCTTTGAAAGTTTTCAGAAGTCATGTCAGTAAACCAGGTATTGCTCTATGAGCTGCGTCATTACCGTCTCAAGCAACCTGCCACGTTGGTTCTTGAATTACAGATGTACTCCCCCCCTTCCCTTTTTCATTTGTTACCTATATTTTTGTTTGTCAAGCCGTATGCACACACTTAAGCTCTCAGTAAAGGACTTCAAACATTACACTGAGATTGTACAGTTCATTTAGGTAAATGCCGAACAACATGGTAAGGTCAGGGATTCTCAAAAGTAGGTCAGAATCCTCTAAGATTTCAGAGTGTCCATGTTCTCTGGTAACTTTGCCTGGCCTTTTAAAAACACCAGTTTTCAGTTTGTACGATTGCAGAGGTGCCAGTGGAAATAGGAACTGTGTGCTCATGGATTTTCCCAGTGCTCAACTGAGCCTTGGCACTGCCTGAGATGAGAGGTAGGTGTTGTCGTCGCTTTTAAGACACTAAGGACTCGGCCATCAGACCTCTGTGTGTGTATAGATATATTCCTTATATCACAGAACAAAATGTGTGTATTTGCCATTGGTAGGTCACAACGTGGCTGGTGTTGGGCTACGCAGCAGGGGAATTTTTTTTTTTTTTTTTTTTAACTGACTCAGCTGATGGGGTGTTCAACATCCAGCTTTACGAGAGAATCTGCCTGGAATCTCTTAATGATGGTCCTGATGGTTTTTCAACAGGAGAGAACCAAAACCCGCTGTGAATAGAAGCTGAATGGCAACGTCTGCTCCATCTCCTACCTGAGACACATCTATTGTGTCTCACGATTTAGATGTGATAAAAGGACCTCTTACCAGTCAACACAAAATCCTTTCCAAGTGCTGCTGTTTTGTATCTGATACATGCCCAAACATACAGAACTTTACTGGACTGGATTTCTATTGTTAAGGGGCATAAGAAGCTATTTTTTGGACGTGTTTGGGTTACAATACATGTTCATGGTAGTATATTTTTGGAAAAAGCAGGAATCCACAGATTTCCACTTCCTCGTTAGTAAGCTTACACAGGTGCATTGGAATGCAAAGGGGCTACTATGAGACCGTGAAAAAATATGCAACTGTAAAAATGGTCAACGCGGCGGCAGATCTCACTGGAGTGGCTTTCTGTCTGCTCTGCAGGCAAATACAGAGCTCGGGATGCCAAGGAAAATGTAAAATGTCCCCCCTTTGACTTCAAAATGAAGCAAAGGCAATGTGCTGTTTTATAAATTGGGTTTGGGGGATGGGGGGGAAGGGGGGAGTGTTCTGGTGAGCAGGATAAATAAGCAAAAAAGCTGTATCTTAATCCCAACTGCTTCATATTTTTTTAATTCAAATCTGTTGAGTGCTGCACTATAATTTTTTGCATTTGCAAATAATGTTCATAGAGCTAAGCAGTAACACTGGAGAGCAGGTGAATTACTGAACGGGATTTACCTTTATGGTTTGAACTTCTTCCAGATCCACAGCTAGGCAGCAGGAGTTTCCTTGCTGAATGATGTATAAGATAAATATAAAAGACATAATTTACTATCTGTCCATTAAAACTATCTCTATTGCACCTGCCTTATTTTTTTTCTTGTTAGCCTTCTTTTATGAAAATACATATTCCTTCATGAGCTAATGCACTATACATGGTTGTGTGCCATTCCTACATGCTAAACTTAGTCACTATGATTTCTGTTCCACACTAATATTACGATCTCTGCATCCACTGGTAAATATGATATTAAAATCTGAGCAGGACAGATGTAGCAGGGAAGGAAAAAAATCCATGCAGTTTGCTGCAAAACGTGGGGACAGATTTGATGGGTCAGTGTGGCGCAGGGTTCCCGTCAGTGGAATTTATCTGCTGAAGGATCTGTCCTGGATCCCTGAAGACACAACTTACAGCTGTGTTTGATGTGTCTTATTGTTTGTGTGAAACATCTGTTAAATTCTGTAGCTTGACAGTACGCTCTCCATATTCACACTAGTGAACTTTTGAGGAGTGATTTGGTGCTCGTGAGAATCATTGAATTATTGAGATGTTTGGCAATTTACTTTTCTGTTGAATGCAAAGAGTGCTGGAGAATATTAGGTTAATACAACAGTAGTTAATATTGATAACTATGCAATATAGTGTCATTTTTTGGGGAAAAACCCATGCTCGTTAGGTTCAGTTTCTGCGGAAGTAAGAGGGTAATTCTGCATGGTAAATTCAACAAACTTCAAAGGAGAGGAGACAAGTTTTGGGACTGGAGCAGAGGGAGGATGTAATTTCGTTTTGATATACGTCTGCTTGAGTTAGAAGAATTGGGAAGGCATTGTGTAATGCCTAATTAGTGTAAGACTGTCTCGCTGTTAGTCCTGATGACTAGACTGATAAGCATTAGGAAAGATTTGGTTTACTGAAACAAATACAGAATTGGATCCTACGCTTTGTTTTGGAAAGTTGAGAATTGGTCATGCTCTACAGCCTGGTTTTGCCTGGAGAAGTGTGTCGATCAACTGTAATCTATAATGGGATGCTTCCATAGTTTTATTTGTTTATGTTGGAAGGTTAGATTCGTAGGTGCTCAGTAACAAATGCAATGCTACTTTTCCACTTTAATTCAATAAATGGTGGAAATGACTGTTTTATTCCACAGTGTGAGCCATTGATCATCTTACCAAATGTTTTTGAGCCCGAGATCACCTCTTATGCAAGTTGATTCCGAGTGCTCAGCTATTTGTCACATGCTTTATTGGTGGTATTTTTCTTTATTAGTGAAGAAGGCTGTAAGCAGAGGACATGAATGCTTATATTAAGATTTTCAGAGTGAGCAATGGAAATTTTAGGACTGACAGAAAGATCTTATGTCTGCACCTTATCTTTATTTTATAATTTTTTTTTTTTTTCCTTGAGAAGTGGATGCAGCACTTCAGGATTTTTTTTCTTTGTTAATGTACATTAAAAGGTAAATTGCATCCCCTGAGGTCTGCGTCTGAAATGCTTGTATGCACAAACACAAAACACGATGTCCCTGCCTGTGGCAGGGGGATTGGACTAGATGATCTCTGAAAGTCCCCTCCAACCAAATCATTCTGTGATTCTGTGAGAAGTCAGTTCTAGCCGTACTCCTCGTTCCTTCCAGCTGCGTTGCTGTAGCTTCAGGTTTATTTTTATGCTGTGTTTCAAAATGGTACAAAATGCATATCTTTAAATTCTGACTAGATATACAGTGATTTTTAAGTTGTCACTACTATCTGCCTGTTTGAATTTTCAAAAGAACTGATAACTACATCTGAAAAAAAACCTGCATAGCATTTCACCTTAAATGGTACTTTTGTTGGCAGCTTCAGGGGATGTGAAAGTTTAAATGGGCATAATGAATAAATTACCCTTTGACTGCAGACTGTTCCTTCAAAACAAGAACGAACGGCGTATGGTGAGTTTCCGCTGCTTTTTGCTTTCTTGTATTTCTTCGTAGGTATGCAAGAGGCTCATTTTCTTCATGATTTATTTAATCCATCAGGATCTGGCCCGTGTTACAAAATGTAAGGAAAAGCATATTTTTATCGTAACCAAAATGAGCATGGAGAAGTCACGGTTATTTTCTTGGGGTCTGTGACTACAAAATGGGAGAAATTCCAGAGCGTCTGTGAAGATTTAAAAGTATTTCACTCTCGCTATTGATTTTTACCTGGAATGCTTTCAGATGCCGGGGCAATTAGCAGCTAAGCTCGAGGCAGCCGAAGAGGGACTGCTCCATCAGAAGTTGAAACTAATGGACACCCAGGATAATTCCAGTGTCCAGCACCAGGTTTGAACCTGGACTGCCACCAGAAGGGGGGGGGAGCTGTTTTAAAATGTTGCGTAGCCACGCTTGAAAAGAGCTTTCAGTTTATTAGCTGGGAAGAAAATGGGTGAGGAAAGCATCTCTTGCTTGAGGCAGTCACTGTTTAAGAAGCAGATTGTATTTAGCCTTTGCATGGCTTGTTCTTTTCTGATTTGTTTTTGTTCTGTTTTTTTTTTTTTTCCTTTTTTCTTGGGCACAAAAATAGAAGGAAGAAGCCACTTCAGATAGGCAAAGATATCCCAAAGTGACTTTGCTTTATTTAAAAAGGAGCCCAAAGTATAAATCCTGAGGAAATGTCTGATATAGTCCTAAGCCTTTCCACAGATAATTTTCCAGATGTAAAGTATAACTTGACGTGTGAAGCATTGGCTGCAAAGAGCAACAGGTTGGCTGCCAGGTTTTTTTTTTTTTTAATCTGTCTTAGCCTTTCTGCCAAAATCTTATTTTTTTTCTTTTACTGCAAGCGTGGCAGTTAAAAGGGCAATATGTCTTTCCAGTGAGAGAATGGGTAGCTCTTCAGCCAGACCAATTTCTTGCATTCTGTTTATAAACGTAGGTTGAGAAAACACTTTGTTCTCACGCAGTTTTTGCAGTTGCCTTATTGTGCCAGAGGAGACGAATACATGGGTCTGGCCTCTTTTGCAGAGCTACTTTTAAAGGTATTCTTCTTGTTTTAATGTTTCAGATAATGATTTGTTGCCTTTTTTTCTCGGACAGCCACCCCCAGCCCCATTTGCAAATCTGCAAATCCTTGTGTGTATGTCAGGGGGTGTTGCTATTTTTAAAAAATGTTTGTGAATGGTCAGTGTTGGATGAGGCTTTGCGTTAAGAGGTGAATAAGAATGGGAAACTAAGCTTTTTCCAAATACTCTGACAAATTAATTGGATACCAGTAGCTTTTTGGCATTCCACATTGCCTTTACATTTAAACAAAAGCAGAGAGCTACCGTGACAACCGCTCCTGCAATCATATATATAATGTGTATTCAGCAGCACTACAAATTTTTATATACCTGTAGCACTAAACAGACAAGCTTGGTAAATCAAGCAAAGATAATCCCTGGTGGCTTTTAGAAGTTGAAATTCAACTCTTTTATGCTGTTCTTGTCTAGCTAGAGGGGAGACCAACTGGAAACAAAACCTTCTAGGAGGTAATGCTACATCTCCTGCCCAGTATATTAACTGGTGCTGGGAGCGAAAGCTGGAACGTAGGTAGTAACAGTCGTAGATGAAACGTAAAGGCGGAATTTTGTTGTCTCTGCTTTTCTCTATCCATGTTCCAGTGCTATTTCGGGCACAGGTAGAGGTTGAAGACAGGGCCAAGGTACGCAGCTTCGTCGGGGTTTCTAATACCACGGAAGATTTGGGGGTGTCAGAAGTTATCCTTTTAAGCTTGTGCCTCTGTTTAAGTGTGTTTGTATACTGCAGGAACTTCACTCTTCAGTCTCGAAGTGCCACTTAAAAATGCACATTTTATCTTCCGTTGACGCGAGTGCTTCGTGCCTGCCCTGTGCTCTCTGAAGATTGTTTCCTTGGCTGTATTTCAAGAGTCAATGCAAAATCAGTTGGAAGTGAGGTTTGTGTTTGTGTTGGAGGTAAGTGTTAATGGTAGAAAGGTTTCCATTGGCAGGTTTGAGGGTGAACTGGGTCACTCTTGTGGCTCTTTTTGTTCTAGTGGACAGCGTAGGTTTTTTCCTTCATAAAGCATCAGTGGCATGTACTTAGTATCTCTGTTTTTACAAACCTTTGGCTTCCCTAGACGACTTTGCGATGGTTTGAAATAATAATCAAAAGAATTGTAATACCCCCAAACATTTCATCTACTAAAAGGGAGCAAGCTGAGGTAAGAAAATATTATCCCCAATGTATGCCTCGGGTTAGGAACGCAGATTTCCATGAACTGTTATGTTAGCAATCTGTGTACTCCCTCACAAAACCTATTCTCCAGATTTACTTGGGTAGTGGGAAAGAGCGAAAGGGCTGACATATATTGGATATATTTTAAAGTGACTGCAAACCTGCTCTATAGTTTTTACAACCCCCCGTGGCTGTAATGTCTATGGTTCAGAAGCCTGCGTTGCTGCAGAGGTGGGAATGTAAAGATAAAAGTAGTAATTTTAATTTCCTTTGTGTACTTGGAGCCTTTTAGCTAATGAAGCTGACGAAAGCGGGTCTGCCTCGTTGTCTACTCTCGTTTTGCTCAGACTGTAATGTCATAGCAATTTGTCTCATGAGTTTTTAGCCATGAGAACAAATTATGGTCTGCTGTAACGGTAATTATGTTAACTAAAAAGGTCATAAAAATGATAGGGAGGCAGTTGTGTATTCTGAGTATCCAAGCTGTGCAATTTGTATTTTTCCCAAACATTTTTAATTAAATATAGGGAAGTGTGTGGGTGTATACACATATATATATACACACATATAAGTACACGCATGTGAGTGGGAATAGAATGTATAAGTGTATGTTAAATAAAACAAAGACCATATTTTTGGTTGAGATGAGCAAATGTGAATGAATCTCTATAAATTCTCAGAGGTGAGTCAGCTGATGCGTTTGAGTTAAAGCACTTGGATAAAATCCTGCACAGTAGTAGGCAATAGACAGTTTCTGCTACATTTCAGCTCTTCTATTTAATGCTTAGACAAATAGACTTTGTCTTTTTAGATGGGAACTGGGTACTTTTCTGAAGGTTCTGCTTCCTGTTTGTTAGAGAAGAGTTTTTTAAGTGAATGCAAATAGAGGAATTATAACAATTCAGTGTCTTTTCAGTGATGCAAAATCTAGGTTGGTGGTTATGAAGTTGCTGAGAACTTACAGCTGAGCTTCCTGGCAGGAGAAATTTCTTGCAAGTGGAAATGAGGTAACATGCAGTGGGAGAAGTTGCTGGGGTCTCCATTTAGTTACTGTTCAAGGAAAGCAGTTAATGATTTTTGGAATGAGCCGTTAGTCTTCCAATTTTAAAATGAAGTAGCAGCTGCAAAACCTGAATTTTGCCTTCTGTTAAAATTGGACAAATACTGAAACAAAAGTCCGGTGTAGGATCTTCCGTCAATAATGTTCAACATAGGATACTTGTCCTAAAACATATCAGAAACAGAATAACAGAAATCGTCCAAGGAAGGCTAGTGCTATCTGGGAGAGCACAGATGGTGTTTTCGGAGGAGGAGGAAGAAACGATCCTCCTATTTAGGAAAAGGTTAATGTGAGAGTATGTGACAGTTTTATTTATATCTCCATTAGGAGGGTTAGCTGGGAGCTGCCACTTGCTCCATATCTTCTCATAACTCTATGACAGCAGTTAGTCTGTGTGAAGATTACGACCTCTAACGTGGCCAAAAATTTACAAACCGTTCTACTTTGTTGTCGTTCCTCTTTCTTTTTGTTAACTGATGTGTTTAAAATCACTGCATTGGGGATAGTGATAGTCTTGAAACTGTAAGTACACTGTGAATTGAGGAACTGTTGCTTGCCGTACTCTTCAGACTGTCCGAAAGCGTGCAATGAAATAAATTGTGCCTGGGCATTCAGATCGTAACTCTATTTGTCATCCATAAAAGCTGAATTTCAAGATCAGACCCGAGGGTTGGACTTTCTCGGTGTTTTCTCTTCAGCAATAGCCACAGCCTGGTGCTTGGGGAAGAGCAAGAACAGGGCAAGCATATCTCAGACTTCCCATGAATAATTTTCCAGCCTCCAGCTGTTTTCAGCTCAGGGGATTTCCTGAGCTGGGTATTGTCTCTGCGTGTTTAATAACCCTCAGTAGTTCTCTCTTTCACAAATTTGTCCCTCCTTGAGCTGTGGTAAACCCTTTCCATCTCGCTAAATGAAGGGAAATTCCTGCTGCCCCCTCTATTCCAGCTGCTGGGCTGGGATATGGGAAGCCTGATGTCTTAAATTCAGGGTGGGGAAATAAAAGGTTTAAAAAGGAAAATAGTGAGGTTAAAGACTACGGGTAGTTATTGCTACAGTTGAAGTATCGTGCCGAATACAGGCATATGATCAAGAACAAAACCAAAACACTCAAAAAAAATACTGCGTACCGAAGACAGAGATCTGACTAGGCATTTGAGACTTTGCAGTAGCTGGCTGTCTTGTCAGTTCTCTTGCTCTGGTAGGTATGGCTTTATTTATAAAATATCAGCTTTCCAAAGGAAGCCATCTGGAAATTAGGAACTTTGTAGTCACAGCTGGGTTGAAAAGTGAAGACCAAATAGCAAGCTCTTACCAGGCTCCCCCTCCATTTTGTGTGCTGAATGATGCAGGAGTTCCGTGAGAAAGCATCTATTGATTCTGTAGCACGAGAAATTAATGTAGTGTAGTTTCTGATATTTGGCATTACACATGGTTCCCATCTTTCATTTCGAACGCTGAAAATGAATTTTTTTTAAATTTTTTGGGTTTTTTTTGAATCGGGAAGCTAAGGAAAATAACTTTGTTGAAGTGTAGAAACTTAGAAAATGCATCTTAAGTGGGGGACAGAGCCTCATCCCATCGAGTCAAAGCACAGGGTGCTCGGTCCTTTCCCCCGCTGGCAGCACGTGGCAGGAGTGTCCTGGGAGACCATCTCCCATCTGCTCTTCCCCGCTGGATCCCAGTGCGGTGAGGAGCAATTCCCAGCGGCGTATCCCGCCGGCGAGCGGCAACGTGGAGCCAGGCGCAAGGGCGCTTGAGTAGTCGACTGGGATGGAAGGGATACACGATGCTGGATGCCAACTCAATCTATTAGAAAATTATTATTCGCCTTGAAAATTCTGTTTAAAGTGGCAAAATGACAGCCAAGTGCTCACTTCAGAGTGCGTTGTCGACTAGTTCTGAAAAGCACTATGCACAGGAAAGGCGCCGTAATATTAAACGTAAGCTGTGTTTTTAGAGGCCTGGGACTTGCTCAGTTTTGGGTGAATTTTCATGGGGGTGGCAGGAAGCTTATCCCTGATAAGCAGGGATATGGCAGCCAGATTTTTAAGTCTGTGCTCCAAAGCATGAATATTCTAGAGGTTTTCTGTGAAATAAATGGTGGTAAGAATTTTCCTAAAACTATCTGTTCTGCACACACAATTTCTTTTTTTTTATATGGCTAGACTGTCAGCCTGAGAGAGACACCAAGCACTGACAGTGTTTGAAGTTTGGTATAATAACAAGCAACTTGCCTTTATACTGTAAATTGTTAGATAATCCGCCAACATTGCTCTCTGCACTACAGCAGTAATACCTGTTAGTGTAAGGATTTGGTCTAGTTTGTCTAGGAAAAAGATGACTTTTTGCTCTTTAAACAATTTCTGCTTTAATTGCTTTTGTGGTTTAAGGCCAGGCAGTAACTAAGTACCACGCAGCTCTCTGCCCCTGTGGGATGGGGAGGAGAACCGAAAAAAAGAAGTGGCACTTGTGGGTTGAGGTAAGAATGGTTTAGTAAGTAAACTAAAATAAATAGTAATAATAACAATAATAATAAAATATAATAATAACTGCAGCGAAAAGGAATAATAATAAAAAAAGATAAATAAACCCCAAGAAAATACAAGTGATGCGCAATGCAGTTGCTCACCACCCACTGACCGATGCCCGAGCAGCGATCCGCCGCTCCCGACCAGCTCCCCCCAGTTGATATACTGAGCATGATGGTGTATGGTATGGAACATCCCTTTGGCTAGTTCAGGTCAGCTGTCCTGGCCGTGCTCCCTCCCAGTTTGTTGTGCACCTACTTGCTGGCAGAGCACGGGAAACTGAAAAACCCTCAACTTGTTGTCAAGGAGCACTTAGGATAATTAAAACACCATGATTCTCATCCTAAATCCAAAACACGCAGTACCGGCTACTAACCAGTAAATTAACTCTATCCCAGCTGAAACCGGGCCGATTGCAAGTGGGAGAAACGATGGAAGTGCCGAGAGGTGAATGGATGTAGTAACATCACGGCAATTTTAGAAGGAAGCAAAGCACGGTCCTTGGAGCCGACGTCTGGCCCTCTGGGCTGCGACGTGTCCTCGGCAGCAGCAGTGCGAGCGCAGTAAGACCATTTTTATCTGTGTGTGACATCTGATATTTTCTATATTTCCTTGGCGGTGGTATAGCAGCACTAGGAGTTGCTCGAACGCTGCTGTTCAGGCACCCTGTGCGGTCATAAGCTCATCCCGCAAAACAACCGGGTGCTAGCGTTAGTAGGGAAAAAAAAACTCGTGTTGAGTTTGGCACATCAAAGTATTACCGATAAATTATTATTGTTAAAATAAATATTGTCCAAAGGCATCGGTATAATGACCGGGATTGGATTTGAGTCATATGTGACGGTACCTTTTAAGGGCTGTAGCTACTGTAAAATACAAGTCCATATATTTACATAAATATCATGTTGATTTGGAAGTGTGCACTCGAGCGGAGTAAGTGAAGTTTCATTTACTTTCACACATGTGTTGAGTATAAATGTTTTGACAGTTCTCCCATTGCTGTTCCTTTAAAACTCAGGTTATCAGTCTTTGGGATATTCTCTCAGAGATGAGCTGCTCTCTCAAACACATATGTCAGGGTTTAGGTGTTTTTTTGGTGTGGTTTTTAGTTGTTGTTTGGTTGGTTGTTTTTTTTTTTTTGGCATCAGTACAAAATCGGCTTGAAAATAATGGGGTTTTTTCCAAGGTTTGGGGGGGTGGTAGTTGATGATTACTAAGTTTGTTTTTGGGTCTGTGACAGTCTTTTCATGGCATGTAAGTCAACTTTGACTTAAAGAAGAGATGGGCACAGAGAAATAAGAAAAATAATGTTTAGGAGTTTTTAATTCTTTTTTTTTAAGGAAATATTTTTCATACTTTCCTTATTCTCTTTCATTTGGTTTCAATTACTTTGTGCTGTTTAATCTACTTTATAGTTACTAACCACCAAAGAACAAAAGCTATTTCACTCATCGTTTCCCTTAAACTGGACTCCCATATTAAGGCAATCATAACAAATTCTGTTAATGCCCAAACTGCGTCCACGTCCATGCTTCCAGGGGAAGCCAAGTTATTTACGTGGGACTGAAGTGCAACATTTCCCTGATAAAAGCCAGTGTACTGGAATGAAGTTTAAATGGGAACCGTGGTCCCCTGCCAGCCTGTCGGAGAGCTGGGGTCAGGCAATGTTGTCAGGAAGCCAGACAACAAGCAGGGGCAAGAAATAGCTTCTGAATAATTTTCTTTATCTGTTAACCAGTCAGGAAGCTGTCGCTGTGGTAGTGGTGAAGCTAAGTTATTTAAAAACACTGATAATTAAGAGATTAGTAAGTGTTGGTTGCTATGCTGGGTAGCTTACCTTTTAACTCTTTTCTGAAGAATATCCAATATTTAGTTAATAGGTTTTTTTTTCTGTTTTACATTTTAATTGTTTCATTTTGCTCAGTAATAAGTTACTAATATTTCACCAAACCAGACTGTGTTGTTCAGACAGTGTCTACTAATAATTTTATTAGTTGCTGGTAAGGGACTCGTTGTCCCTTGATTTTTTTTAACTCCTTAATCTCTGTGGAAGAAGTGTGTACTGTTTAGAAGAGGTTTTCAGCTGTATGGTGAGAGCATGGTCTTGAAATGGTTTGTCTATTAATATGAATAATATACTGTAAATAACTTGTCATAACTTCATGATGTGGGTTGATTTGACGTTTTTAAAGGGGATTTTAGTTTTTTATTTGATGAGGAGAAAAAAGGAAAAGGCTGAGGTATTTTTAGATTGATTGCAAAACTGGAAAGCTAGATTGATTCGTAAAGAATGAATGTATAGAACTATTTTAGGATAAGAAACGGAATGTATGTTCTTTGCACCAAATTCATGGACCTATATTGATTTATGGCAGCTGCTTCCAACCTCCCCGGCCTTTATCAGGAAACTGATATGCTAATAAATTAAGTATAATCACTCAGAAGGCTGCAATAGGGTAACAGTGACTTAAGTGTTGAGGTTACCGCTGTGGAAAAATAGTTTCTAAGGTCGCCTTAAAAATGTGCTTTCACATATTTGAGCGCTCGGCAGCACCAGATTAGTTAGAAACTGCGGGGGGGGCGGGGGACGACGGGGACGGGACGGGACGACGGGACGGACCTGTCGTCTTGGCAATAGCATTGGAGCGAGCTGAAGTTATAGCTTTTAAGAGGTATTTCTTCAATATTTTAGCACAACGTGTGCACATGTGAATACCTAATTACGGCTTTTATACGCGTTCATTGCCCCTCCAGTGCTTGTTCTGCATGGCTTAGGGCATTTAAATGGTCAACTTCAAAACTCTGCATCAATATTAAAATACGGTTTTAAAGATCGTTTTCAGGTACATTAGGCAGCTAGACACCAATGCACCTAAACGTTTAGTGATCTGAAATCTTAATTGAGGATTTTGTTCTCTTTGCTACTTCAATAATCTTTGCTAACACTGTATTTAAGTCTGGTAGGCTTTATAGCATGTTAGATATTTTGACTATTTCCATTTGCTTCGTTTTGTTGGGGTTTTTAAAATATGATCTTTTACAGTGGTATAGAGAACAAGTGTCCAGCAATGGATATGCTCTTGGGATCCTTTTTTTGTGGTGGACGAGCAGTGACTGAAGTCTGTATATGTATTTATAGCTTGGTATTCACACAGACCCGCACCTGGCAGCGCTGGGCTCCCGAAATACTGGCAGACTGTTAGAGCCGTTGCCGGAGACGGTTACTTAGCACCGTAGAATCACCGTAGAGACACGAAGGAAGACGGTATCGCTGCCCCTTACGTATCGGTTTCCAGCCTCCCGTGATTGACGGCGAGGACGGAGACCTGCCCGTCACTGGGAGAATTTCACGCGGGTTTTGCTTCTCGGTTCCCCTCCGCTTGCTGGGGAGGTAGGAAATACAGCCGCTGCCCCTTTTTCACCGGGCTGCTTTCATATGAGCTCCGTGTCGTTGGCCGGTTGGCACGTAGCGAACGTGGTGTATTTGCAAGGGGGGAATAAATGTGCGTAACGATGGTGGGCTGCTTGGGTTTCACCTCCCAGTGCCTGTAATGTTACCCCTGAAACCGAAATAATGGCTGGCAAGCGTGGCTCTGTGGGGCCGAATTTTTGCGCGGCATTATCGGGGAAGACTCGGGTCGCCCCGAAGGCCGATGGGCCGGTACTGCCACGTGGGGGGCACGGGAAAGCCGCCTGCTCCCTTCCTGCCTCCGTGTTACGAAGCAGCTTTATTCCGGGAGGGTTGGAACCAGAAGACCTATGCAGAGCTTCAAAATAATGATGTCAAATGTTTTCGCAGCTTTAGAAAAATGGTCTTCTGCGATGCGTGAAGATCAGCGTTTAAAAAAGGCTTATCTTGGCTTGCCGTGTAACATCTTGCATCATTGAAATGTTGCACATGAGGTACCGGTAAAGATGTGTGTGTCCCCCATGTTGTTTTATCCTGTGGTATTTGTCTAGGTCA
>JAVJGG010000007.1:8975632-8986544 GCA_035590195.1 Aviceda cuculoides
CCTGTGGTATTTGGCTAGGTCAGAACCGTGGGGGGAAAAAACAAAACAAAACAAAAAAAAAAATCCTGGTTGCCTTCGGATCGTCATCTCCTTTAAGGCAGCGTGTGGCGGCTCCGCTTGCGTTGTGTCCCTTCGGCCGAAAGAGGGAGGCATTGCCTTCTTCCCTTCTTCCCTTCTTCCCTTCCTTCCCTTCTCCCAGCCCGGGGGGGTTCCCAGGGGGGTGCCGGGCAGGGGCCGTCGGTCTGTCGGTCGGTCTGTCCTGCGGCGCCGCCGTCCCCCTCGGGGTGCCCACGCAGCTCTTGACCTCCTGGTTTGGGGAGGCAACGTCCTCCCTTTTCTCCAAAGAACGATGATGATGATAATAATAATAATAATAATAGTAATTGCTGTTCTCTGCTCCTGGTTGAAGGCAGGTTACGGGTTTGGGAAGACGCTCTACGAAGGAGTACGAGATGAGCGGTTTGGGTCCTGGCGGGCTGATGGTCACGACCTTAACTACAAGCTTCAGATGAGCTTTAATTGCTGTGTGGTTGCCTGATGAACAGCTAAGCGTTAAGCCAAAATGTTTTCATCTTGGAAAGAGTAAAACCAAGTTTGCTGTGTGCTTTCCACCAGTGCTCAAGAGAGGATGTTTTGGAAACGAAGTAGAATGTTATTGTAGAAAATATAATAACGCTTTTCAACTCTAGCTTTATGACAGATGCTTAAAATTTGGCTTTTTAGCTGGAGGTGCCTAGGCTTATAATAGTTTTTTCCACTGATGAACTGCACAAACCCCCCTGTTTTCAGTATTTTTCAAATAGATACGGGGAACTATGTAGGCAGCATACTGAAGTGGTTAGTAAAGTCTTGTAATTATACCAGCTACGCAAGGAGAAAGGCAGTCTTCTTATATTTACTTCTACTTAAGAGTAATGTAGCCATAAGAAATCGTGCCTGAACGATGTTGCATTTTCAGTGGAGGTGTCTGACCCGTCTGTATTTGTGTGTTTTATGGTGACAGCAAGCATCTAATTATGAATAAAATTTACACAGGTTTTGATTTGATGCTCTATTGCCACCTTCTGCTCATCCATCTTTCCACCCTGCACTTGTGAGGCAGTAGTATGTCGCACTAGGGAACCTGCATTAGAGGTGACATTTGATTATACAGCGTTTTAAGGAAGGAGTGCCAAAAGGAAATGTCAGTTCCTCTTCTGAATTCCTGAATGCAAAGCCCTGTTTCAAAAACACAAGGAAAATGTCTTCCGTAGGAAAATGAACGATAGTTTTCATCACTTAGAGAACTAAGTAGTAAGCCGTTTCTCTGACGTGGGGTAGCTCAGTCTGACTTGGATTAGCGTAAAAGCTCACGAATCACAAACTGAAGCAGACCACATTTGTGTTACTGCTTTGCGAATTGCAGAATTTGAGAGCAATTTAAACCTTTGAACATTTTAATAGGGAATAGAAGCAATTGTATAAGTATTATTGACTCCTTTAAAGCATATTGATTTGTTCTGAAGATTTCTACTTGGTGGTCTGTGGAAAGCATGCCCCTGAATGTTTATCCTGTCAGCACATATGACTTATTATCTGGCCCAAACACTTAGTTTGGCTCCTCCTGCTCCATTAGGAGCTCTATTCAGGCAGAGGGAAATAGAAAATATCAGCTACCTTGGGATACTACTAGTAAAAATCTGTCCTTTTTAGAATGCTGGAAATAACGTGCAATTTAAATTATAGCCGAAAGGCATATTGATCCTCCGGTAAAGTTCAGGATAGAGAGGTAACAGAGGAAACTTGGTGTCCCTAACAGGTGCTTTTAGCTAGGAGAACTAGGTAGGAAGAGAAGCAGCCTTGAAACTTCACAGCTTCTGAGATCCATGAGGAAGCAGGTGTATTATTTTACACTACTTTATTCTTCTTCCCCTCTTTTGGCATGGCTTACCTAGAAGCTACATCAGTAGCAAATTCTTTTTGTCTGAACCTGCTCAACACCTGCAGTTTGCGAGGATAAAGCATGTGAAGTCAGAGTTGTGGGAGAAATAAATCTGGCTAGCTAACAATAAGTGTGCTATGGAGGATAGCAGGTCCCCAACTTCATTCTATTTTATGCATATTTATAAATAGTGCAAAATAGGGTCTTCAAACTTAGAGAGGCAAATGGGATACATCTTTGATAGGCTTAATGACCTGGATGTTAAGGGCAAGAAGAGTGATTTGCCTTGTCTGTCATGCTACGATAAAAATTCCTGTTGGCTGCTGAAGCCAGCTGGCTGCCGAGCTCAGATACCCAAGGACCTACAGTAACTCAGACAACGGTCTGAGAAACAGCCGAACGGTCATTCCTTATTTCCTGAGAACTTTGTGTTTGGTTTGCTTCATCCTTTAAAAAAAAAAAAAACAAACAACCTCTCTGCATCCACCTTGATGTCATTTTACCTAAATGAGTCTCTAAGCACGAAAGCTTTGTGCAAAGCAGGAGTTAGGCCAAGCATTGCATCTACCTTGTCCTGGCTTTTTATGTGGAGTAGGTGAGATGCTGAACACGCTTACAGTGTCAGTTTTTGCCCACTCAGGACCGTGCTTTTGGTTTGGAGTGGACCTACAGTCTTGTGGCCCATATACTCCAAGGGCTGTAATGCCAGTAATGGCATTTATTGATCTGCGATACCTGCTCACGGGCAGGCACAGGTATGTGTTCAGTTGTTTTGACTTGCTTACCACAGGCTATGAGAAGGGCAGAGTTTTTGGTCTAATTCTAATATAGATTATAACTTTTTGTCTCACAGTAACTTATTCCGCCGTTGTAAAATTGATGCAAAACCATTTTAAGTCTGTGGGATATGAATTTACTTTAATTTACTCATTTAAGGAAAATTAACCTGTTTAAAAATGGTCTATACAAGTGCCCATGCTCGTGGTGCTGGCTTCTGCTTTGCTCCAGTGAAGAGTGGACTCCAGTCTCCCTGTAACTGGAATGAACACTCTGGGCCCTGTGGTTCTCATTCAGAGTTATCTCCCACAGGTGGGTTGCTTTTGCACAGCTTCACAAACCTTTTATTCTGGATTCTGGATATTTTAAACGGATTTATCCAGCAGATCCACTGAGGCACAGTTTAAAGTCCTGCTTATCGCCGCGCACAGGTCACCGAAGCTTTGTGAGGCGAAGGATCCTTTGAGAGATGGAGCTTGCTGGGTATGTGTCACTTTTAGCTTAAAGACCAAATCTTTAACATTCAGATAAAGCCACAAAAGATTTAATTCCCTGAAGGCGAACATCCATATTAGTCATGGGGAGTTTGTGCGTAAAAATGAGGAACGTGAGTGTAATTTTGCAGTAGAGGTGATATTTTGAGGTTTAGGAACTGGTTTAAGAACAACAGATGCTATAGAATCAGTCTCGAGCCTGATGCACCAGCCGTGTGGTTGACTGGAGTGTTTGTGTATATAGATGCAGTTATTGATAATGTGACCTCCTGAGTGGCCGCAGTTCAACCCAGTTCAGCCCCACTGGTGTCCAGCTGCTCTTATTGGGAGGGTGGTATCTCGAAGAGAAGGGCGGTTCAGTTTCGGTGCCTCTGAGGTGGCACACGATGGTACTTCTTATGTTTTTCTTTGATTTTTCTATCTGTTCCATCAGTGGGAATTGAAGCGGCAGGACAAAGGTGGTGCTTTGGCTGCTGGGCATCTCAGCAATGGAATAAGAGCATCCTGGCTACGTGATACGTGTTTGGGTTTTTTTTCCATTTTTGTGGATTTTTTTTCTCCCATCTTCTCCTTAAGTGAAAGGTGAGAGGAAAAAAAAATTACTGAGGAGAGCATAAATGAGTAATATCATATCAATATTGCAGTAATATTAAACAAATAATACATGTTTGGCAAAAGTTACATGATTACACATCTGATTGCTGGGAATTGGTCTTTGACTTGTCTATTATTAGGAATTATTTAGGTTTATGTATTAGTTGTCAAAATACGACAGCGTTTTTTCAGGGGTTCCTATTTTGGCTTTCATTGCCTTCCTGCTTGGGAAAATTGGGCCTGGTATTACTTGAGTTTCAGCTTTTGCTTGGTTTTCACTTATAGTCCACAATACAACAATCTCATAAGTATTTGATCTTTACTGGTAAATTTTGTGTTGAAATTACTTCCTTTTCACCTAAGAATTGCAAATTAGATTGAGGTTGTCACAAAATGTAAAATAACTAAGGAATCAAAAAGAGTAACTTCAGTTTTTGTAACCATCTGGATTTTAGTTACATGATGTTTGGGGCTGTTTTTACTTTGTGTGTGTGTACTGTCAAAAAGCATATTTAAAAACTGGCTCTCAGTTGCAGCATTTTTTTTTTTTTAGGACACTGTTTCAGAGTGTAATGAAATCTTGACATTTAGTCAAGCTTTGACATTTTCTGTTAGACTAGATTAAACCTTCCTTCGTGAAGGTGCATTTCAATAGGCCAGAAAATGGCAGTCAGAGGGTCACCTTTATTTCTGATAATGTCTGACTTTCAGGCAACAAAATAACATCAGGATTGAACTTGGTCTCTATCTGGAGCAACAGAATGTGTCAAATGCTTTCATGGAAGGAAACACGGAAACACCTTTTTACTTATTGTTTTTACTGTAAAACTAAGTGCAAACTGAGTCAATTCAATTAAATAGAAACAGTAATTTAATTACTATGTGTACCTGATGCTCCCATCAAAGCTGTGGAGAGAGTTCTTCAATATAGATCATTGTTTAATTTTATTTGTGTCATTGAAGTAACTCAAGAAGGAAGGCCTGGCTTATTAGAAAATATCGGCTGCTTGGAAGGTAGCTGGGAATTTGCTCTGGGCGAATCTAAAAACTGTGACAACCCAAATCTTGGATTGATAGCTCTTGGGGTTGCAAGTCCTTCCGTTCTTGTATCCTACGTATCTACACAATGGCTAAGAATTGCTTTCCCAGGCTCCACATTTTTTTTTACCGTAAGATGAAGAGAAAGGTTTGAATTAGGAGGCCTCTGAGTCGCTCCTGTTTTTTTTAAAGGCTGTATGTTAGGAGATGTCTGCTGTTCCTGCTGCAAGTGGACAACCAGTATAAAAAACAAAAATGCCACGAGTATCCCGAAGGTAGTGTATCCGAGCACGTGAATTTCTGCCTGTGACTGATGATTGTTTCTTGGCCTCTGTCGAAACGATCTCTGGTTTTGACCGGGTTAGCTCAACCTTTATTGCGTGTACAGAGCTAGCAGGGTAATGGGAATTCAAACACAACAGCATGCTCGGTTCATCCATACAGTTTCCTGGATTTGCATTATCTTCTTGCACATGGCTAGCTTCTGCCTGGGTGTGAAGGAACGCGAGTGTTTTACCTCTTCAGACATATGAAATGTCAGACCAATGTCTGCTTCCCGTCGGTGCATTGAAAAGAAGAGTTTTCCTAATCGTTATCTGCTCGATGCATTGTGGTGATTCCTGCGGGCACGTCGTCTTCTATTGTGCTGCAAGCACAACGTTCGTGTCAAATTGCTTCATCAAAGATGTCAGAAAACTAGATGAGACCTCCTTTCTCGGGTTGTCTGCTTGGGCATTTCCTTAGGTCATTTCTGGGCGACACTGAAAAACTCCCTTGTGATCATCTAGGCAGAACAAACAGGGATTTGAAGTTACAGAATCTTTTTGCAGCATAGAAAAAGCCCGAACTACATCGAAATGAAATTCTGGATTAAGTTTCTGTTTAGGAAGCAGAGGAGGTGGGAGAAGCATCGGTGAGCTTTTGATGCTCTCGTTCTGGGGACATGCGTGCAAGCTTCTGTAGAGAAAATTTGTATTTAAAATTTTTGTCTCAACATGTAGGATGCTCTTTTGTTTCATATTTGCTCTACAGATAAGTAAGTATCATTGGATTCTGCTGTCTTGCTCCCATGAGGAATAGGAGGAGTTAAACATCCTCGTCTGGTGAGGATGTTATCATTCCCTCTCTGTTGCAGAGAGGCCGGATCACAGATGCATTTTCGTGCATAGACAATCAAAAGGTCGGAGGAGGGCCCGGTCTTTCTGCCAAAGAAGTGCTTGTGATCTGCAAAACAAGATGGTTGTACGCTTTTAGTGTGAACTCAAGTAAGGAGCTGTGCTGTTAAGAAAGAGACGGCTGTTTAATGTCCAGGTATTTAACACTTGAGGAGTCAGGATCTGAAAGAAGGAACAGACATGTTGTTGGGTGACACTTGCCGACGCTCGTTGGGAAGGCGACACAGGAAAAGGCAGAGAAGCAGAGGATTTGGGATGTTCAGGGACTGAGCTTTCCTTGAGCTCTGGATCGAGTGTCGTAGTCCAGTTGTTTCTCAAATTCCCAGCGATAAAACTGAAGGAAGATGTCAAACGGCCTGCTAAGATGAGATTTATCAATGTTGATGTTCAAATACCTTTATTCTGCATGGGAAGCCTGCTTCGTGCTCTGTGTGTAGCTCTGTCTTCCCCTGGTTTCCTTCTGGGCACCCTCCACCCTGGGCAGTTAGCAGCCGCAGTCACACGTGTTGCTTCCCGTGCTGGTTTATACTGGGCGATGCTCCGCCGCTGCGGCTTCCCACATACGCATTGAAAAAGATTTTGTTGTTGTCGTTGGGTTTGTCTTCGGCTGGTGACGTTAGCTTTCAGCCTGGTTTAACAGGAATGAAAATGCCCCCGCGATGCTGGTGAGGGACGGCATCCTACTGTGTGAAACACTTAGGAAATCGAGGTCCCCTGAAGTGAGTGACAGGTAGTGACGCTTTGTACCGGTTGCAGAATGAAATATTTGCTTGGATTTTTTGGATAAGCCAGTACTAAAATAGAGCAAGCTTTCGCCATTTGCCCAGGTTTTATTTTCGGGAGCGTCGAGGCAATGTTTTCTTTCAATGGAAATTGTGGAGTATATTCTTGTTGCCGATAAGAAATTATTCCAGAACTCTTTGAAGGACTGCTTGTGTCTGATGGTAGGAAGCTCTGCCAACCGATGGGTTTGAACTGGTGCTTGTTTCCTCTCATCTGTGCACTGGGTTGCTCATCAAGCCATTGCTGGGTCAGAAGATAAATGGACATTGACGCTTAGGCTGCATCCTTGAACCTCCCGCTGCGGTGAACTCTTCCAGAGCTTTTTGCAGGAGCACGGAGGCACAGGATTGCTGCGGTACAGCCTTGTCGTCTTTGGCCAAAGCAAGCTCTGACTTGTGACACTTTAGAGCTGTGCGTGACTTACGAACGTGGAACTAGGAAAAGAACTAATCAAGGGAAAGACAACACCAGAAATGGAGATGGAAAATGGATAGGAGTGGGGAAGAGTGAGGGCAAGATGGGAGAAAAAGGAAGAATGGGGAAAAAAAGTCAGGGGAAGATAGAAAGCCCTAGACTGATTTTTTTTTTTTTTCTCTATCTGAAACATAGTGAAAGATTGACCAAGGTTCGTCCTGCTTACTGATGTGTTACATGAGGGGAGTTGAAGAGGAAGAGGGCATAGGTCCCTGGGCTAGCTATATACCTTACCCGTAAATGAAAAACTAAAAGTCTAATTTGTACTTTGTAATCATTGAAGACCTGCTGTGGTATCTAGGTCTGCACTCGTTAAAATCTTTTTCGAAGCTTGATCCCTGTAATATTACCTTGAGCGTGGGTCAGTGCGTCCCGGTTAAGACCTCGTCTTCATTGCAGTAGTAAATAGTGAACTTCCAATCTAATATGAATCTTCGAGAAGCGTGCACTACGGATAATAAATGAAAGAAGGTCAATGGGGAAGTGACCACAGCAAACACGGCTGCCGTCGGCTATTAAAGTGCAAACCCATTCCCTTACATTTTAGAACAAGCACTCTTCTTTTCCTTCTGTGGGATGGAAGGTCAAGAAAACGGCTCCCTGTTGTCACAGATGTGGCTCCTGGATTGATTGGCAGGGTTGAAAATCATGTCTTCTGCTCTTTTGGGCAGTTACAGACATCCATTAGGAGGCCCTGTGTGTACTGGTGCTGCGCATGAGTTCTCTTGGTTTTTATGGTGTCTCAGCGGTCATTCCACATCTAGACCTGGGAGCTTGGCGTATTTTCCAGATATTGCAATTAATGGCAAGTCTTAGCCTCTGTTTGAAAGACCTCAGTGTTTGCGATGGTATCAGTCTAGTGTCTCTTGGGCCAAACGGGTGGGATTTTTCGGTGCAGCGTTTTGAGCCCTGGGTGGTTTCCCATGTACTGCAGCTGTCAAAAGCGACAGTAACGAGTCTGCAGCTAACTAAGGATCTGCTGACAGCAGGGGAAGGAAGGAGCTGCAAAATTTCATTATCCTGTTTACCCGTAGAGAGCAGATGCTTTATAACCTCCTCTCTTCATTGATACTAATATCTCGGGAAGCCCTTGGATATATTAAAGCTCAGCCAGTTGAGGATACCCCTTTGAGGCTCTAGTAGCTCAAATCTGAGCCTGGCATAGAGCTATACATAATTTCAGGGGTCATCATCCCAACATAACTCTGCTTTTCAATTTCTGTTCAGTTCTAGTCTTTAATTGAAAAGGAAACATTCTATCTCTAATTGTATGATTGATGCTATTCCTATCCTGTCCAAACCAAGCACAGTTCTTTCTTAGCAGTCTCAGCTTTTTGAATCAAAAAATGGTTGACTTCTTATTGTAGAAACTTAATTTTTAATGATTTTGGAGTTGTTCCTTACATTATAACTTCAGTTGTGCAAGCCAAGAGCATTGTTTTCTGGGAAGTCATTGGCTTTCCATTTGTAACTCTCTGCAGCATCACTCGGATTATCACAAGGCATCCGGTGAGATGGTGGCTTTCAGTGTCCTGTGGAGCCATTTCTGGAAACAATACGCCATCTGGTCCCACTTTGTTTAGGTTAGCGGTAACATTCCTATGAACTTCAACAGGGTCATCATGGGGGGTTTTTTGGGGGGTGGTGGTGGTTTTCTGTGTGGTTTTGTATTTATTTCTTAAATTTTTTTCCACCACTTCTTGTTTAATCCAGCCAGTTCTACAACTGTCAATGTGATAGCTGCACTAAGGTCTACTAATACCCATTTCAAACGCTTTACATGTAATTTCTTACCGCGGTGGAGGGTAAAAACTACATCGGTGCACTCAAACTGCACATCTTTCCCCCCTACTCTGATAAGCTGAGAGATCAACTTTTGGGGGCTCCAGCCCCTTCCTCAACAGGCCGGCGGCGGGGGGCGGCTGTCGGGAGAGGAGAGAGCGTGGCCGGAGGAGTGTGACCTTCCAGCATGGAGTCGTTAATTCACTGGTCGGGATCTGGCCGGTACGGGTCGGTGTTGCCCGGCACGAGGGGCGGATACTCCAAGAGCCAGCGGAGCTCCCTGCTTTTAGCTAACTGGGAAATCCCATGTGAAACCAGTTTGTGGTAGGGAGCGGTGCCATCCAAGGGCACGGAATCTTTCACTTGCTTTGTGCATTCTGGATAGGCAGTATTGTTGGATTGGAATGGAGACTTTTAGGAATATATTTAATGGAAGATACAGGAGGCTTACAGAAATACAGAACATCCTATAGATGTTAACTGGTAATTAAAATTCATTATTAATAAAAAACCTAAATTAACAAATCACTTATTTTAGCTATTGTTATTAGGCCTTTATGAATTTCTGGGTAAACCTTGTGATCAGGAGCTTGCTTGCTTACTTGGTTCTCTTTATTAAAGTAAATTTCCTTTAATAAAGATTTTTTTTTTTTTTTCTTCCCCCTCCCACCCCTACCCTGTCATGTTTCAAGTCCTTCTGGGTAAGAAAGGATCTGTTTATTTGGGTTATCCAAGGGCAATCTAGGCTTTATTTTTATTGGTTTCTGGTTGGGCGCATGACATGGCTTAGTAATTTTTCACGAGGAGACCTATGTGTGTATAAACCCTGACCCTTTATGATGCTGTCAGCCATTTGATAGAAGGATTAATTGACTCATAATATTTTGCACTATTAAGGATCCTGACACACCTTACAAACACGATCTTGGTTTTATTCTGTGCTGCCTGCCAGCCAATATCTCCAGTTAGTAGGGAAGGGAAGAAAGATGAGGAGATGTGTCTGTATAGAATGAGGATATTAGGCAAAAATACGTGAGCTTTATCATGTAAAATTGATTTCATCACAACTGTAATGCTAATCTTTCTCTCTCCATGCAGACACAAATCTAAAATTGAACTATTTTTTTCCTTGCAGTTTCCTAAGCAACACATGGCAAGACTAAGTTGCTAATTATGCATCAGCGTATCGTTTCGTTTGCTTTCAGAAGTATTTCACTGGTTAAGTTTTAGGTGGATAAGATCTGCACGCAAAAAAGAGGACCAGAGAGGGATGCCCTAAATCCAGATATTTTTTTTCTTTCTGGATGCATGTAGGAGACCCTTTGGAGAGATTTTTTTTTTTTTTTTTTTTCCTCCAAGGTGCTAGAATTCATTGGTCCTGCTCAGTGTTTTGTCAGGCTGTACATAGATCTCTGAGAAGTATTTCAAGATGTGACCATAGGAAAGATTTCTTTTTTTTCCTTAAATAATATTTTTGAAAGGTGTACGTATATCTCAGCTGTATGAGAATGTTTCAGTTGTGTTCAGTATGTGCCAAGAAGAAAAACAGATGCTTTTTTTTTTTCCTGTGGCAGCTGAGCTGAAGTCAGTGCTGACGTTGTTGTTTACAGCATGTCATCCTAGAAACAGACTATTCAGAAGATTTCTTGTTTTCTTTTAAGTCTAATATTTGAAGTCTTAATTGTTGTATTTCTAGTCTCGAGATACTGAAATTTAATATAACACTGGGTGTTGAGGAGTACAGCCCGAAGATGCTCATCAAGTCACATACTATAATTACTGCGTAGAAAATTAGATGTAAAGTAGTCACTGACCAGAAAAGTCTGATGTATCACTCACTTTCAGGAGGGGGAGGGTTGGGGGTATTTTTTTAA
>JAVJGG010000007.1:9000885-9039465 GCA_035590195.1 Aviceda cuculoides
AAACACCACTGAGCAACAACTGAAAACATCAGGGTGTTATCAACATTCTTCGCATACTGAACTCAAAACACAGCCCCGTACCAGCTACTGGGAAGACAATTAACTCTATCCCAGCTGAAACCAGGACAGAGCGGTGATCAGGACAAGTACATAAGACGGGCCACGGCGCGTGGTCGCGTGGTGCTCGCCGTGAGGCCGAGGATTTCGAACCGAACAGGCGCGTGTCCTTTACATCACCTTCTCACCACCGTGTAAAGACAAATACGATGGTTGGCTCGCTCTCTTGCAGCAGTGTTTCAACTGCTGGTGACCTTCGCTGTTAACATCTCTCCAGCCGGAATTTTTTCCGGCAGTGATTATGTACGCTTGTGCGTGTAGTCAGTGTTAAATTGCGTAAGGAGCTGTGGGCTTGCTGGATTCTTACTGGAAAAATTGCCAAATAACCTTTAATAGGAACGGTATGCCTCACTGTCTTACACAGGAGTTGCTGAAGGTTTGAGAACCTTCCCTTGCTAATTTATGGAAGTTCTTTTCTCTTTGGGTGCATACAGTATACATTAAAAACCCTTCAGTGGTATGCTGGATTTCGGTACTGATAAATGGGCACTGCTTTCGAGGAAGCTCAAGGCAACGCCTGTCTTGGAAAACCTCACTGGGTAAGTCTCCTCCGCTCAGTCGGCAGGGTCCAGAAATCAAGTTGACTCTTTGGATCACCTGACAGGCACTGCACATACTCTGGTTTTTGAAATCTGTGAACCTGTTAGTTACAGTGACTTAAAATTCAAGAACCCTTGCAAGATCTTTGTCTTTTATCTGTAAACAACAAGTATTATAGGTTAGAAGAATTAACTTTTCTTTGACATGTATTCTTCTCAAAATAACCTTTCTAGAGCTGGTGCAAGCTTTTCAAAGCCAAGTAGCTTGTGCCATACATGTATTATTTTTAACATAGTCCTCCATTCAAATTGGTAAAAAAAAAATCCAACTAAAAAGGATCTGAAATTATTTGGCCATCTGCTGGCAAGTAAATTGAGATTTATTTTTTGTTTATTAATTGTTTTAAAAAGCAAACAAATACAACCAACCCCCTAAACAAAAAAAACCCCAAACCACCACCCCAAAAAACCACCACCACCACCAAAAAAACCCCAAACCACAAAATTTTTCCACAGTATTCTCTTTAGTGAGCTGGATACGACTGTAGCATAGTTTCCAGATATTCTTCCTTTGCCCCTTTCCTAGCAGCGTGCAACATATGCCGATCATGCTTTATTTCTGGTGTTTTGCCATTTGTTTCTTGAAAGTCATTTTTGCCATTCGCATAGGAAAATCTTGCCGACGTATTAGTGTTAGGAAAGATAAAAAGGAATAAATGTTGTTCTTTATTTTCCTATGGAGAATTTTCAAGAAAGGATAGATATGGTTTAGATTAGCATGCATTTGCACGTCTCCTTAGAACTTTCCGAGAGGATTTTTTTGCTTTCTACGTGTTTCGCTTGGCTTTTTGTCATTTGGCCTTAGGAAAAGAAGCCTGAGGGAAGATTGTGTTACTGTTTTCAGCTGCTTAATGGGGGAGAGGCAGAGCCAGAGCCTCCGCAGGCGCCCAGTACTAAGACCAGGACGAGTGGCATTGGGCATGAGTTGCAACACAGAAAATGCTGATGATGTACAAGGAAAAAATTTTTCGCCATGAGACTGGTCAAGCATTGGAAAAGTCCACTTGGAGAGGCGGCGGCATCTCTGTTCTTGGAGATGGTCAGTATTTGGCTGGATGCTGTCCTGAAGAGCCTGGTCTTGGTTGGACCAGTTGGGAGTGGTGGTGAGATGAGCTCCACAAGTCCCTTCCAACCTGACTTATTCTACCACTCTCTGGTTCTTTTGATTTGGGACCGAATTCTCTTTGCTTTTTCGAAGGGCAGAGGTTTAATTTTCCTGTACCTGAACTGCTGGAGTAATTAGTTTTAATGAATCTAGAATCTGGCTGGAGATTCAGTTGTGTCAGATTGATATCAGTGAAACGAGGCTGGAGTTTCTGCTTCCGAAACAGTTGCCATGGTTCATTTATGTCTAATGCTGTGTACAATTTGCATCGCTTTAACGACTTTATTTTCAGCACAGTTTATTTCCACTGACCTCTTGCAATTCAGATATTTGCAGACGTTTTGAGGTTGCTATACACAAGCTGCGTATCAGTCGTGATGGATGCAAAAGAGATAAATTTCCCACTGTGGTGTTAATGATCTGTGGAATCCATCACAGTCCTTACCGGAAGGATTGCGTTAGAGATGCATGTGTGCAAATAGCCCTAGGAGTCATACTAATGAGCTCCAAATTTGCGTGAAGAAATTCTCAGGAGCGTCACGTGTGATTTCTCTGGGAGTTTCTATTGAAAATAAGCCTTCATACATGATATTCAAATTTTATCAGGAGCCAGGGGCTACCTTCTGCTCCCCCGTAAAGTGGAGTAGCCTTGCTCTGCTAACCACAGCAACCTGCGGAGGCAGAAAAAAAGTCAGGGAGGCTGTAGGTAACCATCGGCAGAGGGATGGAGTTGTGGCGGGATGCGGGGAAGCCGGGAAGGGAGAACTGCCCCGGAGATGGGGGGGCGGCACGGGCACGCTGGGCCGGCCGAGGGCAGAGAGCGGGCGGACCGGGTGAGGAGGAGAAACGGCTTTGATGCCGGCCAAAGACACGGCGAAAAAAGGCAGATGAAAGAATAGGGCCGAAAATAGAGCCAAGAAATGGAGATTGGATGAGGCGTCCCCTAATTACTGTGGGATCTGACTGAAAAAATATTCTAGGGTATTGGGATACACAATATTGGTATCCACGAAAGGGCAGATTTAAACTGTGTAATTCCAGCTTTCCTTGTGTTTGAGCTTCTAGATTTGCAAGCATAATGTTCTTTTAGCACTGCTTCTTTCAGTGTGGCGTGAGTTTGTTTAATGCACCATACGCTGCTAATGGAGAGCTTTTAACATTTTCGCACCTTGAAAAATAGAGCTTTGTAAGGAGATTATTGAAAGTAAGGAAGATAAGTTTTGTTGGGTAGATGGTGGTGTCTTCAGCTTTTATTTATTAAAAACACTTAGAAAAGGATAAAAAAGGAAAATTTGCCATGTTCAATATGGAATCTTTAAAATGTCTCTTTTCACTTATTCAAATGAAAATTACTTGAATAAATTATATAAGGGTTCCTAACATGATGGTTCTGGCTCAGCATCATCAAAGTGACATAACTGTGAAAGGTTGTCAATTGACATTTCTTTGGTCTTTTAAAAAAAAAAAAAAGGGGGCAGGAAAAAAAAAAGCTCTGTGTATAAATTGGATACCACAATATATGCAGAGTCTGCTTTGATTCTAGGCTGAGACTATATTAAGCCCAACGGTTAATACGGTATGCTATGTGGAATCTCTTCTTGATTTCTGAATTAAATTGCAAATACGATAAATTGGTAAGTGACTTGACGCACTGATATTTCTAGCGTTTCCCTTTTGTTTTCTGTACTTAATTTTGGAACAGAAAACAGTGCACAGGAGTAGTCCAGTGTGTGGTGAGAGCACCTGCGACCCCAGGACTATGCTGCTTGTTCTTCACTGTGGGAGATCTGCAACCAGCACTTGCAGGCAACTGCTGAGAAGAAATCTGTGTCAGCTGTGATTTTTCCTTTTCTAGGCTAGAAAGACAAATAATCAGCTATATTTAGCACACTTGAAAGAAACCACAAAATCTGTCCAAGTAAATACAATATAGTTGGGTGCTTTGCAATGCCATGTCTTGCATCTTCCCTCATGTTCTCCAAATTCTCATATTCTCTCAATAGAAATACGTATGAAATGAAAAAGTAAAGCACTAGCTGATATTCATCAAATCATCGGCATATTAGCCAAGCATCGGGCAGAATTCTGCCTAACTTCCACTTGATAAAAAGTAGCAAAGCTGAAATGTCAGGCCTAATCTCAATTTTATTTATGTATGTTGAGGTCAAGCTAGTGTGATTCTGAAAATCTGAACAAAGTTTCTCTTGGTACATGTTGGTATGGGGTCAAGATCGGGCTACTTGCCAAGCTGCTGTGTTTCTCCTGTTATGTTTCTTGCTAATTGCAGACTTCATGGTGTCAAACTAGGGGTGCTTATTATTACAAAAGGGAACAATTTGGAGGTTTCTGTTTAGGAAGGGAGCCAGAAATTTACCATGAGCTTCCTTGTCTAGAAACACTGAAGTACCTCATTTAGCAACGGTGTTTTATTCTACATTTGTAGTGTGAATGCATTTTCGGACCCCGATCTTACTAGAAGCTTACAATTGCTATAGCAGTAGAGAAGGCTTTAACATGAGACTGAGAACTTGCCATTCTTTGGCTTTTGGAAATAGAGCCAAGAAGGCCTTATAAATTATATTTCTTTGTAGTTTGGTTCTTTTATTTAGGAACGTGCGGTTAGGCAGTATTTTCTGTTTGTTTGCTTGCATCTTGCAAGCTTTATATCTGCCTTTGAAGACATCTCCCTGAAGGTCTACTTTCATGTGGTTTATGCTCAGTAATGCGTTATTTGTTTCAGGCAGATGCAGTTTTTTCTTTACAGGTCTTGTAAATGATACCTTTGGTGAGTACCTACCCAGAACAGAGCAGTTGGTCCATCAGTGCTTTGTGGTGCAGCTCTCAGTCTTGCCAAATTCACTGCTTTTGGCACTATCTAGTATTTCTAGCGGTAGCACATCCAGGTTTAGCAGTGGGTAGCAGGTCCCAACCTGTTTTTAAGTCGTAGCCACTCGATCCATTTCACTTGCTCCTCCAGCTCTACTACGGGTACTATTCTCTACCACTCACATTTTCATTCCCAGATGAAGTCCGTAAGGCATCACCTGAGTGAAGAGATGTGAATCACTCGGTCCTAAATTGAATCGGCATGAAAACTCAGATTTTATTTTGGGTCTGAGTACTCCTGGTTTTGGTCGCGGTTGCTCTGAGCGAGTAGCGGAAGGAAACCCAGCCGTAAGCGGCGGTGGCAGCACGCAGCCCCCGGCAGGAGTTGAAGGTGGTCGCCAACCGTGGAATGTGTAGTTGGAGTAACGTAGGTGTCGTGGTTTCTCAGTTCCTGATTTATCTTCAGCTGGCTTAGAAGCATGCCTGTTAATACGGTTTGCATGGTTCTGTACAAGAGACAATCATTAGTAGCGTTAATAGTTAACTACTTCATATTGCTCTATGATGTAAAACCCGAGGTGATGTCTTGCGTGCATCTTCTTGGTGCAACTTTAGATTGACTTTATCTAATGCTACTTTAGCACAGAGGAATGGTAGTGAACTAGGTATGTGTGTAAAAAAAAAAAAAAAAAAAAAAGGTGGGTTTTTATGGTCTTGGAACCTCACAGACCCTCAGCACCCTCCTCTTTGCATCCTAAGGGTTAGAAAACATGAGCTGAATAGGTGCAGCCTGACTTTTCTCTCTCTTTCTTTGGGGCCGGTGGCTGGGGCCGGGGAAGTCCTGGCAGCGAACGTCCTGCTCGTTCACCTTGGCTAGGGAATTGCTCTACCCACCCAGCGTAGAGCGTAACGAAATGGGCCGTGCTGGCTTCCTCTGTGGTTCTGTCTGTCCTGCACAGAGCTTCCCAGCAAGTGCTATGGGGGCTAGGGAGCCCAGTCTAAGGGTCATCCCATTGCTCACCAAAGTATTGCAATTTAGAGAATTAACGGTAAATGCTGGAAGACTCTCCAGCCCCTTACAAGATATTGCAGAACTGTAGGAGAAATACAGTCGAAGAGAAAGTTAAGACGACATCTTGTTATATCTATATAAAGCTGGAACTCAATTTCAGGATAGCAGTAATAACTGACTCTACTCAAAAATAACACGTGTCGTGGCTGTCCACCCCGCCTTCCGCAATGAACCAACATGTTTAACTGGTAATAAATTCAGTCCTCAACTTTGCGTGAGGATTATACACAGTGTAATTCACAATGTTCATATAATTAATGTAAGAATGAGTTTCATGTAAATGACATCTCTTTGAAGACACAATGAGATTTAGGATCCTAGCTCACCAAAGAATTTCTGGAGAAGCTAGAGGCTAAGTTATCCCTCCTGGGCAGTACCCAAAAGCCAAGCTTTCCTTCCACGTCCTTCCATTTCCAAAACGCGCTTTGTACTAGCGTATCAGACGGCATGTGTGGTATTTGCGGGGAAGGCACCTCGGTTCACGAGCTCGTGCTACTGGAATCGTTCTTCTGGTGATCGCTGGGGTGTCGGAAATGAGGTTACGCAGCTCAGTTTTGGAGGAAACCAGGGAGTGCTGGGGATGGAGAGTTATGAGCGGTTGCTAAGAATATCCGATCAGCCGGGATCGCTATGGCAACACCGTTGCCAGGATGAAAAACTTTCCCTGCAATCAATCTGAATTCATAAGTACCGTTGTCTACCTATGTCGCATGGGAAAGCGAATCTAAATTTTCTGATCCAAAGCAAATCTTTTCTTAAATTATTAAGGATCTGTAGTCTCTATTTGCTAAATAGTCTGGTACAGAGGGGAAAGAAAGTCTCTGTGTCGAGTCAGAGAGAGCTTAAGGGGTGAGGTCAGAGAAAGAAAACCATATGAATAATCAGATTGCATTTATGTTGTTCATTGGTTTGATGTTTACATTTTTCATTCTATGCGATGAGATGAAGTAAGTCTCTTTTGGTTCTGGACCAAGGCTTGTTTCTAGCTGTAAATTCCTTCAGGTCCATTTTGCGTTCAGTCTCCTTTATGAGTGTGACATTGAGAGATTTGGATTGTGATCACTGGTAGGGATTACTTAATGAAAATAAGGACACAAGCTGTAAGAATTTCTGTTATTTCTACTTGAATTTTACTGCTTACCTCGGTTCATTGTTTTTAGTGCAATTGAATTTCATAGACAAAATACACTTAATGTCTAATGGTGTGTCTGCCAAAGGTCGACTTGCTTTTTTTGGGAACTGATGTCCTAGTTTCTAGGCTAGTCATAGCTGATATTTATTAGTGAGTGTCTTTGAGATTAAACAATTACATAACTGGCAAAGCATTTCACATCTTGCGATCAGTCCATTTTTCATTTTTATGCCAGTGACCACAAATTTACTGACACTTCTGCAGCTCTCATGAACACATTGACATTAAAGTGATACTCGGATATCTTTAGTCTGGGGCATGAGTGCACGTGCGCAAATCGGAAAGCTTTTTTCAGGTCATGTCCAGCCATAGAAGTTGACTTGGCTTGTGAGACACATCATGTGGATAATAGCAAATCTTATTTTAAAATAAACACGTTCATTTGCATGGAGCTTTAATATTCACCTACTCATGCATAACCTAAATCCTGTTCTTAGCTTCCAGCAGCAGCTCTGCTCCGATCAGTGAAGACCTTCATTGCATCATTGCTTTGAAAAAGGACTCTCAGCTGGGTTAAAACTTAAAATTTACATTATCTGAGAAATTCTAACATATTATCGCTTGTTGTTGTCAGGACTTGGCACAAAACTGCTTTAAAAACCAACTAAGCAAAATAACAGACCTGTTCTATTTTGATGAGAAAATGCTAGCTTGGTTCTGATTAGGATTCTAAATATAAACTTAACATAGATATTATAAGTACAAGCATATATATATTATATGTAATACATGTTTTATATATAAAAACCATAAATTTTTAAAGCTGTTAAAATTTAGCATGTTATTTGCTGATAGTATTCTATCTGTATACTGTTAATGTTTAAATTCAATTAACAACAATTCCCAAAATTTTTGTTTCAACAGATTAGGATTTTTCTAAAAAACAAAAAACCCAACCCGACCAACCAAATAAAAAAAACCCCACAAACCCCAAACCACCCCAAAAACCAAAACACCTTTTAATGGGAAAACCTCAAAGCAATGACTGAGTGAACTCTTCAGCCACACCTACAGTATAACACCTCTGTTTCTGCCTCACACCAAGTAGAAATTTTCACTTTCTAAGTAATTTCGTTCCTAGAAATATCGTTTTCAAATTGCAGATTAGGAATGGGTTGATGGAAACGTTGTGTGCAAGTCTAGTCTCTGACTCCCCCAATTTCTCTTATCATTTACTGATGCATATCCTTAAAACAAAGGGTGCAGATACATGTCTGATATGTCATTTTTAGACACCGACTTTCTTACTGGGGTACTGGTTTTACCCGTTGGAGGTAGCCACCTTCCAAAGAAAGACAGGTTGATCTGCAATGTCAAGATCTGGCCGGTCAAGGCCGTCGAGTGCCCGTGTTCTGACCTCAACAGCAGAAATTTGTGAACACAGCAGTGAATTTCTCCTGACCTCGTGGTGGTGATCCCATTCTGTGCCAGCCCTCCCTCGGGTTTTGCTGCCAGTCAGTCCGTTGTCCTGTGTCAACCACGGAGAACGGCCGCTCGTTGACTCTCAAGAAGCGTTTCGGCGTTTATGGCGGGTAATATAGCAAATTGCGGTTCAGTATATCGCGGCCTTTGGTAAGGAATTGCCTGCAGGCGGTTTCAGTGGAAGTACAGGTCAAGACACAGATGAACTGTAGGCTAACTCCACGCTGCAGCAAAGGCTTTCACGAAATCAGGTTATTTACAGGTGACACGTGATAACTGTTGTCCAGGGTTGATGAGAAAGTGCCGTAATTCCCTATCAGGTCTCAGTATCTCAAACCATAACTAAAAGCATGGCTTTTAGCCTGAGATTTAAAACTGTTTTTGTTGGTTTTCTAAAGGCTTTGTGGTGTTTGAGGTATAAAAATTAGCTTTTAGGGAAAGTGGATTTTCTTAGCCTGTTGGCTGGAAAAGTAGGTGAGTTAATGGCTTTGCCCTGTCTTAGTTCTGTTGTGTATGTTTAGCTTGTTTCAGGCATCCTATGTTTCAGGTAAAAGAGCAGCATTCTTCTACGGAGGTGGTGTGGTTTTGATTGACACGTATAGTTATCACTCTAGGAATTAAAGACAGAAATAAAATAGGAAGTATTATAATAAAATATATCTTGCTTGAGAGACAGCTGTGCATTATTTGTAATGAGATTTCCTGTGTCTTCAGTTTCTTTTTTTTTTATTTCTGTCCTTGTGTATTTTTCTTGTATAGAGTCATCCAACTATTTACTTTATACTTATAACCAATGACAAAAATTGGTTCAAAAGAATTGATTTAGCCATGTTTCATTACCATGTAGAGAAGCGAGTATAATATCAGAAAAGACTAACCAAGAGAGATGCAGGAACTTACGTTGTTTTCCATTGATCTCTTCCAGCGCAATGTGTGCTGCGCCCAGGTGCTTCTCAAAACTGTTAAAAACACATTTGGCTGGCTTGTAGTTTTTCAGAAGTCACTGCCAGCTTCTACGATTCGGTGCAATTCTTTACATTTCTCCACAGCCAGCTGAATTCCTATCCTTGTTTCTTTTCTCTGGTAGGTGCCCCAGTCCGTTAGTTAAATAGGAAGGAGGTTAACCCCCGGAAGGAGATTGCCCAAATCCTTGCATGTTGGCAGAAGAGGAGAGGAAAAATGTTGCTCCAAGCATTTCTAGCTCAGTAGGCTTGGCTGTAGAAATACTAAAACAAAGGTAGAAGGGCTCGTGGGAAGAATGTCGGTGAGAGCCTTCGGTTGAAAAATCAGTAGTACAACTTATTTGTTCATAACAAAATACGAATATTTTTCCTTCCTTTGGAGCTTCCCTCCAAGTCTGCAATATAGGATTTCCCTGCCTAAGGTTAAATGTGTGCTGGTGTTCTTCAGGCTGTATTGCTGTTGGGTTATGTGTATTTCTCAAAGCTGATGTGCGTGCATATGAAATAAAAGAAAAAGTATCACAGGGATAAGTATGGAGATAGCTTTGGAAAATTATATTATTTACATGTGGAAAACCAAAAATGACAGGGCTGGTGCAACTATGTTTTTTCCGTTATTAATTCTACCGATGTAACGCCGTTCCTATTCACAAATTATTCCTGTTTTCACATTCAAGGCACCTGTATGACACAAACTTGATGATGAAACTGTATTTTTACGTATATGACGAAATGGCAGCGTTAAAATATTTTCTCTACAGTATATAAAGCTCGTTACAGTTTTCTCTTGGAAGCCTTGGCTCTAATTAGAGGGGAAAAAAAAAAGGTATGGTGACTTGTTTGGTGGAGAGATGCCCAGGTTCATTGTAACAGTAAAACTGTAGGAGCGGGGAGGGTTTCTGCTGCGTTTTTGTTTCTTGGTTAGATGAGTCATTACGAGAAGGTACCCTAGCCACCAATTAATAAAGCGTGTAGATTAAACCCTCCCAGGAATTCTTAGTTAACGGTCATTTGACCAGCCCAGCAGAAAGCTTGTTTTCCCTCAAATCCTGAAATTGAAGCAGCAATGATGTAAGCCCTTCAAAGGTTAGAGAATAAAAGGGGATTTTTTTTTTTCCACCCTTGAATGAAAAGAAGCTTTTGTTAACGAAGGCAGAACTCCGAGTGTCCGGCAGTGGGAACATGCCGTTCTTTCCTCTCGCTGCCGCCCCTCCGCCAGGGTTTGGGTTTCAGTGCTTCTTGCTCGCTGTGGGGAGACGGTGCAGGACCCGTTTTGGCCGCTGCCGTGCTCCTCTTGGAGCGCGAGGGCCTGCCTTGCACCGCCATCGGAATTCGGTGTAATTCAACTTGTGCAAACAGTATCTTTTTTAAATTAAAAAACCCCCCAAAACCCAATCCATAACAAAAACGTGGGAAGCTTTTCTAGTGTAAAGGGGATCATTCTGAGGGGGTTTGCTTTCAACTGCCAGAAGTCGCAGGGTAACGTTTGGTAGTAGCTGATCTACAGCGAAGATTTTTCTACTGAGTTTCTACGTGAAACAAAACGCTTTGCTTTATCACACGTGCTGTTCAGTGTACAGGTGGTTATTTTTTTTTTTCTGAAGGATTTATTAGAGAAGTAAAGGCATACAAAACAAGCATCCAACAATCCAGAAGGGAGAAAACCAAAAGCATTCATGAAGTTATTATAATAATTAAGAATGGGGCTCAATGTGCTAGGCACTGTACGGATTTAGAACAAGGAGGCCTTTTCCTGAAGAGTTTACTGCCTAAATGAATGATTCACACCCAGGGCAACAGAAGGCCTAGAACAAACACGCTGCAGGAGGGTTGGTGAACAGTCACAACATGTTATTAAACATGTATATATTTGGGTTCAATTTTGCTAAAAGGGAAATTGCGAAGGGGAAACACAAGAAGGGGAAATGAGGGGAAGAAGGGAAGAGTTTATAGGGTTAAAAATAGGACAGAAAACATGATACATAGGACAGGAGGAGTTAGACAAAAGTCAGAACACTTGAAACGACAAATCAAGGGAGGAATTGCAGCAAACGACAGGGTACTGTGTTTTGGGAAAGAAATATTAAGGCAGTTTTTGATCTTCTTGAGAGAGGGTTGTGCTGGCTCCTGTATCCCCACGTAAGCCCCACGAGCTCTCTCTGGCCGCTTCTGCTGGGCGAATTTGACTTCAGCTGCCCACTCTCCTCTGCAGTCCATGTTTTCAGAGTTCACGGGGCTTTTGAAAACGTGGTAGGGGAACACCACAGGTTCGAGATTGGCCCTTCGGAATTTTGGCGTATTAGCGGGAACTGTAGGCGCCCCTAGCCTCAGCAGACCTCAGGTTTTCCCTTGTGCCCTCAGTAGAGCGATGCCCGCTGGAAGCGTGTTTTCTTTCAGGAGCTCTTACCTCTGCTGAACTTCTAGATCCCTGGATCCATTCTTCCTAAAATGCTCATCTTCTGATCTGCTTGGCCTTTGCAGCTGTGGGTGGGGAGACGTATCTGGTTTATATTCTGTAGCAGCCTATTGATTGGAGAGAACAACAACAAAAAGCATCTCTTAAGGGAAGAAGTCCTCATTAATATAGAGCTGCCTGTGGGAGAACTGACTTGTCGGTGTTTTCGGTGTGAATTTGCCCTAGGCCTCTAATAATATTAGTAATATCTCATCTTCGATGTGGTTAAACTACCATGTATTAAGATGAGACAGAAATATGTAATGGTAATCTTTTTATTTGTATTTAAGAATCCTCCTTCTTAAGGTGTTCTTGATGAAAGGACTCGATGCTTGATTTTGCTCTTGTATTGAACACTAGTCCATGACTTTGCTGAGATCACGTAACTTATGAGACCATATACTGCAGTATAAAAACTGCAGAGGTCGTCTTCATCTGGGATCCATTCAACAGGCTGCACTCAACCACAGGGATTGCTGGGGGAAAAAAAAAAAGGCAAACAAAAGCTTTCGCTAAGGCAATATTTAGTGTTGTTATGCCCTGAAATGAACTTTATATTTAAATATACACCTTCTAAAGTGAGCACTTCTACTCGTATGTTATAAGCCACATGTGAGACGATTGGGTTTTGCCTGCTGATGTTAATGCGCAGCTGGAATGATGCAGCAGTATGGGTTGAAACCCAAGCTGGTTTTCTCTTTTTAAAAATGATGCAAGTTGAATTCTATATTGAGAAACTGTCCTTACCATTGGTTTTTCACCATTTTTCACGGTAGCCTTTATTTCATTCAGATAGGTTATCTAGGTTTTATGCCAATGACAACAGTGCAAACATTTGAATGAAACCAAGAAATAAAGAGTTACAAAACTTTCTGCCTTTCTCAGATGTTAATCAAAACACCGAGTGTGTTTCTAACACTACAAATACTGCAGGGAAGGAATGAAAACCTCATTATCAAGTGAAGAGGGAACGAAACCTTTTCTGCTGAAACAAAATCTGTGTGTTTGACATTAACCTTTATAACTTCTCCTCTTCGTATTTCAGATAAAATTCTCTACCTCCGTATTTAGCATCTGAAAACAGTTGTCAGTATTAGCATCTCAACAATGTTTGTCTACTCTGTTAGGCAGTGAATACCGCATTTGGCAATTGCTGAGGTTTATTAGTTCTGTAGGTGCTTGCATGGAATGTAAACTTCTTTTCTTGTACCAGTTTTTGGTTCTCATCCTGTGGAGTAAAAAGCAAGCATGTGTTTGTAGAAACAAAGGGTGAAAAACCTGTGTAAGGCAAGATACACATCTGCTGCAGTACGGAATTAATCCTGCAGAGAAACTGGTTCTGACTCACTGCTAGAAACAGACCCAAGAAACCTGAATCATGCAGCCAGTAAAAAGACATCTGGAGCGAGCGTCGCGACTGGGGGACAAGACTGGTGCTACTGGGATGCTTTTTTATGCTACCATGTGATCAAGAATCTTTTTCATCCGTTGTATGGTGCTTTCCGTATCGTGTTGACTGTTTGTGCTTGGAAGTGTGCCTTCAAATAGTTTGTAGTAGGTTCCGAAGTGTGGGAGAAAGAAATATTGCTGAGATTTCATTCTACGAAAGGCTTATCGCAAAGGAAATGAGAACCTATGGCTCCTACTATGGGCATCGATTTGCAAAATAGCTACAAACCAGTCTGCTTCCCTCGTAGCTAACTGTTCCCAGCTGTTGTTTCGCATTCCAAATTTTATGAGTATTTTTGCTGGCAACAGGAAATATTTTTAAGTCTTTGCAGGATAAGACAGAGATTTATTTTACATAAAATGTTTTGTTTATCTTTTCTGGTTATTCTGCATGTGGAAGTCTTGCATACGTTTCCAAAATGAAAATTTGCAATTACAGTTACAGAGAGTTAAAAATAAGCATTTTCCTAACTGTTACATTAGCTCTGATGTTTAAATCAGATTAGGTTTCAAAATTGTTTTTGCTATTGTAGCTGGTTTTCCGGGAAAGAAACTCTGAAGACATTTTGTATTCTTTCTGTTCTCATAAAGGATCCTGACTTTAGTGCAGAAGGAAAAGAAGCTCTGTCATAAAAATGCAACAAATTGTACCCTAAATATATAGCTTTTTTTCAGTCGAAGTTACCTTTTCATATTATAATCAGAATTTATATATTTCAGGCTCTTTCTCACCTAATTGCTGTGTTGGTTGCTAACCTACAAGCAAGCATTGCATGTAGAACCCATGGTTTATAGACAAAAGGTCTTTCTTCAGAGTTTCCTAGATTCACTCTCAGATTCAGTTCAACTCATTAACTTCATTGTGTTTTATCAATTATGTAGGAGGGTAGAACTGTCTTTGGCTTTATTTGCTTTCTGTTTTCCTTCCTCTTGATTCCATCGGTTTTCTTTCACCAGTAGAAGTTTCTCGTCGTGCTTGGGGTGACACCAGTATCTTCCATGCTCTTGTCTCAAGGTCAGGTATATCCGAGGTTCCTGTGGCTGCAGCAGAGGTGTCCCTGTGCCGTCGGGTTTTTCGGGCGCCCTTCTTCCCTCCCAAGCTCCACTTCCAGTCGCTTGCCCAGTTGGACCTCGTACCACATTGTAACTCCACTGTTCAATACCCCCAGAATTGCAGCAAAATAGTTACTATCCCAAAGTCATGCTTCAAGTACTTGTGAAGTAATAAGATACACATATTTTGTTTTTTTTTTTTTTTAATTGACTAAAATATGGACCATTTACCAAAATACTTCTGGTGAATAGTGTATATAACCCAAAATGTTGTGGTGGTGGGGTAGTTTATTGTTTTTGTGTTTTTTTTTTTTTTTTTTTTTATTCAAAAGCTATTCGTAAATGCATTGAGTTTAGCAAATAGCTTTGGAGGGAGAGAAAAAATTTTGCATCTGATGCACAAAAATAGGGAAAAGAGGTTGCTTTCCCTGCTCTTGAACTAATGTAGATTTTAGTAGAAGTTCAGCCCTCGCTTCTAGGGGGAAAGGTACTCTGTTCAGATGAAGTGCAGGTTCAAGTATGGATTTAAACAGCAAACCATAGTTTTGTTTGGGAAAATATTCTGATAGCCTTTTTCTTCCCCAGACTGTTTTATTGCCCCTTCTGTGGCCTGAAAGTGTTTCTGTTGCACAAGCAGTAATTTCTGAAAAACTTGTCAATCCTACTGTCTGAGAATCAACTCAGTTTTTGTGCTCTCCTCCTCCATTTCCAACAGCAGGTGTCTCGGACCGTGAAGATTTTGGACTTTCCTTATGGGCAAATTTATCCTACATCTTGTTCACATTTGCAAGATGACCTTTGTCATCCAAAGCTTTGTCAGATTAACATTTCTCCAGCACTGTATTTGTGTTTGTGTTTTGTTTTTTTTTTTTTTTTTTTAACTGAACTGAGCTCTGATGCGGACACCACTGCCTCCCCAAAGCCGGCTGTCGGGGGGGCCCCCGTCACCCCCCAGGCTTGGCTCCAGAGCAAGCAGCGTTCTGGAGACTCTCCTGGCTCTGCGCTGCCAGGGTTTCCCAATTGAGGCAGGGAGTTAAAAATAAATGCATTCATTTCTCTATAGGCTTTGGCTTAAGACACTATAAACAGAAAAATTAGGCCAAGACCAAACGTATCTGGACTGTTCACAGTGCAGCAGGTGAAGGAAAGACTTATTTTAAGGCAGAAGAATATACAGTGTAGCCATTTTCCTTGAATTTTTTTTAATTTTTTTTTTGCTATTGCTAGAATGATTCATCCTGTTACTCGCCGTGGGAGGGTTAATTGCCACATTGTAAGAGAAGTGCCATCTCCTTAAGGTGAATCCAAGGGAGTAGGACTGCTACGTGCCGCATACTAGCAATTTCTTTAGAGTAAGTGTCAGCTATAAAAGATGGTCTCTTCCAGTGCGTTTCAAAAGCTGAGCTCTGTATTAGGAAGTATGTTCTGATGTTAAAACCAGTGTTTGTACTTGACTCATCACTGATTTGATTATTATATGTTATTTACTGACAAGTTGTTATATATCATGAGTAAGTCCTGCCTGTCCAGTGCACCTTAGAAAGCCTATGACTATGTATTTTAACGTAAGTGGCAAGGTTATAAAATAAGAAGAAAAAATCAGTTTAGTAAGTATCTATTGACTCTAGGAATGAACAGCATTTGTTTCTTGCATAGCTGAGAATTTTTGACCTAAAGGATTTGTTGTTTAAAGATGATAAAATGATGAAAAAAACTACATAGATCTGATTTTTCATTGTTTTACACTTTATTTTACAGGATAGGTAAGCTTACAGGCTGATTATAAGGCTATTTTATAATTACACCACTCCAGCATGCATTTTAAGATCATCACGGTACAGAAAAGCACTTAAAGGTGATTAAATGCTTCACTGAATTGAAATCGCCAAACGTTGTACTCGGCTGAGGACGGAGCTGTAAAAGGGCCATCTGAAACTCAATTTCTTCCGTGCAATTTGCCAGCATGGCTCAGAGCAGCCTCTGGGACCCGTGGGGTCTTTTTTTGTTGACCACAGATGACCGAGGCACAGAGAGCGCTGCCTATGTCCGTTTGCCTCAACAGCGAAAAATCCCATCGCAGCCTGGGCCTGGGTTTGTCTTCGGTCTAGCACCAAATGTCTTATCTGAACACAAAGAGAACATCTTAAAAGTTGTATTATTTCCTAATAGATGAAAGTGGTTATTTTAAAATAATATCTTTTTTATTTTTTTTTTTTTACAAAGTACAATACCTGTGGGTGAAAACAGGAAGTACTTCTGGTTTTTTTAAAATGTGTATTTCATTGAGTACACTTCCAAAGAGAATATTTTCTAACAAAGATAGACTTTCGGTAGAAGAATGTCAGATTGATGTGCCGAAGTGTTCTTTTCCAATAAGGGAAGATTAAGTTCTTTGTTAAATGTTACTCCAGTTTTTGTTGCTAAATATATAGACATGCAATTTTTCTCCAAGTTGGGGGAAGTGTTTTTTCACTCAAGGCAAGAAACTGTCCCAGATACTTGACTAAAACACTTCAAAATGGAACATTGTGGCAGGATAAAATGGAGTGCAGGAAGATGCCAGTACAGTCAGGCACAGAATGGGAAGGTTTTTAGGGGAAAGCCGTCATTCAAGGTGTCTGTGTTTTTGTGATACAGTGGTTTCATTGGTTAAGAAGGCATCAGGATTTTCTCCTGCAGGCGTTAACCTTTGGAATTGTGGCTTGGAGAGGGGCTCGTGATGGGTGCTCAGATGCTTTCGGTCCCACTTACTACAGAGTCTTACACAGTAATACCTCCTTGCTTTTGGGCTCAGAGAAACAAGGCTGTGGAATAGCTCAAAGGGATCTATCAGGTTATAGTAATAATAATCAGAGAAAAAAACATCTCAGGAAGAGCAGTAAAATCTTAGAAAAGATCAGCTGACTTAGCAGAACTCCATTGCTGTGCAGAGCTCAGTACTGCAAGTGGCTGCTTTGTGCGTCGGAATCATTTCCTTTGCTCGTGGGTGGATGCAAAGTGCTGTTGTGTCCTGTGCCGATAATCGTCTCTCCGGTTCACAATATCAGTTTGTAATAGGACACGTTTAGTTATATCCCTGTGGCAGCGCGGTGTTTCATGGGGTTGGTGTGTGGAGTGGAGCAATTGGGTAGCTTTGGAGCCAGTTGGCAAGCTTCTAGGGCGTCGGGGATTTGCTCTAGTAATGAGTAATAAAAGCCGAAGGAGCTGGTGTCAGGGTTGGGATTAAGTCAGAAGAGCTCGTGGTTTCTCATATTGCCTGGGGAATACATGTTTTTAGTTAACTCACCCTTTCTTTTCCTTCTAAAACAATTCTTGCTGGCCCTTTCCTGGTTGGAACAAGTTTCTAATGATGGATTTGATATCATCAAATGAAAGCCATGTACCTAGGGTATGAGATGACTGAAAGTGGCAGTGACTGTCAACTCGGAATGTCTCACTGATCCTGTATTATATTTGAGTCTTTTCTTATTTTTTTTTAAAGACTATGCCGAAATGAGTTAACTAAGAGTGCAGAGTTAGAAGATGCTTTTGCAACCTTTGTTTGGCCCCGTCACGGGTATACATCATGATACTGTCTTCAATTACACATGCTCATAATACTTTTTCCACCAACTCCTGCTGTGTTCAGTGCACAAAATAGATGACGTGCATTTAATGAACAGCTATTCAATAGCTTGTTTCCTTCTCGTTGTTCGATTTGTGGCCCTCGGCCTTATTTACAACATGTTGTTCAAACTCCCCCCTTTGAAGATAGAATTATTATTCCCTTGGGGGCTCATCTATAGTGCTCATCGAAGTAATATCCAGAGTGTTGAAAAATAATTAATTAATTTTCATTATATTTCTGTTAAGTGAAGAGACACAATTATTTCTATTTAGTAGATGGGAAGCTGAAAGAGAAAGAAATGATCTTCAAAAGGTGTGACTGTTTGGACCCTTAGTTCAGGAAAATGGGGACTTCTGTTTTTCAGAGTGAGTGTATTCCATCTCACTGATCCCAGTTACAAACTGTCCTTGTGACTTTGAGTATGCCTGAGAGTTTTTAACCCTTTGAAGAAAAGATCACAAAATACCTGTTAAGTGTCCAGAAAATGAGCAACTTTCCTGTGCACAGCTTGTTTTTAAGCACCTGTCTTGTATTAAGTGTGATGTCAGGGACAGATGTAGCGGCATGAATCCTGTGATCTGGTGCGAAGTTCAGTTGCCCTAGCTGTGAATCCACCATCCTGTTCCCAGTCCTAAAGTGCCCTAGAGCATGTCTTCTAATTTCTCTTAAAAAAAAAAAAAAAAAAAAAAATCTGCAAATCAGATAACATATGTCCTCTGTGTATCTTGTTGATCCCTTGGTGTAGCCATCTAAGCCCTGACTGAGCCAGGTGACTCCAGCGAAATAACAGATATGCAATAATACAATTTGACTATATAATGCATTAATACAGGTAGAATGAAGGTTACATGAGTACCATTGCTATTTACTTTTCCTTACTTCTGGAACAGTAGACAACCATCTGCTCCTTCTTAGTAATAATGGCAGTAGCCTCGTGTTCTGTATGTAAGCAACTACACAATTTGTCTAAAGAGTTTCCAAAAATTTGCTGATTGTAGATCTTGACCTACCCCTCCTAACCCCCAGTTTTGGAGAACATAAGGCATTAGGAAGCACTGACTTTTCTGTCTGTTTCCCCTTTTTTCAACTTCACAGTGTAATTTCTCTGCTCCTCCTGTGCCCCTGGTGCCATTGCCAGAGTCAGTGCTGGTTCCGCTCCCCCGGTGTTGGCAATCCTGTTACTGCTTTTGTGGTTTTTGATCCAAAGCTCATGGATGTAAAATCTTTAATAGCTGAACTCTTTCAGATGAACGTTTTCAGTTCATCTTGAGACAGTATCAAAAAAAGCCTTAAATGGGAGGCGGAAGTTTGGTCAGAATATTTTACAATAAAATGAACACAGGACCTAGGAAGAGAAGGTTGTATATGACAATCATAACTACTAGGTGTGCCTGTAATAATTTCAATCTTAGAGGCTCATTTGAGTACCTAGCAAGAAAACACTCATTTTTCTTTTTTTGTTAACTTTTTGCTGAAAATATGACACATTTTTCTTGCATTTTATGCATGTTAAATAATACAACATACTGTATTTTATAGAACATGTGAGGTAAGCATTTATTGTAATTTTCCTTTATAACTGATTTCAGATTTCATTTCTGGTAATCTTTGCTTTGCCAGGTGAACGCAAAACCCCGCAACTCCTTTACTCCAAAACCCCCCAGAATTTAACAATTACCCAAAGAATAAAAAATCAAGGCATAAGAGAAGACCGCTTCTAGCTAGAAAGTGTCCATGGTAAGTGTCTGGTTACTATAGCAATCGCCGTGGAGCATGTGACCAGCATGCTAATTGCAAGGTACTTAAGAGCCTTTTCTCTTGCATAAGTTTGATGTCTTTTAAACAGAGGTGTTACGCGAGGTCACATACACTCAATTGTAACTACCAGATGGATGGATAATGCAAACAATCAATTTGCAGCTCCCACTGGGCAGAAAATGGTGCATCCAGTTCATAGATTTTAATTTGTTTGATCTACAGCACACTGTAAGTGTGGAGAGGAATTTCTTGTCCCCAGTCTAACATTTTTGAAATCTATGTTTTGACTATCAGTTTTGATGTGAATCTTTGCTGTGTACGTGTTTTGTGGAGCGCTTCAAACTATGCAGTCATATCTCTGCAAAACTTGGCTGACGATTATAATGCAGATAATGCTAGAAATATTGTATAATCCCAGCAAGTAGGAGGTGTTAATACTGAACGACAAAGTTAGCGTTTCGTTAAAATGACCAGTTTTTTTAAAGTTAATTTTCTTTAGATGTTACTTTGTGCAGTGAGTTTGGTGGCTTGACATTAATAATACATGCTTTCTAGCAAAAAAAAAAAGTGAGTGTGAAATTTGCATACTGCATTACTTTTTAATGGATATTTGAATAGGTAGTCTCAGATTTATTCCAGTGTATAGCACTGTTGATTTGTCTTACATCGGTGTTTAAAGGCTGTTGAGAATCCTATTTAAAAAACCTTAAACATTGATAGTTCCTTGCCACTTCCATGGAATGACACTTTTCTAGGAGATAGAAGCAACAAGGAATAGAGCCAAGAGATTAAATATATACTTTTTTAAAAATACATATACAAGTATCAAGCTCAGATGCGAAATTTTCCCAGTGTGGGAATATTTACCTTTGAAAGAAGAACCTTTTCTGTAATACACCTTTTCAGTATTACTGTGCATCATCCACGATGGTATATTTGATCGATGATGAGACGGCGCTACGTATCGTTGCTTTACGGCAAGAACACGCAGCTCGGTATCGTCTTTGCTTTGCCATCGCTACCACCAACAGATACTCCTAGGGGGAAACGAGTCCACCCGAGCGTGTTTACCACAGAAAATACCTTCTGTCTTTGGGCTGTGTGGAAATGGCAGGCGTTTGTGTCCGGCCAGCGTTGGGAGGCTCCAGCCAACGCGGCGAGCGAGCGGCTGGGCGCGCCGTGGAAGGGGAGGGCGGGTCCCTGCCTGCCGCTGTCCGCGCCCCGGGTGCTGAACTCCCCGCCGGGAGGGGGGCGGAGCTGGGAGTTCGCGTTCCTTTTGACTTCCTCAGGTGTCCTTTTCAAAGGGGATTTGTTAAAAGAATGGAAGTACGCTTTGGGTGCATTGCTTGGAAGGTGGCTTTGTGGTTCTCGGATGTCTTGCTATGCTGAGAAGATTCATTCAATGGTAGCTATGGAACCTAAATCCAGATCCAGGAAAGATCATGTTGTCACATGTTTTAGAAGCAAACTTGGTAACATTCCAGTAGTTCTTAAACACAACAGGTTATTTTTAATGGAAAACTATGACACACGGTTGGAAGAATCTGCTTATTATGTGATTAGTCAGAATTGGTAGAAACAAACACTGACCCACCTGTGGTTGCTGTGGTGTTTTTGTTTGGGTTTTTTGTTTGTTTGGTTTTTTGGTTGGTTGGGTTTTTTGAGCACTCGAGGTGTTTTTGTGAGTTAAAATTTGGGCTAGAACCTCAACTTTTCTTCTTGTAAAGATTGCTTAGCTCTTCCTCTTCCCTGGTTCCGTCCTCAACTAGGTAGAAGAAAAAAGTAAGACTGTATCCAGTGTTTTGGTGGAGGTAGCGAAGGTCTGGAATGATAGGTTCTGCTCAGCTCCTGTAGCGGAGCCGTCTGGATTCTCAGCAGGTCGGGCGACCACTTGCCCTGCATCTCAGGCCTCTGTTTTCAAGTCATACTTGTGTTGACTATTGCTGTGTGTCCTCAGTCGGACACAGGTAGCCAAGGGTTTGTGGCCATACGGTTAACCTGCTCAGTATGTCAGCAGTGGTTATTGAGAAGTGGTTAAATAATTGGTTTTCTACTGTAGTTCTTCTTCCATACTGATAATTGGAATATGCTGGGGAAAATGAAATTAAGTTGATATGAATTACCCAGTTAGATCTTTTAGTTGTTTCATCCCCTCTGTTAAGAAATGAATCCTTTCATACCAAGGAGCGCACAGAAATGAGTGAAGAAATTAGGTTGTATCCACTTTGCATTAAACAAAATAATAAACATTCTCTGTGGTCGCCGAGTCAAGTTTTGTATATTAAAAGCTTTGCTTTCTCCTTGCATAAGGATGATCATTATATTAGTGGGAGATATTTTTTGTGGTTTAAATGGTGATGGTTGGCTAGGCTGGATGAACTCAATGATGCAACTCCCTTTGTCTTTATCGGGGCCAGGATTTCACTCAGAATTTTTACACAGAGCAAACTACGGGGTGGGGGTGGGGGGAAACGTGCCTGCCAGGGTGAAAAGGAATGATTTGATTATCTGTTGAGCAGGGTAAAAGTATTTTCCTTGGTCTCTTGTGGTTGGTTTTTTTTTTTGTTTTTGCTTGCACCTTTGTTTCTCTGCTACTGATTCTCTTTGAGCTGTATTCATCGAGGAGGGAACAAAGAGGGAACAGTTATATAACAGCGTGTAAAAAAGCTTATTTCTGCGGTATGTATTATTTAACTTCATTTCATCATAAAAATAATTTGTTCATACTTTTTGGTATAATGAGATAAATGCATACTTTAACTCTTTCCTATTACAGTTTGGCTGAAAGATTTCAGTGGTAAACCATAGATGGCTTTTTTTGTCCATCTCTGATTTGCTCTATTGTTCTTCCCTTATCAGAGTGGGACAGATGGAAGCTGAGGGTTCAGCTCAAGGTAACCAGCAGAAACTCCTGTCGGGGGGTGAAGTCGATAAAATCCCACATGATCATCTGTGGCATGCTGCTGAATAGATACAGAGCACTTACCGCACATGCTATTTAGACATTTTGGGCTTTTTTTTAATAATGCTAAACATAGAACTAACCAACCAAGTATAGGTGTCACTGTTTTAAGAATTACAATATTTGCAATTACTCAACTGGAACACCTGAATATTTTAATGCCTTTAACAACTACTAAAAGCAACACCCTCTTAATAACAGCTGCAGAATGAAGGCTCTGTATTTCTGATGTAGTCTGTATCACAGAGTAGTCGCGGTGGGGAGGGGTCTCTGGAGATCATCTAGTCCATTCACCATCTCAGATCAGGGTCTGCTAGGGCAGGTTGCTCAGGGCTGTGTCGGTCAAGTTTTGAGTATTTCTAAGGATTGAGAATTCATAGTCTGTATAGGTAATCCATTCCTTCACCTTTAAAAAGTTTTTTCTTGTGTTTAAATGGAATTTCTTGTATTTCAGTTTGTGCCTGCTGTCTCTTGTCCTGTCACCACGCTCCACTGGGAAGAGTCTGTCTCGGTCTTCCTTACTCTTTCCCGTCAGGCGTTTGTACGCAGAAAGTCCTAGTTTAACTCTAAGATAAGTTTCTAATTTTTGTTGTTTGTTGTGATGGTGAGATTTTCAACATCTTAAATTTAATGGATCTGCTTCTGTTGAATTGAGTGGGAACAGAGCTGGCCTCATAGGATTGAATTTTCAATGGTGGAAGGAAGCAGGAATGACAGCATAAGGATGACTCTGGAAGAAGGAAAAAGTGATTTTCTACTAGGAAAGCATGACTTTGGTGGCTGAAAAGGGGAAGCTAGTGACTGCCTGCCTGAGCTAGTTCTAAGCCCGAAAGCTTACACAGCAGCTGTGATGCAACTGCAGCATCACAGAGCTCGGCGCAGGCTAGCGTCGTCTGCCAACAGTTGTAAAAAGGACCTTCTTCTCTGGCTCTGGTTTACGTGCCTACCTGAATGCATTTGGGAGCGAGGGTCCTAGGTCTGGAAAAGACCCAAGCGAAACTCAGTAAGGAAGCCCTTCTGATGGTCTGCACTTACCAAATCGAAGGGATTCATTTAATGCTGCTGCCATGACTGCTAATGTACTACAAGAAGCTTCTGGCGATGTTTGCTGAGAGGCTGGCCAGCACTTTGCTGAAGAACTTCCAGGGAGTTGCTTCACACTTTTCATGCCTGATTTCTTTTCAACTCCATTACAGTAAATTTAAGCCGGGGTAGAATTCCCTTTGTCAAGTTGTAGGGAGGGAGGTAATTGTACGTTGTTAACCTGAGAGGTCGTTTACAGGAATGTGATTCAGATGTTGGGTGAATTAAGGCACTTCAGCGAAGCACCTGGACTTAGCTGTAATGAATACAGGGCTCAAAACAACATAACCAACAGGATATATCCGTGGGAAGCTTCCGTGCGCTAATCTACGTGATCGTCTAAACCCTCTTTCATGGGAACTGCCGGATCATAAATTACTAGGTATTGATCCTGCACGAGGTTCTGTGAGTTGATAGATAGATATGGGTTGGAGATCCAATATCCCTTTTATAAACTGCTGAGGGGTGATCGCAAGGGTGATTGCAGCCCTCGGTTTCAAGTGAGTTAAAAATTACTTCCTGGGCAATTCCCCATATTAAAAATTTGATTGTGTCTACATATTTTTTCAGCTAATAAATTTTGCTTTGTCAAGGAAATGCAATCCACATGCTGTAATTCTTTTTTCTAACTGCTTTCAATGAGAAAGAATGCCTTTAGCAGTCTTGAATATTTAGGACTTAGTGGGGTGTTCGGGCATTTCTTTGAGACGGCTTGTGTGGTTATTAGACCTGAGCTTGTGGAGTTATTAGACCTATTGTCAATTCACACCATTCCCTGGTTGGTTAGGTTTCATGCTGGATTTCTGGGATGGTGGGAAATGGAATACTGACGTGTTGTTACTGAGCAAGAGCATTTGTTTGCTTTAACTACACCTAAAACTGGGTTGACAAAAGGTAAATGCCCAGGATTTGGGGAGGTGAGCTAAGAGCAGTTAAGGTTAATGAGGTGGTTGTCCTTCAGTAAATTTGTACGTGGGAGTTTGTGCTGGTTTTGTAGCTCTCATCAGTAAGTATTTGAGATACTTGTCACGACAGGCTTTTCCAGTATTTCGTTTGTGGGTCCTGTCGCACCGTACACTTGATTTCACAGGGAGTGGTGTGGCAGCGCAACTCGGCGTACCGATAGAAAAAAAAGAGAAGATCAGGGGAGAAATGTGCAGCTTCACGATGGACAATTACAGGCTGGTTTCTTAACGTGAGGGGTCCTACTCTGCAGTCTAGCTTTCTAGTTAACCACTGCTTAATTCCCTCTGTATTTTTTACCCTGATGTAAACTTATGTGAGGATGGAGTATGAAGAACTAGAGAACTTGCATAATGAAATGGAAAATCCTCAAACTGCCTTTCTCACTTCTTCCTCGCACCTTACAGCCTGCACTTGGCACTGGCTGCCTCCCAGTTGTACTGGCCTCCTACTACTCATGGTGATTCCCAGTGACTTCATCCTTTCACAAAGCATCAAGCGCTGAGGAAGATCTGCTCCTTTTCCTGGCTGTCATGGAATTCTCCTGCAGTCCTGTTCCTTTATTCTTTTCCAGCCTGAAGACCAAAATGTAGAATTAAAAATGCACTAGCAAGTCCCATCTTGTCTAGGGACAGAGGGACAAGTGATGGGTTTGGCCGAGAGTGAGATACTGTGTTCTTCATCCCATTTACATCACTGCACAGTCACCTCTGAGTTTTCAGAACAGTCAAGTGTGATTTGTTTTCTTCATATTTACATTCAGAAATATCAGTGATTTTTTTTTTAATTTTGCAAGAAACATTATTATAAGAAGAAAACACGCAATACCTTATCACCACAATCTTCAACAATCTGCCTTAACCCAAGGACCCCTTCTTAGTGGCAATAAACAAATAGCAAAGACTGTAAAAGGCTGGGGTTTGTATGAAAAAGAGCTGGGGAGGGGGATGAATTTGTGCGAAACGTGACTAAAACGTGAAAGGGGACGTGACCTCTTTCTTGAAAAACAGCGTTTGTGTGCAGAGTAGGCCTCTTTGTAAATGAAAAGAATAACCACATCTTCACAGGTTTGACAAATGATTTCAATGAATGTCTGACGCTGATAACAAATGGCTGTTGTACGTCTTCCCCAAAATACTTGCTGTGACTGTGATTGCAGCTCTAATTATGGCATAACAGATGCAGTGTTGTATAGCACCCGCCTTCTTCAAGATTTGTAGCTCCCTTTACTTTTACATGAGTTATTTCTCTCTTTAGTGTAGAATTTACTACTGCTAGCAGTAACAAAGAAGTCGCTCTTAAAGTAAAAAAAAAAAAAAAAAAGAAAGGATTTTCAGGTTGTTACACTGCTTACATTGTTTTTGTGCTGCAGATGTTCGTTGTGGTAGCAGCCAGCGCGATGGCGGGAGTGCGTATTCATGCCTCGTTGGGTCCTTTCCACTTTCTCCAACCTCTCCGCTGCTGAGTAAGCAGTTAAAGTGACTTTCTCCTTTTGTTCCCAGCCTTTGCTACTGTTTGAGAAGGAGGGCAAGTTACTTGGCTGTTTTGTTCAGTTGTAAGTGGAACAGTATTTTTTTTTTGTGTGTGTGTGTATTCATGAGAAGAAACAGAAGAACACATTTGCAATTCTCACATGCATTTACATGTGAATGTTGCTATGTTGTTCTTCCAAAACAAGGAGGAGGTGATTTATTTTAGTTGTACAAACGACGGCCTTATGCTGTGCCAATCACGCTGCCATTGTCTGTTTTAATACTGACGGTGAATCATCTCCGAGATGTTGGTCGTGGCCACGCGCCTCGCTCGCGTGTGCGGGTTTCGGGACGAGGAGGGTGCCTCCGTGTGCGTGAGCGGTGCCGTGGGATATCTGGGAAGCACTGGGTGTTCCTTGATCGCTGCCAGGCAGGGAGAAGGGCCGGTGCCCTCCCGGTTCTGTCATTTCTGAGGAAGGAGGACCCAAGCCTTTCTTGGCCCAAATACCTTCCGTCGCGAGCTTTTCCTCCGCGCCGCTCTTGGTTTCTTGGTTCCTCTATTAAAACAAAGCAAAAAAAAACCCCCAACCTCTGCTCACCAAGCCAACCCCACGCGCGACGGTGCTTCCTCCCGGCAGACTGAACCAGAAAGCGCGTAACGCGCGTTTTTCCCACCGGACTTCCCACCTTCGGGAGCTCGTCGTGAGCGGGGAGAGGACGAGGGGGCGACACGGTCGCCGCCCCCTCCCTGGAGCCGTTCCCGCTGCAGGCCGGAGGGGCCTGGCACCAGCTGCCCATTCCCGCTTCCTTATCCACCCAAACCGGGACCGGGATTCCAGCCCACCCTTCTCCCTCCCTCCCCTACCCGGGAAGGGCTCCGCCCCGCCGCCGCTGTCGCCATGGCAACAGCGCTGAGCCCGCCCCACGCCCCACCCGCGGCGGGAGGTTGGCCCGGCCCGGCCCGGCCCGGCTCGGCTCGGCTCGCTCCCTCCGGGCTGTCGGCCCTGCCGAGCTTTCGGTGCCGAGGGACCTGAAACGCGTCGGGGGACGAGCGCCTTCGCGCTTTAATTGCGCCAGAAGGCGGCAGCGCGGCTGTGGAGCGGGTGCGCTCAGAAGCGTTAGGGAGTGGGCCGGCGGCGGCAGCTTCGTCCTGAGCCAAGGTGTCGAAGGCGGGAAGAGCTCCTCGCGCCATCTGCCTTTTCTTGCAGGCCGGCGCGGGAGGAGGGTGTGGGAGGGTCAGCTGCGGCTTCGGCGGTTCTTCGGTGCGGGAGCGGCCTTGGACTTCAGGGGGCTGCAGGCAAAAATTGCTTCACCCGTAAAGGACAGTCGCAGAAGTCTCGCTGCGAGCAGCTTCGGAAGAGTCGCGTCCTGCCGGCCCTCTCTGAGGGTGACTGAAACGCACGGTCTTCCCGATGATACGAGGCATCCCGCTGCACCTGAGCAAACGCTCAAGGCAAGGTCTCGTGTTGGAAGGAAGACTTCTCTTTAAAGAACGGCTGAGAGCAAAACGTCTCTACAAGTCCTTGCAAAGATGTGAAAATTCAGGAAGTGTCATGAAAAAACGGCAAATGCGCAAGGTGATCTTCCCTGCCTGCATCCCTGCCACCGAGGCGCAGGGACTCTTTCCTTCATAGCCAAGAATGAGTGGAAGTGGAGGGGTGGAAAATCAGAGCTGAATTGTGTGGGGGTGTCTGGGTACGAAAGGATAAATCTAATGGAAATCTCCTGCGGCTGCACGGGGAAACGAGAGCAAGGCCTTTACTGCTGTCAACACCAACGTGGCGAAAATTGAAGGGACAAGGCTGCCATTTCCAATTGACCATCGCCATGGAAACAGCCTCCCAGTGTCAACAGTTGGTGGCGCGGGATGTAGGAAGCAAGGCGGGCTTTCCTTCCCATCAGCAGGGCGGTAGGACAAAGGACCCGCTCGCGCTGCGGTCAGCGCTTGTAGGATTTTTAAAGCATTTTGTGTCGGTCGGGAGCAGCCAAGGGCAGGACTGTGACGCCAGGGTTTGCAGCGGGCTGTCCGAGATACATCAAGAGGGAGAGGGAAACAGAAACCTGACCTTGGTTATTCCAAATATTCCAGGTCTGTCAGTCTATCCAACTTACCTGTTTCATGTGGGAGATGTCATTGTCATTACTCAAAAAAACAAAAGACGGGCCCTTACCTGTCAAAATGGGGCAAATGGGTATATGTAGGGTATAGGGAATGGCTTCATTATGTAGTGTATATATACATATCTGTGTAAGCTGCGTTTTACATACGGGATGCAGAAAAGAAAGAGCTTTGGAGTAGAAACAGGAAATGGATGAAGTGGCAAAGAGGAACATCTAAGAGCATTCAGAAAGGGTGAAGTGATCGGGTTTAAATGTGGGAAGGTATTTTAGGGACAGGTTTTGCTTCGGGCGGAGGAAACCACGGAGAGGGAAGTGGTCAGGCTTTTAGCTGTTGATGGTGTTTGGCCTAGAGTGAAGGTGAGACAGCAAGGCAGGCTTGAGGTGGTGAGGAGGAGGAAGATACCTGCAAGACCAGAGGACTGCAGACCTGGTGATTGTGGAGGACTGAGCTCCCTCAGCAGTGGAAGAAGGCAGGAAGAGCCAGGGTATTGTAAGAAACCTGGACAAATCACATTTTTCTGTGAGCAAGTTTCCTTTCGCTTCTGAGCTGTCTTTTTGCTGGTAATCTAGACCATTTTTCATTCCTTTGCTTGTGATGCTCAGACAAAGTCCTGACAGCACTAATGAACGGGGAGCTGCTGGGCCAATATCGGAAGGTCATTTTTATTGTCTTTTCTTCACAAGGGAAGAAAGAGAAGAAAGGTGTGAGCCCATGCTCACAGAAAGAGGTTGGAGGCATTTCTGCTAGGAGCAGCCTTAGCACTCTGAATTGTGGACTTTCCTCCAGCCTCACTTCTCTTCTTCAAGCACCCAGTGCAATAGCAGTAGTTCCCCTCAGCTCCGCTGCCTCAGTGCTACAGGTACTGTGCAGAGAGTGCGTGGCAAGGAATATGTTGCTGCTCTAATGCAGCAGCCTTCAGACCCGTTCGTGGTATCAGTGGAAAGGAAAGTGTTGGAGCAGTGCACAGCTTTCATTTTAAATTACACGGAAATGCAGGAGGAGTCTAAACAGAAATCCAGGTTAAAATACTTCCCAGAACTTATGTTAAGCTTCAGTCTTTTTTCCTTTGTTTTTGTGTGTTCCTACATGATGACTGTATTTAATCAAATGTCATTCTACAGTGGTTTCACTTTTTGAACCACTAAGAAACAGGAAGAGTGTGCATGTGTGTGTGCTTTTTATTAACCCTCCTTTCATAATGCACTTTCTTCCCTATAGAAATCTCCTTTCCTGCTGATTCATTATGTGTCAGGAAGCCAAGTGTGACATGTTAAAAGCCATCTTGATAGTATTTGGTATTCAGTACTAACAACTCACCAGCTCACAGGAGTTTTTCTTTAAAAGGGGGAGGGAGAAAATCTGCATATTGGATATGCCAAGATAGTGGATAATTTGCATTAAGCATCCAGACATTCTTTTTTTGCAATCTGTCACCCTTCACTGGCTTTTTATTTTATAACCTTCATAACATACAGGGAGCATAAGCACTAAAAAAAAGTCACACCACGTGGACAGAAGCTGGAGCCAGAACCCCTTAGGATCAGCTGGAGCAAGGCTAGGGAAGGACCTTTCCTCAGCGGCAATAGATCCACAACGGGACTTTGTTATACTCTAGACCTGAAAATAATAGGCATGGTGCTATATGTATCCAGCTAGAAAGCTGTCTGTTATTTCTTAGCTTCCAGCTCACAGCTTGATTCAGACTTAAGAACCATCATCATGAGTACACAAACCATGAGACATGATTCACTTACCAGACTTGCCCCCTGTAATATGCTGCTCATCACGGGATTTAGCAGCAGTAGGGAGCAAACTCTGACATACTGCTGTAAAATAGACTTTTGATACCTAGCAACACATATGTGAGCTTACTTCTTTAGCAAAGCATTTCTGAAGTAACCAGAAAGAACTTAATGCAAAGTTTCTCAGGATTAATTACAGTTCAGTAACTTTATATAGTGTAGCCAAAAGCATTCCAAATACGTTACTGCATTTTAATCTTGCTGTCAATGTATTTCTTGCAAAACTGCTGTTCGAACATTACTTATTAGGTATAACATCACACGTGACAGAATAATGTGCCTAGAATAATAAAATGAATGTGAGTGGAGGTACTGAAGCGGTAAGCGTATATAAACTTAAACTTAGACATAATAACAGATACTGAGTGTTAAGAGGAAATTCAAAATTGTGAACGTACTAGAAAGCAAAATCTGTTGGGTGCGATAACAATAAACGCAGTTGTCAAGCAAGCACAGAGGGACTCATTGCTAAACTAACTGCAGCACTTTAAATAGTGATATGAAGAAGAATACTTGTAAACCTTATTTACAATATTTCTGCAAGTTATTGGGCCCAGCCAATAAAAATGCGAATTCTGTAATATAAAACTAGACCAAGATGAGATGCTCTTAGGCAAAGTAACGTCAGTGGGTGATGAGGCAACGCAGCGACAGCTGATTAAAAAAGCAGTAAAACTGCTTCACAGAGCAGATCCAGGAACTCCATTCCACCAGCTGCTTATGACACACTAAACAAGCAGCATCAAAGAGGAGAACAGGAGATTCACACGATGTCCTGCCTCTTTGACAACGGTCATTAGCTGTCATAAATGTGCCCTCATTTGCTTCTGATCTTCCTGCAGGAAGCAGCTTACAGCTTGTGGCTGCAGAGTCTGCAGATACTTCTGGCTGTATAGCGATTATCAGCCCAGTGTGCTGTTGCCAGCGTTTCACGACCTCACATCAAGGACCTTCACCATGCAGGGATCTGTGTATTTAGAGCTTAATCCTACAAAGTTGAAGTCTGTACGACTTTTAACTTTGATTCGGTATATTCTGGTTAAGGATTTTAGAATACAACATGCAAAAAACCTGCTTTGCTAGAGTACAACAAAGACACTCCTGAAACGCAGCAGCTCTTCAGGCCTGAGCTGCCAGGCACAGGGACATCTTGGAAATTATGTTGCCAGCAACCAGCACTTTCCAAAATCTGCAAGTGAGCTCTGGTACACACAAAGGATAATAAATAATACACTTGTATATAAATCTTTCAGAGAGATATTAAAGGAGACAGAAGATGCTTTGAGTCAGTTACTACAGAGAAAATATTTTAGAAATGCTATTTCCATTGTAAGTCTGGTTGAAAATACACTCAATATGTGAAATTATGCATCTAAAAAATTCTGAGAGGGAGCCTTCATTCAAATAATTTACGTGCGTGCAGCTTAGTGTTCTTATTTAAATAGCTAACAGGCCAAAAGAGTCCCCAAGAAAAGAGACCTTCAGTTTGCAACATGTTCTGTAATGTCACCCTCCCGTCTTCCCAAATTACTAAAAAGTTGTCCAAGTCTGAGGAGGAACTCACACAGTGTCTGTTAGTGACTCCTAAAAAATTAGTCAGCCTTCACTGCTGCCAACCAGGATCTGACAATGAAGACCTGGCAAAAAGGTTGTTATTTGCCATTATGTTGGCATATTTTTGGCTGTTGATTTTATTATTATAAACTAACTAATTTTAGTTTCCTGTTAGAAAAAGATTCCAAAATGCTCCTTGGAATTGTATTGTTTTATTTCAGTGAAACATAAGGATTTTGTTGCTTTCAGATTTTTAGTGAAGGTTACATGCACTATCCAGATAGTCCTCGCAGTTTTTCAGCTTAGTTCGAGAGCCACCATTAACAGCAAACTGAAATAGAGAAAGATACTCAACTGAGGTTTTTTTCCTCTGTATGTACCCAATCCAGGAATTGCATTTGGAAGCCGATGGGTATTGGGAAGCAGAGAACAGTAAAGCAATAACAATTACTGTTGCTTTTTATAGGTCTCCTTCAGTTCTGACAAAAAGCAGCAGGAATGGGTTTCTCCTGTTCTTTTGGGGTGGCTTTTGACAGTTTCTGGTGTGTGTTTGAAGTTTCTGATGGGAAGTTTTACTGTTCTCTTCGCAGTTCATGGCATTAAGTGGACATGCAGCAATGGAAACAGCAGTTCAGGGTTCTCGGTGGAACAGCTCGTGCAGCAGATCCTCGATAGTCACCAGACCAAACCGCAGCCTCGGACACACAACTGTCTCTGCACTGGTACCTTGGGTGAGTACCGTGGGAGGGCACAGAATTGATCACAGCTCAACCCAGACTTGGGGTAGGGTTTGTGTTACTGAACTGCTAAAAATGCTGTATCACGAAATGTTGAGACACCATGATTTCAGAGGTGACAGAAGAAGTCTTGAGCATAAAACGATGCAGCTGGAACTTCTGGAAGAAACGTCAATGCTTTGTAATGTGCAGGTTCTAATAAATGCTGTCTATACATGACCTGCTCAAAAAGGCATATTCTCCTCTACATGCTCAAATTTTGTTACCAAAGCCTCAAAATTTGATGTTCTTCCAGCTTCACCCTCTGAACTCCTTGCCCTGCAGCCCATTTTGCTGAAGAAAATGGGCTCCGGTGGTGAGTTACAAGATATCACTGGGATAAGACAGGTTTTATTTAGGTATCATGAAATTACGGATTTTTTTCCTGTTAAAGAAGATGGCTTTGTTTTGAGTGAGACTACGACAGCAAGAAACAGCATCCTTAGTATTAGCATTTTAGAGAGAGTGGAAAGCTGTGCGATTCACTTTTCCAACTCGTCTGCTTTGTAGCCACCCTTCCTAGTACTTGGGTCAAGTAAAATATATGACACATTAATTAGTCTTTAGCGAAATTTATAAAGGAAAGCTGTCAGTGCTTCAAAGGGTTTATTTTTTCTTCTTCTTTTTGGGCAATGGCATTATACAATCAAGACTTAAGTAGGAACGATAACCTCTGAAATACCTGAGTTTGGATTAAAATTCAACCCTTAAGGCTCAGCATTTGATCCAGGCTTGCAGATCTGAACATGAATCCTTTTATTCTTCCCTTTGATGTTTTGTCTTGTGCTAAGTCTGCTGCATGCTTTTTAACATAACAGTATCGCTTTGTTTTGTAACGGCTTGCACATTGACACATATATTCCCAATTCCTTACTGTCATCCACAAAGACGGAAGCGTGAAAGCCTCTCCCTTGTTCCTGTTCATCTCTATACCTAGGAGAATAGAGAGATTTAATATTGCATTTAGTCTCAAAGCACTGTCCTGAACTACTTTTAGTGACCTGATTCAAACCTTGAGCACATAACAGAGAAGTTCCCCTTCAAGGGCAAGGAACAAAAGATTTAGCAAATTGCAGCAGCTACATGCATGCTTTATGTTACCCAGAAGATGGCATTTATAATTGTAGCCATTAGCTATAAGGAGGAGGTTTCTTTCCCCCTTTAGTCATTACACAGTACCATAATTAATGTTCTTACCTCATTCTAGGGAAAATGAATCAATTAAGGAAAGAAACATCAAAAAAGCATGGGCTGTTCTTCTTTTAACAACAAAAGCAGTCCCTGCACCAGAGTTCGTGGCTAAGATGCCTTTGCAGATAGAATTGTTTACTTCATCCTACCTGATTTCCAGGCTCCCAGGAACTCAGCTGATGTTCATCTTCTGCCAGGCCAGTAAAGGCGCCAGCTGGCTGAACTCTGTGGAGGGTTGTCTTCTGCTGACCTTCTCCTGAGCGTTCCGATACTAATCGTGCGCTCTGCATGTGACCTCTAAAAGTACAAAATGTTTATCTGTCAGCACATGAACAGCTTAGGACAAGAGAAACGCATCGCCATCCTTATGGGAGGGAAAGCTTTCTTTGTGCTGGCTAATGTACTACTTTTTTAGTAATTTGATTGGCAGCTGTAATAGACACCATGATGACAAGAAGATAAGGGTTGCAATCTAGGTGGCAGGGTGATGCTGGGGACAGGAGCATGATGTGGCATCTGTCACCTCCAGATTACCAGTCAGCATCCAACCCACAAGAGCGCTTGTCAAACTGCCCAACATCAGCCAGCGGGAAGAGCCGAGCATCTGTGTCGCAGCGGGCTGAGGTCTTGACCGCAGTGCAGATGCAACAGATCCCACGAGGCAGAAATCCTCTGCCACAGTTGACAGCAACAGCCCTTGCTTTGCGGACTTTGCGCTGAGATGGGGCGCATTTAAATAACTCCAAAACTTGTCACGGATGACGATTCTTCTCCTCCTAACGTGTTGTCTGATTGGGGCAGGGAGGAAGGGGGTACGTGCTAGGTGGGGTGAGGGGAAAGGTGGGCACACGCCTGTTCTGAGGTGGCTGTCATTGCACGCAATGGATCTACGTGTCAGACAGGAAGGGAGCTGTAAATCTGGCGCTGGCAAGAAATTAGTTTTATTTTCAAGGTGTCTCTTGCTCTCTGATACGTGCGCTCACTCTCTCACACACTTGCGCGTAAGCACGGCTCTCATTTGCTACAGCCGTAAGATACGCAACTAGTGTTGTCTTAATTTTGTATTTACTGAATGGCCAATGTTGTTGTTTTCTGGCACAGGGGCAGGAAGCAGTGTGCATCACAAGTGTAACAGTGCCAAACATCGCATCATATCACCAAAGGTCGAACCAAGGACAGGTGGGTACAGCACTCATTCAGAGGTACAAAATAACGATGTCTCTGAAGGCAAGAATGAGCACAGTCACGGCAAGGCCTCCAGCCGAGAGAAGAGGAATGGTAAAGTGGCAAAACCGGTGTTGCTCCATCAAAACAGCACTGAGGTTTCTTCCACCAACCAGGTGGAGGTCCCTGACACGACCCAGAATTCTCCCGTGTCCATCAGCAGTGGATTAAATAGCGACCCGGATATGGCGGATAGCCCAGCTGTCACTGGTGTGTCCAGTATGGCTGTAGCATCAGTTATGGGAAGTTTGTCACAAAGTGCCACTGTATTTATGTCAGAAGTCACCAGTGAAGCTGTGTATACCATGTCACCCACCTCCGGCCCAAATCAGCACCTTCTGTCCTCAGATGCAGCTGCACAAGGACTGGTACTTGCTGTGAGTTCAGATGGACACAAATTTGCTTTTCCAACAACTGGCAGTTCGGAGAGCTTGTCGATGCTACCCAGCACTGTCTCTGAGGAACTTGTGCTCTCCACAACTTTAGATGGAAATAGAAAAATTCCAGAAACCACCATGAATTTTGACCCAGACTGTTTTCTTAACAATCCCAAGCAAGGGCAGACTTATGGTGGAGGCGGTATGAAAAGTGACAGCATCAGTACCAACATAAGGCAGTCACCCACAACGGAACGTAGCTTCAACTTCAGTACAACCCTCACAAAAGAAATTAAAACTGAGGACACCTCTTTTGAACAACAGATGTCCAAAGAAGCATTTTCCTCCACGTCTGCATCTAACACTCTCACCCTCACTACTGGTTCAGGTTTGCTTCCATCTGGAGGAGGTCTGAGCCCAAGTACCACCCTGGAGCAGATGGACTTCAGTGCCATTGACTCCAACAAGGACTATTCTTCCAGCTTCAATCAGACCGTCCAGAGCCCTCACGTTCATCAGACCCCTTCCCCCAGCTTCTTTCTGCAGGATGCCAGCAAACCTCTTCCCCTTGAGCAAAACACTCACAACAATTTGAATGACACAAGTGGCTCATTTGTGAACACGTTAGGAATCCCCAGTGTGAAAACAGAGTCCTCGTCCCAAACCACTTCCAACTGTAACGGCACAGTGGAAACCAGAATAGAGTCCACCTCTTCTCTCCAGCTCATGCAGTTCCAAGCAAACTTCCAGGCTATGACTGCAGAGGCTGAAGTTCCCATGGAGACCTCCCAGCAGGCAGAAGGGAACGAAAATCTACTTAAATCAGGGGATCTTCAAGCCTGCAGCACAGAACACTACTTGCAGCCCGAGGCCAATGGGGGTATCAGGAATGGGAACAATCTCCCTATTCTCCAAGGAAACATGGTACAAGGACTCTATCCTGTGGCCCATCCCAGCTTAAATAACTCCTCCAACATGGAGCTTAACTTGGACCACTTTGACATCTCCTTCAGCAACCAGTTTTCTGATCTGATTAATGATTTCATTTCAGTGGAAGGTGGGAGCAATGCTCTCTATGGACACCAGCTGGTGTCAAGTGACAGTGCCGGACTGTCTCAGCCTGAAGACAGTAACAGAGCAACCTACAACCAGGCTGAAATGTGCATTCCTTGCTGCAGTCCTCAGCAAGCCAACATGCAGCTCAGCAGCACAGAGAATGGAGCCAGCACGATGGCATACATGCATGTGGCTGAGGTGGTCTCAGCAGCTACGGCACAAGGCACTCTGGGGTTGCTACAGCAGAGTGGGCGCTTATTCATGGTGACAGATTATTCACCAGAATGGTCCTACCCTGAGGTAAGTCTAGGGCTTTTGCTCATTAACATTTACTGCATTATGTTTCATTGTTTTTTTAATAAGGGCTCCCAAGAACTGTTTTGTTAAAGCTTTGACAAGGCTTTCAAAATATTTCTCTTAGAAGTCAGCGCATCCAAGACCATTTGCATGTCTGAGCATACTTTTAATTACACACTTCATTACCCTGACAGGGCCCTTTCTTCACTTAGGAAGCATCCGAACAGAAATGTTTTGTTTCATTGAAAAGCAAAGTATTTCCCACATGATGGCTTCATGGTACTATGTAGCCACGTTAGAGCCACAGAGTTTGCAAACTAGAGCCAATCCTTACATCTGTTTCTGATGTTCTTAGCAGAATAACTCCTGATCTCCATTGCCTTAATGAGTTCAGCATTTACCTCCATCCCACAGGCTACCCAAAATCAGTCACGTGCACCACAAGTTAAAAATGTCAGCAGCACAGACTTTTCTGACGTGAAGGAATGCTGGAGGAAAGAGGCTGTTTTGAACCAGTAATGGAGAGGCAGGTTGTTTTGAATAAAAAAAATGCTCCTTTGTGTTTTTGTAAGGCCAGCCTCGGAGCACTGTTGCATCTGTCACCTTGCGAGGGTGTATAACTGCTCAGGAAAAGATCTCTCTGTTCCCATTGACTAGTGCTATCTGATTATCAGTCCTGTGATGCCACCCCCGGTAACCGTGCATCTGACACCACTGGAATGGTGAGTTTGCTAGTGGGTGAGGCCGCAGAAAGAGCCAGTAATAAGCAGGTGAGGTGGCTTAACCTTCAGCCGAATGAACCTGTGACAGCTCCAGGACCACGGTGTTCCAGGAGCAGGCGATGAGTTGGCATTCAGTGGCTCCAAGAGTTCACGTACTCTGCAGTATGGGACTTGGTGCGAAAACATGGGTGTTCACTCTGCAGACGGAAAGAAACTGAGGTTGCCAACATGCAGGAACGGCCGATGGGCGCTGATGAAAAGCCTCCTTCAGGAGTTCCTGCCCACCATTTAGTCGCTCTCTCTCCAGACAAGTCCATCGTGGCCAGCGAGGTGGCGGTGCAGGCTCAGGCACGGTGGGCAGCTGAAGGCATCCTGCCACTCATTACTGCCTCCGTGCAGCCTGCAGCTGACCGGGAGATCTGGGACTGTCTAGGGCGGGAGATGTCTGGGGGCCTCACTTCGGCCAGCTGCCAAATTCAGGGTCCCCTCTAAGAGACAAGGTGGTCACTGATCATCTACCACTCGCCACCAGCTGGAGTTTACCGTCTTGGTGATAAACTGGGTCTGAAAGTGCCGGTCTTGCTTCTCTGGGGAATAATAGAAACTGAAGTGTCAGCACTGTGGTGGTCAATAGCAGTGTTGTCTAACTGACTGTTTAACATGCAACAGTAATGCAGTGATGGCCTGTTAGCAACTGTTAGAACCCAGGTAGGCTTTGTTTGCAAAAAGCACAGTGTTTCGAGGGCATTCGGCTATGTTGGGCTACAGACACTGCTTCTGCCGTACCTGTTGTCCAGACAGCCAGTCTGACTCTTGCTTGTTTGCATTAGGAGGTCCCAAAAATCAACCAAAAAAACCTAGCGGCAAACCTCCGGCCTTTCCGGTGCAAATCCTTCTCATTTGCTGCCACCGTGGAAACTTTTTTGTTTCTTATCCATTGCTACGCTAATGACTTGTTCGACTCCTGCTGGCAGAGCGTGTTTCATTTCTGTTTTACACAGACCACAAGGCCTAATCCATCTGCACGGACACGCCAGCACGTTTCTCAAAGCCGAGGCAGGTGCAGGATTGCTTTCTGATTGCCTGGCTTCGTACCCGCAGCTTCAGGCTCTCATTTGCAAGCAGCTCGCAGCAGCACCCGGGCTGCCGGGTTTCCTCGTTTGCTGCTCGCCCGGTGAGCTCGGGGAGGAGCCCAGGGGCGCTCCCCCGTCTCCAGACGAGTTCTGCCGCGGCCGGAGGGGGCTCTCGGCACCCAGCGCCGCGGGCCTGCCTCGGGGGTGACCTCGGCTGCCCGGGCTGGCACCCGGCCGCAGCCTGGGACGCTTGCCCCGCGGCGGGGGGTGCGAGGCCGCCGAGGGCGGG
>JAVJGG010000007.1:9048093-9090306 GCA_035590195.1 Aviceda cuculoides
CTTACCGTTAATTATATGTGACACTGGGTATTTCTACACGCCTCTTTCCCCCCGCTCGTCAGCGTAACTGCGTTTTGCACGGCAACGTCACCAACAGAAGCAGCAGGCGATGGCTTTCAATTGTAAAACAGCTGCCACGAACTCATTACGCACTAATGTATACTTGAAGATGCAAGGTTGTTCCTTTGCAGCGTAAGCTTAGGAGCGTAGCTGACAGCAATTAGGATAGTGGTGTACAACATGCCGTTCCTAGAAATCGTTGTTATAAACCAGTTGCTACCTCTGAACAGAAATAATACGGTCTGGCTCGTATTTATACAGGAGTTACGTGAACGGAATCGCAATTTTTTTTAGTGAATGAACAGAAAAAATCCTGCCGGAAATCTCTTGTGCACGATGTAGCTTCATGCGGATGGAAACCAAATACATTTAATTAAAAAAACAATCACTAAATGAAAGTGGTAAGTACAATTAATGAAAGTCACCTTTTAATTGATGTAATTGAAGTGACGAAGATACGGTTACAAACCAGTCGAGTATGACTTAAGAGTCAGCGAAGCTTTATGCATTGGGTGTTGATGCTGGCGACCAGAGTTAATGGATCATTCATGTGGGTAAGAGATGTTTGGACTGGGACCTTTGTTTATTTTCTCCCATTCATCCTCTTTGGAGGATTAACGTGATGATGAATTTTGTTTTTTCCTTCCCTGAAGGAGGGAATAAACGGTTAACCTTTTGCTGAAACTTTCTGAGAAATTAAATGTGGTTAATCTCCCCAAAAGAGAAGCCAAAGTTGATACAGAAGGAAATCAAAAGCTTCAGATTGCGTTCGTTTCCAGTCTCCAAAGTCTGTAATGGAGCTGTAGGCACTGGTAATCTTGTTTAGAAATAAATTTGGAAGTGGATGGGGTTATGGGTTGGCGTTTCTCTGTTCCAAGACTGAGGCCGCAGTTTGACAAGTGGTGTAAGATGGTGCTGTGACTGGTTGCATCGGGCATGGCTGGTCCTTCCTGGGAACCGGAGTAAGAAACTCCTCTGGGTTTGAGCTCCCTTCTTCCTTTCTCTAGATGGAATGGGAAGGGATGGAAAGGAACGACTGGGAGGGGAGAGAAAGCGGAGCTGTTTCTGGTGCGACAGTTCCAGTGCTTGACTAGATCATCGGAGAGAAATTTCCGGATCTTTTTCGCTATTATGTACTTATAAAAAACCTTTATTGGGACAGAAAGAAAAGCACGTAATTATTTGGTGCTTTTTTCTGTCTAAACTGTGATTTGTAGGAATACAAATGAAGTGAGAGTGCTATTTACATGACTGTAATGCGTGGTTCAACCAAGTGAGATTGGGCTGCCACTTTACTAACGGTGATATTAATACACAGTCATTTTCTCAAATAGCATTTTTCATCGTTGCAGCTAATGCGCTTTATAGAATAAAATTGATATTGCTGCCTCGTGCTGCAGGCAGTTGCTTTGCAGTGGGTTGCCCAGGGCAGCCTCAGGTGCAAAAGCCAGAGCAAGGCTGAGAACCTGGTGATCCTCAGTTCTCCTGCTGCTCTCCCACCGCTGGGGACCAGCTTAATTCCCTACACCACCCCCCCCTCTTTAAAACCCTGCCTTTTTGCCCTCTTGCCTTATACTTTTCACCCAAAGACCTTCTGAGCCCCAAGTCTTTTCTCAGAGGTTGCACAAAGCATTTGGGGACTCATTCAGGTTGATGTGAACATTAATATCTGGAGATGTTTACCCTGGAAAGCAGACCTTTATCTTAGCTGCAATCAGACAAACCCCACAACTCATTTTTAGTGCCTGAGTCAAAGCTTGATGAAATTAATGGCAGGATTTCCATTGATTTTAAGTAATTTTACTGCCTTCAGTAATCTTGACTGCCTTTTAATGGCTTTGAGATTCAGCCCCTCAGGAACGAGTAGAATATTTCCTTGTTTACCCTTGATGTTTATGGCATGTAGCTACTTTAGTAGCGTATTAGGGCTGATTTTCAATGTACTTAGAGCTTGGATGGATAAATTCTGGGGCCAAGTCTTTAATCCTTTTCTGGAAAATTTTTCCTTGTTACTTAATAAAATTGTCTGGATGGTTTTATTGCAGTAGTAAGGATGACCATGAGTATGTATTGATGTTTGTGGAAAACATATAATACCATCAGTCCATTTCCCAGCTTGTGCCATAAAATTTAGCAAACAGATATCTGTAGAAACATCCAGATACTTATTTTGCTGAAGTGTGTAAATTCACCTTTAAATAGAAAAGCAGTGCTCAGCTATGACCTACCTGTATCTCAGCAGTAAGGACTGAGTAAGTCCGTCATGTATCGCCTTGAGGTGGTAAAATGTATGGGTGGATTATTTATTCCAGATGGTATTAAAACAGTTTCTTCTGGGGACAGTTGATTATTTTCAATTTTTTTTTTTTTTTTTAAGAACCATACATCAAACAGCAACTCTCACTTCTGACTGCCTGTCGTCAATTCTTTTGTGTTTCACTTTGTGCCGTTGTCAAGACCCAGGGATATATTTCTCCTGCGTAAGTCCATAGTGAAGTGTACCTCAGCGTTCCATCACTTGTGGCACTGAAGCATCTTGCTCCTTTTTGAAGGCGTTATTAAGCTTGTAAGATAAGGCAGTAGCACGATTTTACTGAGGGTTGCTGGAGCTCTGGTTAACGATCAGTAAGAAGAAAGCTGGAGTTAGACAGCAGCAAGCACATTGATTAAATGAGCTGTTATTTTGCTGGAAATTCAGATCTTCTGTTGCCTAGTGTAGTATTGTCATCTTAAATATTGGCACCGAGTTCAATATGCGAACAATTGGCTCTTCCAGCAGTAAGGACAGTCTGTACGAATTTGTAACAAACATTAACATTAAGATTAGCATGACGTGATAACTTTAAGATGAGCGTGAATGAAATATGAATGGAAACGTGTAGGGGTGTGATGGTAAACACCAGAAATAATTATGACAAGTAAACAAGGGTTCAAAGAATAGCCTCTATTGGTAATGCAGCAAAATGGAAAAAAAGTGCCATTTAAGTCCAGGCCAGAAGGACTGAGCTATCAAAAGCCCGCTGCAAAGATGACTTGGCCCCAGAAGACCCTGCATCCACTGACTGGAGGATACCAGAAGAGTTGCTGCAAATCACGTCTGCTGCTCCTCTTCCTCTTCGCCCACCGGGAGAACAGACCTACATTTTAGGCAGAAAAAAGGAAAAACAGACAACAAGCAGCAATGCTTAGACGTAGATTTGCGGAAGCTCAAGTAAGCGGGATTCTTCCCACCCTGTGACAAATGTTTGACATCTCACGAGTATAGGAGATGTCTCCCAAGGTCGTTCGCTGTCGCCGATAACGAGGTGTGGGTGCCTGCCCTCCCTTGTCCTGTGTTGCAGGTGATGCTGTCCAGACTGCTCCGCGCACCCACCTCGGTGCTCGTGGAGATGCGAGCGTAAGACTGCAAGGCAAGGAAATCTGTACGAAAATGAGTACCAGGGGTAAAATGAACTTTTTTAAAGGTCTTTCAAAATAAGTATCGGGTTCCCCCTTCGTAGCCTGCAGAGTTCTGTTGCGCTGGTTTCCTCCAAGGCTCCCAGTGTTGCTGGAAAGAAGGATGAGGTTTTGGAAAATTAGACCGCATGGTTGTTTCTAAAGTACAAGCTGAGGTGCGTGTTTATTGTGCCTGAATTTGCAATTTCTGTTGTGTCAGACAAAGCCCCCAACCTATGAAAGGTTTAGTGTGCCTGGTTTAAGCAGTTCCTTTCACACAGTCAGAAGGTGACTTCAGCAAAATCGTTATGCTGTTCTGCATTGCTGAAAGCCCTCATCAGAGTTTTTGGTGTGCAGATGTTGCAGTCGTAAGGATAATCTGAAATGTGGTACATCAATGTAGTGCTCCAAGGACGACAGGGGAGGGCACATGAATTGCGAGAAGCTTTTGCAGCAGCTTCACTTAAGATATAGATTTAATTTTAAGAAAGAGAATGAGCTTCTCTAATTACAGGAGTAATGTCAAAGGATACAGACGATGTTAGTGGATGCTTGTGCTAACCGAGAATAAGACTGGGGTTTTGTCGTAGCTCTGTGTCGTGGTGTAACCCCAGCCAGCAACTAAGTCCCATGCTCCCCCCCCCGGTGGGATGGGGGAGAGAATCGGAAGAGTAAAAGCAAGAAAACTGGTGGGTTGAGATAAAGCCAGTTGCAGTAGTAATGCAAAAGCCATGCACGCGAGCAGAGCAAAACGAGGAATTTGTTCGGCAGTTCCCGTGTTCAGCCGTCCCCAGGACAGCAGGGCTCATCACACCCAACCGTCACTTGGGAAGACGAACGCCATCGCTTCGAAGGTCCCCCCTCCTTCCCCCAGCTTCATGTGCTGACCGTGACGTCCTATGGTCCGGAATATCCCTTGGGTCAGTTGTCCCAGCTGTGTCCCTTCCCAACTCCTTGTGCCCCCCCAGCCTCTGGGGTGGGGGGAGAAGCAGAAAAGCCCTTGGCTCTGGGTAAGCCCTGCTCAGCAGTAATTAAAACAACCCTGGGTTATCAGCACTGTTCTCAGCACAAATCCAAAATGTAGCCCCATGCCGGTTACCGTGAAGAAAATTAACTCTATCCCAGCCAACCCCAGCTCACTGACGTGTTTTCCAGCGACGGGTGTCCAGAATTTCAGTCTCCCGCTGGCCGCGGCTGCGAGCGGCGGGAAGGGCAGTGCTGCGGGAAGGCAGCGGTTAGCCTTAGGTGAGGGGGGGGGACACGAGCTCTAGAGCAGCCCTGGGGCTGCCCTTGCAGAGCGAGGTTCTGACGCAGAAGCAGTACAAAGAAAAGTCTGGGTGCGGAAAACCCTTACAAATAACGGCAGGGGTGATTCGGGGGCGGTGGTACGCGGTGCGATGGTAGGGAATGAAGAACTCGCTTAGGCAAATAAATTAGTGTACCAGTAACTTCACTGACAAATGTGTAAATTCCTGTTCTGGAGAGGATGCTGCCATTTATGAATGTGGTTGTGTGCCAAAACTCACTCTGCAGTCTTTGTTTTCAAGAAACTCTGAACACCTTAGGAGGAAATGTCAGTATGATCCCTTCCCTCTTTCAAATTTATTTTTAAAAGCATTGTTTCTTTTTTTGATCTCATAAATACAACTATAAATATAAATATTTGTGCTGTTACTCATAGGAATAGCTGAAGAAAATTTTGAAGTTCCGTTTTAATTACATTTTTTCTTGCAAACGTTTCGGAACAGAGGTGGAAGAAACATATTTTCTTTACCTTGATCTCATTGAGCGTCTGTTTAAAGTTGACATAAATTTTCTGGTTTGGCCCCAAACTAGGTTCAAATGATTGCCGAAGTCCTTTTTCCACTCCACGTGCAACGTGTCACTCCATGTAGTGCTCAGTGAATTTTTTTTCTTAGGTTGTTAAATGCCTTCAGTGTATCTGTCTGCTCGAATAAAGAAATATTTCTTCATTGTTCTAAATGAAGAAATGTTTCTCTAGCCTCTGGGAGTTTACTAACTGCAGAGGTTTCATGACTGGATTGTTGGCACATAATGTCATATCAGTCAAATAAAATGGAGACCCACAGAAGAAAAAATTATGGGAAGGTTTTTAGGAAAATAAGTTGAAATCCAAAAAGGAATAACTCTTGGAAAAGAAATGCATTTCGTTTCTAAAAAACAAACAGGGTTTTTGTCAGCCGCTCTCTGTTCCTTAGATGACATTTTGAAAATAAGATTTATTGTTCTCTTTTTCGTCTCTTCCCTTGATATTTTTAAAGAACATGCCTAAAATCTCTGTCTCACTTGACTCGGCCGCTAGCCAAGTACAAACTTCAGAATTAATTCAGGCTTTTGTCCTCGTGCCGGCCGCCTCGTTACCCCTTGCGCGGGTGCTGGGCTTCCGGAGAGCCGGCGTAACAGCGGGCGGTACGGTCTGGGCATCGGCGTCCGCGCCGCCAAAATTAAGGAGCAGCGGCCCCACAGCCCAACAGCGGCTTCCCCGCTCACCTCCATCGTTGGTAGAAGAGGTTCCCTTCCCCCACCTCCTCCCATGTCTTCTGTGAGATGACCTCTATAAATGTGAGATCTCTGCGAATTTCTGCGTATTTGATGCCAGGCGTTGATGTATGCATTTTTGTACAGGTCATGGAGTTTTATGTCATCGATGTAAAGCGCGCTAGTTGTAAAGAGTTCAGTGTTCGTTCTGAGTATGCGAAACCTTGACCTAACATTTAAACATTATGCTTAATTATTTTTTAGCGATCTTGATAGGTACAGAAACAACAGTAAAGCTACTAGCAGTATTAAGTTATTTGGTTTGTATAATGGATGTGTCTCTGGCAACAGTGTAACGTTAAAGATTTCCTCTTAAAACAAGATGTAGGTGCTTTCCGTTTCCCAATAGTTATATTAACAAGGAGGAATTGTCAAGGAGACAGAACAGTGTGATGGCATTTGTTACTTGAAGTTTCACTCGGTCTCTAAAATCAGGGATTGATCTAATATGATGCTGAGCACTTGCTTTCCCACTGAGAATACGAACTTGTGGATTAGTTTTCAAACATCTATTGGGATAAGGGCTTAATTGCCCACGTCCCTCTTAGCGTGTATATCAACTGTTCGTAGAAAGCAGCGAGCTTCCAGCAGGGAATGAAAGAGTTCCTGGGTTTCAGGGACACGAGCAAATATGATATTAAAAATGTACGTGCGGTTTCTCTCACTTTTTCAAGGCTTCAGTGTAAACCTTCTATGCAGGACAAATTGCAGAGCACTCTCAGCTGCTGGGGCAGTGCCTCCAGCTACAAATGTTTTGAAGAAATGTCATTTATTATCCTAAACAGTTAGTTGAGAAGGGACAGAAAAAAGTGGCAGACTGTCACAGATGAGACCACCTCTCATTCAGTGCTGTGCTGTCACAGGGATAGCCTGTGAGTAGCTTTACATCTGTAACATTCTCACTAATTATCAGAATTTGTATTCTGTTGTGATTAGATAGCTTAAAAATATCTCATTTTGGTTTAGAATATGAAGAAGAAATTAAAAAACAACGCCTTATGTAATAAATTTTCAGAAGACTTTACATCTGGGAACTCAAAGCTCTTGTTTCGTTCTGGCAGTTAGTGACCGAGAGGGAGCAGGAACCACGTCTGAATTGACCTCTGGGTTTGGAAATCAGAATTCCCAGGACCCCAGACAGCCAAAAGAGAGTAGCCTGAAGGTAGAAACTGCAGGCACCTGGGCTGAACGACAACCATAAGAGATAAGAAGGAAAAGAGTAAGATTTGCCATTTTTTGAGTAGAAATCAATGTAAATGGGACTTCTTTGGCTGAGAAATTCCCAGCCAGCTCTGTGTATAACCCCTTTGACTATATATACAGGTAAAGCACTAAAACCCCCTGTGCTTTCATGTTTAGTTGTAATATTTTTGCTGAGTCGGGGTAGAACTCGCTTGCCATCTTGGCAATAAGGACCTGGCTGAAGCAGAGATGATAGCGAGTTGCATTTGAAGGGAATCGGACAGATAAGGCTGAACCAGCAGACTGATGACTTCCTCAGAGTTGGATATTTGGGAACAATTTCATTCTGACACTGGAAATAGGAACTTGCTGATGAAATCTGCAGGGCTGAGAAGGGTCAAATGCAAGAAGAATGAGTAGTGCTTAAGAGGTGGTATAGAAGAGGGATGAAAGGTACTAGTACAAAATACCAGATTTTTCAGTTGGGGCCTAATAAACTTTTCTTCTACAGTCTTGGATCTTGATGTCTTGGAATTTAAAGGCGAGAAGGACCTTGGTGCAATATAGTTGGTTGTAGGATAAAGATGAGCCACAAATTTGGTGTAGCCATAAAAAGGCAATTTGATGATAATATTAAGCGTAGCCTTTTCAGTAGAGATCGCGGATGTCAGTGGTGGTGTATACAACACTGCCGACATCTCATCTGTAAGAATATGTGAAATTTGATAACCCAGACTTTACAAAGATGATCTCAAAGTGAAACAGGGCAGAAAAGGCCATTGAGGAGGCTTGGGAAAAGGAGCCTCTTTTGTAAGAGATGAAAACGTTGGCCCAGACAGCAAATGGATATACATTTTCTGTGATTAAATTAGGCCAGAAGTCACAGTGTTTGTAACCATTTGAGTCGTGAGGAACTCTCACTGTGTTGGAGGAACTCTTTGCGAAGAGCGTAGGGGTAAGTAAGTTCTGTATTTTAGCGCGGAGTTAAATGGATGTACGGCTGGGAGTGGATGATGTGTTGCTTGCAATATCAAGAGGCTGGTCCTGAGGACCGAAGGCACCCCGTGCGTGTGAAGTCTGAAATCTTCTGGGAACAAATAGATTAGAGCACATCTCCCTGACTAGGAGGCCTGTTGTACTTTTGTTTTGGCTGTGGGCAACCGTTGCAGGCAATAGAGTGCTTTTTGGGTTGGTGGTTTTTTGGGGGTTTGGGCGGGGTTGTTTTTTTTTGGTGTTGGTTTTTTTTTTTTTTTTCCAGGTTTATCAGGAGACCTAGTTCATTCATGTCTGTTGAGTCTGGATAGCATCAAAAGGAAATGTCTTTATAGGTCAACCACTTGAGATAAAGGCCTTAATCCATGCTATATAACAGTGGAGGTCATCTTCCTTTCCTACCTTTGCTGATATTTTTGATTGACAGGGTATACTTGCCAGTCTTTTTTGCTTTGTTTGTTTTCCTCAGTCTATCAGAAATCCTTTGGCAAGAGGTTTGGTGTTGTGTTGTGTTGTTTTTTTTTTTTTTTCCCTTCTTTCTGAGGCGCAAAGTTATCTGTAGTTCTCCTCTCACCCGTCAAGAGTTTTTTATGTTGAGGTATACTAGTAGCATTTGAAATACTTTCCTGTTGCACCGGTCATTTTGTAGGCACAGCAACTACCTGACACTTAGCCCTGCTTCTCTTTGCAAAAAGCCTGTTCAGAAGGACTTTAGCAGAGTACTTGTATTTCTGTCACAGATTTGCAAAATCCAATCTTTACAGGCCTAAAAAGTGAAGTCCCAATCGATGTCATTATGGCAAGTCTGTCTTTTAAGAAATTTTTAAATTATATAGGCTCTCTTTCTATTGAGTGTTTTACTTCGGATTTTGATATGCAGCAGGGCAAAACTGAGGTGAAGAGAAAAATTAAATGTAGCCGGTTTCGTCTGGGTAGAGTCCTAACACATACCTGCTGCGTGGCTGCCGTGACGCTGGTGACCGCGGTTTCGTTCTCTGTGCCTGCCAAGGCCAGGTCTGCTCCAGAAAATCTCCGCAGAAAAGAGGGATCGTATCATCTGCATTGATCCCAGTGCATGTTTTTCTACAGTTGGTGTTACCTTTCAAGTTGTTTGGACTCCCAATATTCAGAATAACGCTGCCTCCTATTTTTCGAAATCCCTTTCTCCTTCTGTTGAGAAGAGGTGGCTGTGTGTGGGGCAGGTCTGGAATTTCAGCTCCTCCATAATGAGTGATATAATTTCAGTAGTGCTCAATTAAGTCAGGTGGTGTTCTATTTGATAGTATGCCAAACAGGGCAAATAGTGTTTGAATTAATTTGGAGTGCCGCTTTAAAAAAGGGGAAGGCTATAAAACAGCATGATATTTTATTTCTTTCGGTATTTAATGAGTAGATGGTTTGAAATGTATCTGATTCTCTCTCGGGGTCAGTAGTTTTCTTTATTTCTGTATTGCAGCTAGCAAGATGTTATTGTTCAGAGTAGCTTAGGCATGACTTTTCAGCTTCTTATCTTCTACTCTGTATTTGCTTTTGCGTATTAATTTGAGACCCTATACATAGTTAATTCTCATGGTTTGCGTTGAAGAAGAAAAAGTAATTCATATTTAAAAGCCCTAACAGATTTTTCAGAAGGGTTTATATCAGTTTAGCTGCATTTATTTAAATATTCCCTGGTAGCTCAATTGGTACACATTTATGCATGTACGTCACCTCAGAAATGTATTGCTGAAGATGCTGAGAATATTAAGTAAGGGTAACTTGTTAATCACACCAGGTTTAAAGGATATTATGTCACGGAGACTCTTCTGAAATCCCAGGCTGTAATCTTTTAATTCCCTTTGGTAAAATGATATTTAAATGACTTCGCTATGCCATTTTAGCCTGAGTAATGGTGTTTTTTTTAAAGTGTATCTTGGAGATAAACTCTAATATTTGATAATGGCTTTCATAGTGAGGTATGAACACGCTGGTTTTGGTTGTTATTTGGAGGCAAGAAGTGGTTAGATTGACTTTGGATAGCTGTAATCAAAGTTACAAATAGGGAAGACCACGAAATGTTGAGGAATAATAAACAGCTTTCCTAAAACACCTCTTTAGTGGGGATGGCAGGGGGGCATGTGTGGTTTTTTGGTGGTGGTGTGTTTTTTTTTTCTGTAGGCGATTTGGTTCAAGAGATTTCTGCAGCTCACCTACTTTAGGATCTTGTGCCATTTAAAACCATTGTTGTAAATATATGTGCCCGTTAATTTTGCATAACTGTCCGAACCGTATATCAAGCCTTCCAAAGGGTGTCCAGAAGGAACCAGTGTCTTCATTTCCAAGGTGAAGAATCCAGTGACGGAGCCTGGGGTCATGGCTTAGCAAAATGTCGAGTTTTAGTCTCAGCTTGAAAACATATTGGGGTACACACTTACCGAAATGCTTTGCTGAAGTAGGACAGAGAAGCTCCAAGTGGAATTTCTTATAAATTAGCACCAGAATCGTACAAGAAACCTGTAGCAGCTTTGGAAGTGGAATTCAAACCATCTCAGTTTGATGAGCCTCACCGTGAATTAATCCCAAGGCTGGTCGTCTTCCAAACTGTATGCTTTCCGCAGGGGAAAAGATTTCCAGGAGTTTCATAGAGCTAAAATCATGCCCACGTGGATGACTATTTCCTAAACCCTGTGACCAGCAAGCAGAGCGGAACCTCCACTTGGAATGGGCCGCCTGTGAAATTTCGTTGCCTTGTGTCTGATTTTGGTGGCTGTTGTGAGCAGGATCAGATCTATTCCCCCGCCTCATAAAATAGCTTATAGATTTAGGGCGAAAGCTCTCTCCTGCACAGCATCAAAGGGTACTGCCATCAACAGCCCCCTGATGAAGCCTCGAGGTGCTTATTGACTCCTAGAACTTGCTGTGGGAATGGTGACATACCATCCACGATGATGTGTTTGGTCTCATTTTGCATTCCCCGGACACGGCAAGAAGCATTTTGTTTGCTACCCTGTGACAACTCCTGAGGCTTGGGCTGTTGTAGAAGAGAAAACATAATATTTTTCTCTGACTGCTTATTTTATTGCTTGTGAAAAAAGGACCAAGTTTAGGGTGATAAATATTCAAGTTAAGGCTTTATGATTACTAATTACTAGGAAGAGCAGTTAAGTAAATAAATCCCGGTGGCAGGTATGAAAAATTTATATAGCCTGTGGGATGACTGTCCTTTGTCAAGAAAGACTGTCACTGAACTCAATAAGAATTTTGCCTAATAAAGAAAGACTAAAAGATCAGGTCTAGAACAACTAAGTATTAGCATAATATTGGAAATTTGAAATCCAGTCTAGACGTTTTCGTAAAACAACAGATCAGGTTCAGTGAACTTTAGACCTTTGCTGTATCGCAAAATAGGCTTCCTTCTCCAAACGTCTTTTCAAATATGGTGTCCTCGTAAATCTAAATTGCTAGCAGATTTTGAGAGTACTTAAGTAGAGAAGCTAGAGAAACATTGGGAAAATAGAGCAAATACAGCGTGCAAAAGGGAGCAGTTGCAAACATTTCTGTTGCTGAAATTAATAAATAATTCACTAATAGAAAACAATTAGTTCTTCTAGGAAGAGTTGTTGTGCAAAGGTAGAGATTCAAAGCAAAATTTTCAATTTCTGTCACAACCAGGTCTCCAAACAACATACCTCAAAGTCAAGTCTCTTGTAGAAGAATTCTAAGTTTCTTTTGCTTCCCCCATAGATACCCAGTTGCACGTAATTGTCATCACTGGACTTCTATAAAAATTTACTGGTTTGGCTGAGTGGGAACCATGTGGGCTCAACGCGTTTGCATGCATTTTATCAACGTGCCTGTGTGTGGTTTTTGTCTTGAATTTTAACATGGGAGCATAGTGAAGATGGCGGAATATTGCTTGCTGTTGACAAAAACATGATTGCTGTGAACAAGGCACTGTCTTCTTCCTACACGGAAAAGCATTAAATGCAGAAGAGAAAATCAGCAGCCAAGAGCTGCTCTGTGATCAGAACGGGCATTGGTGAGCTTCGCAATTCAAACCCTTCTTTTTTGGCAACATGGGAAAACACCATGTGAGAAGGTGCAACTCCAAGGGAAAACAATATTAACTTGCCTTTCAAGGAGGTAATTAAGATGGATAGAGAACAATCATTAAGGGGAACCGGTTTGAGTGAGAGTTGGAAAACACTTTTGGGAAGAGCAGTGATTTCCAAGCCTGTTACCTCATAGAAAATTCATACGTGTGTGTTAACGATTTATAACTATGAACAGGACAGGTAAACAGTCTTACGTGGTGGTCCAAATGGAAGTCCTAGTTCCAATACAGAGAAGGCTATTCAGTTCTTACACCACTTGATATAGTTCTGCCTGTGGGGCTGTTAAGATTATTTTGGCTGTTTGAGACTTCTGTGGATTTCTGGCAGTGCTGTGTTCAGCACCTCTGAACATGAAGTCTATGGAGCCCTAATTTTTGAAGGGGCGGAAAATAATTTGTCAAGAAGTGCAGCGGAGAGGAGATTCTAAGAGGGTGTACTAGTGTAAGCTACTTCTTACTGGATTCTGCATCGGACACCTTTCTCCAGCGCACAGCATGCGAGATGCACCAACATGCCCTTGTGCTGGTAGCGGGATGGAAAGAGAGCTGAACAATAAATCTGGATGTTGCCCCTTACTTTCTATCTTGGGCCTCCTTTTCTTCCTCTCTTGATAAGATAAAATTATAATGTTAATATTACAAGTATTACCTTTGTAGCAGAAGATTTTCGTATATATTTGGTCTTGTCTGCATGTTCTTAAATCCGTGCCTTGCTTTCACTGCGGTGATGTCTGGATGGGACGCTCCCACCTGCTCCGACTGTGGAGCACAGTTACCCGTAGGTCCTAGGGATGTTGGGTGTCAGTCCTGGCCTTAGTGCTCTTGTGTTTAACACCGCTTAAAACATCCTTCACGTTATTATGAAAGCGTGCGCTTGTTTTTTCTCAAATACTATCTTTAAAAGGATACAATAGCGACGGTAGGTTACTGCACAAACATTACCAATTAAAGCTAGAAGACAGCGATTCTCAAAAGCAAACCACCTTGTGAATTCTGAGCAGTAAATATTTTAGCAAAATACTTATGGAAAATCAACTCATTTTTATTGTTCTAGAAATTACAATTAAATAGCCCTTAAAAGAAGCTCTTCTCCTACGACTGGCTACGCGCGGTGCATGACTTCGTGGCATATCGAATCTAGCGTGAATTTACAGCCTGGCAGGCAATCTATCTTGCAAATGAATTTAATTACTGGCCACAAACTACAATTTGCGTAGATTTTATTGACCTCGGTTGGAGCTGAAGATGCTCCCCTCCAGTTAAGGCAGCCGGTGCGAGCCGTGGCCGGGAGGAGCTGTGCCGCGCCAGGGCGGCGGCGTATGTGGGGAGGGCTTGTTTCTGTCTCGTTTTGTTTGTCTTCCTGAACACGAACATTGGCAAAACCTCAAATAAACAGCGCTTTTGCCCACGCCGGGCCACCAAGCCTTTCCGTCCCTCTCCTACGGATTCAGGCACAGCTGATTTTCCTGCATCTCCGTGAGGCGCTTGGTGGGAAATGCTGGATCTCTGGGGCTGCTACCCGCTGCCGGAGGCGTTTCAGCTTTTAAAGAAGCATCTCTCTTGGCTATGTGGCTTACTGAGATAAATTTTAAGGCATTTGAGTAATGAGAATTCTGTGCTCGGTTGGCAAGCAACAAATAATTTTGCGTATAATTTGACTCAAGCAATATTTAAAGCTCATTTAAAGCTCAAGACCACTATGTTGCTAGGCTTTTAAAAACAGTAACCCGTTGCAAACTAATGAACATCTGTAGCTGACTTCGTTACACCCTCTGTGTGTCAATAAAGGGGCCCGAGTATGTTAACAACGGGATCGTCCATTTTTATGCCGCAGGGCAAAAGCCGCTTTAGATGGCACCAAAATTCACCTGACGGAAAACGATAGTTGGTGCGTAAAAGACACCAGTCCCCGTTTTGCAAGCCATGTAACACAGAACTTCCAGTGTTCTGACTGGAAATAAAGGCGGGGGGAAGGCACAAATGTTAAATTAATTTCATCCTTTGTCTTATCCGGGATACTTTCTGTGTTGTATGTTAATTTTCTTGAAACAAGTGCCCAAATCAAAGGGAAATCTTCATAACGAAGACATACACTGTAATTAGCATATCTGCAGCAGGCTTAGAATTTTTTCCTCTGATTATTTTCAGAGGAAGGCTTTTTATGTAGAACTAGGCAATGCTTTTGAAGAGACAATTGGAGTAAGAAGATACGCATGTTCTGTATTTGCGTTGGAAATACCAACTAATAAGATGAATAGATGACTGCGTAAACGCTACCAGTTAGAGCAGAAGAAGACATGAAATCTGTATCATGGGGAAGAGTGTCAGTGTAGCGCCGTATTTGTGTTATATCTGTACTGGCGGAAAACCAGAAAAACTCCTCGGAGATTAGTAGAACTTTTGATTGATGTGTGCTTGTTTTAAAGAAACTTTTTTTTGTGTAATTTTGCACAGTTATAGACCTGTAGAAGCTCTTGAGAAATCACCTTGTGGACTCAGGGTTTTGGCAGTATGACGATCGGGCAAGCGTGATTCCATTCCCTCCTCTTTTAACTGATGGAGCTCCCCACCTATGTGTTACTGCCCAAGCTGCTGAAATTTCTGCAAACTCGTAGTTTTTACTGAGGCTCTTGCTGTGGTTTCTGACGCCGACCCTGTTCAGCCTTGAATTAGTGCCCATAAATTACATGGGGGGGATCCCTGTCCAGAAATACAAAACCATATTCCAAGTTAGCACAACAGGACAACACATAGTTTCTGATATTTCCAAGTTTCAGCTGCTTGGAAATATCTTCCTTCAACAGTGGCACAATTTGAGGGCTCTTGGTTTTGCCCACAGAAATCCTCTCTCGTAGGTCTTCATGTTCATTAAGAAGTCCTCGTGGTGTGCAACAGTTGCATCTCTGGTGGATTTATTAATCTTACCCCTTCGGTTTTGTTTACTCGGTTCTGAAACGAAGGTTGGGCGCTAGTTCTTGGGAACAAGAACCCTTTTTTGCAAAACTTCCCTTTTGAAATATTTTTAAGCCAGCAGGTTTGTTCTAAATTGTGGGTTTACTGAGCAGGTTAATCCACTCAAGAAGCATGGTTATTTTTCCTGTTCTGTATTTAACTGGTATTTTGGGCTTTGGTGTTTCTAGATAAACAGAACTTTTTGTAGCTAATATAGGGTTATTACCTTTCAAATGATTCGAAGGAATGGTACAGCCCTGTTTTTTTCCTGTGCCAAAAAATCTTTGATTTACTCTCTGAAGGTTCAAAATTTCTGTAGGTAAGAGCTGTGTACATGGCTGATGAAAGTGTTTTTGGTTTTTTGTTTTTTTTTTTTTTTTTTTTCCTTTCCAGTATCTCGTCTCTAGCATTCCCGGGTCAGAGATGCATAGCAAAGAATGGTTTTCTCTATTCTGCTAGGAAACAGCCTTATTTTTGTAGATTTTATCTCCATCTATTGCATACCAGTTTGCTTATGAAGGTCTATTTGAAGGGTCTTATTAAAATAAAACTGCTCCCCCAAATTATCACTCATTAGACATGATCAGTTCTTAACAAACTCACGTTGGCTGCTCCTTATGATCATTATTCCCTTTATGTCAGGGCTGCTCCGTTGTTATTGAAGTCCTCTGGGTAACTTCGTGAAGGTTATCTAATTTTTCCGAGATGCGGTCAGCGGGAAGCTGTTCGCTGGTGACAATTCTGCTGAGCCGTGCAGGTGTCATCAAGCAGAAGTGCGACAGTCACCACATAATTGAGATTTTAAAGGGCAAAAATGCTTCACAGTAGGTTAACAGAGCCTTGCTTGAGATCCTTACAATTTGCCTGTTTTGTTGGGTTTTTGAGTATCCTTCTGTGTATCAAAAAAGTTGGCTGACCAGTCAGGAACTCCTCCATCTCCGCTCTTATCTGAATTTGGTGTGCAAGTCTATTCTTTGTGTTCCAGTAGTCACGTTACTTAAAAATTGAGTTAGCAATGGTCACAGTTAATCAACTCTTCTGTCTTGCCCTGAGGAGGTTCCTCCACAGCGGCGTTTCTCCGAGCAGCAAGTTGCAGCCTGCCACCAGTGGCTTCCAGTGCTCCTCTCCAGTTCCACGGATCACCTTTCCCCGGGACGAAATACGGGTATGTGGGCACCTGAGTAATATCGTAGGGAGGCACTATGTGTAGGAACCTGATTGCTGGTGCGGACAATATCTGAATTCAGGCACAATGCTGGTTCTGGGAGGTTTTTTTTCTTAGTTCTAGGATGTCGGTACAAATCGCTGATGCATACAGGTCAGATGACCAGACTGCCAATTTTCAAGTTTGGTTAAAGCAAAACTCAGCCTTTGGTGTATTTTGTTGCTTTTGAATTGTAACGGTATTTTCCACAGCTTGGTTAGCCATCTATTTGACTGCTATTGGTATTTATGCTATGTGAATACAAGACAAATGTAGACAAAGGAAATAAACATTAGTTACAGCTGCTGGTACTGAGCACACCCAGTTTATCAATATAAAGAGACTTTGTCCTTAAGCCTGTTGTCACTCTGTCACCAGTTCCAGTCTCTTGAGATTGTGCCACATCAGTAACACTGCAGGGGATTATAGTAATTAGCCCAGTCTTTCAAAGAAAACTCTTCAGCCCCCTAGAACAGCTTGGCCAAATTTTGGATCAGTGATGTTCCTACCCCAGAATGGGGGAGAATTCCTAAGCTGGTATACCTCTATTTGTTTTGTAAATGACCAAATGTGTCTGACAGAGGAATGATATTATATGGGAAGAACCTGTCCTAATTACCACATTGCTTCTTGCTTTAGGAGCACTTCAGAGAACAGGTCCTCATCAAGCTCTAATCAGCAGGATTCCTTTGACTTCCCCAACAGATCCACATCAGGTGATAACAGAGGGCTGGCCTCTCCTCAATGCCTGGTGCAGTGTAATTTTAAAATAAAATGAAAATAGGTAATGCCAGTTAGAGTAGCTCAGACTGTAATGTTTAAAAAGGCATTGCTGCTTCGTAGCTAGCTGAAGATGCACCTTCGCCTTTGAATAATTTACCTGCTAATTTTATACAACCTGCAGACTTATTTGTTCCTTGATGTGCTTTTAGTGGGAAAAAGAAAGAAGGGAAGACAGTTTAGTAGTCATAACTTTGATCCTACAATGGGCTTGCCCCGCAGCATAGGCACTCCTGTGTGTATCACAGTCAGTGATAGGGTGCAGCATAGGGTGTGGGTTTTTATTTTATGTGTGATATAAGAAATCTAAACTGTACATAAAAGTATGGCGGATTATCCCCTGACTGTTGCTATTTCATCTTGTATGTGCTTCTTCCTAGAGGAGTGGTTCAGGCATCGAAGTGAAGTCTGTTGTCACACCTTGTGTTTTACATTGTAGTTTAAAGCCGCTTATTTCTGGAAGAAAATAAAATCCTTTAACGTACATTTAGCCTTCATCCGAATCCTGGTGCAGCAAAGCGTGGTTCATCAGAGGTTTACAAAGAGCACGGTGGTGTTCTGCAATTCTGCCATTTTGAGATGTGATCTAGTCCAGTGTCGTGATATAATTGGGATTTTTCAGACGTGATACAATTGGGATTTTTCAGACAAGCACTTGGGCAGCAGGCTGTGGATGAAAACTGAAGGGCTTCAAGAAGCTGTCTGTCAGTAGGTGATGCCTTGCCCCTTGGTAATTCACGCTGCTCAAAGATATTGTTCATAAAAGTGGTGAAGAGATGAACGGAACAGTTCTGGCCACTTGCAATTCTGAGTTTTACGGCTCTTTTGCAAGAGCGAGAGGTGGCTGGCTGGGGGCCAAACAGTTGATCTAACATGCCCCCCCCCATCGCAGCAGTTTAAGCTACTTTTAGTTTTTGCTGCTCTGCACTGCTGCCGCTGTCTGTGTTCTTGCTGGAGCTCCTCAAAGCTGCAGGGAAAAATCTTGAGTTGGCAAAGAAGGGAGGGGGTGCCTTTGTAGGCAGCTGTGGACACATTAACCTGCAGAAATACGAACTGGAGGTGAAATGCAAACAGTTTTGTTTTAAAACGATGCTAAAATAGAGATCCACGTGAATAATGGTAGTCAAGTACTTGGAATGTTGTATATATGTGTAAAGATCTTAACTGTATGATAAAAACAAAAAATAACTATATTTTGCCTCTTGGATGTCAGGATGTCTTGGCGTGTTTCTGTTTTCTCTTGTACTTGGTTGGCCGCATGGGTTGAGAAGAGACAGATTTTCATTTATCCTTCGCAGATTGGGATGCCAGCAGTGCGGCACTGAGCAACTGACTCTTCTGCTGTGCTCGATATCTTAAATATCTTGGCAATTAGTAATGTAACACTGACTTCGTAAGTTGTCCTCCGTGAACATAATTTGGCCAAACTCTTGCATACGCGGCTTCGTTCAAATGAAGAGGGAATCTGTTCCGACCAAGCAATCTTTTGTTTCCAGTGCAGCACGCAAACAAACCTGCAATTGCTTTGCCCCGTATGCGTTACCTCACCAAAAAGGACCCTGTATTAGGGCGGCAGGTAGTTTTGTTCCTTCCTCTGGTATCTGCTTGGTAGCTCCTTCTGTCGAGCGGTTTCTCCGCTTGGCACTTGTCTCAAACTGGAGGACGTCGGGATGGGGAGTGAGGGAGCACTGAGGGCTGTTCTTAGAAAGTGGTGTTTGTGGAAGGTAAATGTGTTTTCTTACCAGTGCCCTGCTTTAGTTCCTGAAATACATCCAGACAGAGCAGCAGAGCTCAAGGTTTATTTTTTAATAGAACATTATACCATCGTTGGCTTCTTGCAAACATCAGAAAAAAAAGTGACACATGCTTTTTGAATTATTTTTCAAAGTTATTGGAGTCAACACCATCGTTGTCCATGATGCACGTTTCTTGCGTGGTAATTCTGTGGAAAAAGTGTGGGAACAGTGTTTAGGCTCATTTATAGAGATATCCTGAGGCAAATCAAGGTTAAACAAGTGATATGAAAACGGATAACTTGGAGCATATTAAGGAACCTGCACATAAATAGACTCACGTGTTGTGTGGCTGTTAATGCCCCACTGAAGACTGCTTTGAGGAGGTCTGGGTAGTTGTGGAGATTAGTATCCTAATATAGTTTTTGCTCGGAGAATTTTTTTTGTTCCATCCCTAGGTTCCTTGTTAATTTTGAGACCTGCCTGGCAATGATTGCTGTTGTTGAAAATGATAGTTTCCCCTGCAGAAATGTTTCAGATACTTTTTGTGCAGTTCTCTCTCTTTTTTTTTTTTCTTTTCTTTTTTTCCTCCCCATCTGTAAGCAAGGCCAACTTTTTCAGTGGAAAATAAATATTTTTGTGATGGATGCTAAGATGCCTTATTAAGAGTGGTGTATTGACAAGTCGTTTTCCACCTGAAAAAGTTTCAATAGGAATCTTTTATAACAACAGAGAAATGTTTAAATATGGAGACACTGTAAGTTATCTGAAAAACTTGGGAGTTTCTATCTGAAGTGATTTGGTGTTCTGATTCCACACAGTGTGCAAATACCCATCCAAGAACTAACGTTTCCCTTTTCCCCGGGCACCAAAAGTCTCATGGCTTGGGTTGCCTTTCTGGTTTTGTTAGAAATGTCAGACTCGAGACAGGCTTGCGGAGCAGGATAGGAAGCCAATTATTTCGGGTTCAGTTCTGAGAAGAGCTTATTTCTGTCTGCATTTTGGATATAGAATTGTCAGTTTGTAGGGCTGGTGGTGCCCTTAACAAGCAGTGAAAACTCTCAGAATGAAACTATTAATTTGCTCTAACCTTCCTGTTGGGAAACCTCGGTGCTGGGAAAAACTGTGACTATTGCATTTAGAGAAGTGACCCCAGTAAAATGGGTTGCAGTCGAGTGTAAATCGAGCCGTTCAAGTGCTGCCGTTATTTCATACGCACTGAAAACTCCCTTTGTTTTCCACCCCTCCGGTTGCACTCCAAGAGACCTCCCAAACACACGGCCCCCATTCAGCCGCCCCTGGTTGCCGGCGTCGTGTTCTGGGTCGGTTCCTGAGAAGTACACAGACCCTGCCCCGCGGAGTTTGGGCTTTCGGCTGAAGTTCCCAACGAGGACGTCTACATTTACAGAAGAGTTGTCGGTCTGCTCGTTTACGTACTTGCAAAATACAGATTGGCAAAGAGACCGTTAATATCTCGCTGATGTATCGTAACCGTAAAGGTTACTGGAAAAAGAACCCTTTATTCCGACACGGAAAAAGCGCTTTTTGTAGTATTGAGAAGGGTAGTAGCCCTAGAGTTATTCCACTTCGGCACAGCAGCTTCCCTGCACCGGATCCGTCCCAGCTCTTCCCATCCAGCTGCCCACTGCCATCTAGCTTTCAGAGAGAGTGTATTTACCCTTGCAGCAGGGATAAACCGGGATAAATCCTCCATAAAACCCCCCAAAGCAACACAATAGATGGCTTACTGCACCGGATTACTAGCATTTGTTATGTATGTGCCACCCTTGTTACTGGGGAATTAGCATGGTTAATTGTTCCGAAATGTAATAACTGATTTGAGCAGAGTTCGGAGTAAAAGTTTGGGCAAGGTCTAAAGGTATCTGGCTGCAAGGGCTCTCCCTTTCCACCAGAGTAAGTTATCACACATGTTGTTATAGATACAATACAAAATTCTCGTGGACTACTTGTATACTTATGGAGAGTATAAGAGAAGTCTAGAACGACTATATTTTTTTTTAAAGTGTTTTAAGCCTCTGGGTGGTTCTTTCAAAAAGCATAAGGCAAGAAGAATGCACGTAGCCTGAAGATACATGCATTTAATTTTTAATTCTGTTGACTGTTCTCAAAATCGTATGTGTGTCAGATTTATTTATTTTCTTTTTTAAATTTTATTATTGATTTAAAGACAAAACTAAAAAGACTTGCATATGGTCACAAGAGAAATGCATTGAAATCCGGGAGAAACACAGTGTTGACACTGTTCCTAGAGCCTAATTAGCTGTCACAATCCTGGGCTGTGTAGTCTATTGCAGTTCGGAAAAAATGTGGTCACGGTAAAAATGCTTAATTTAATTTAATTTGCAGAACTGCTTTAAGTCTTACTCTTTTGTAACTGAAGAATTAAGCCGTGAGACACCAACACCAAGGTCACCAAAGTGCGTGTAGGTGTACTCGTGTTAATATTTAAGCTAAATACGCTTACACAACGTGTATGTGTGTTAAGAAACGTTTACCGTAAGCCAACTATTTTGGGCAGATTCTTTTTACCAGGTGAATAATACGGCTCTGGGCTGTGTCAGTACTTGACCTAGCTGCTTTTGGATTGGCTTTAATTCATCTGAATGAGCTCCTGGGTCATCAGTGGCTGTGAAATAGAGCTATCTTCTCGCTTCTTGCTGCTTAGACCATGGTGTCTTTCTTGCACGTGCTCTCCTGATGTACGGAACGATGTTCACCGAGAGTTCCCCACACACATTGGTCTGGTGTGGACTCACAATGCCTTTGCTTAAGCAGGAATGTTTTTGTACTGCATTTGGATAACCCTTCTCTTCATCTGTGATGGCTCAGAAGAACTCTTCAGAGAAGTTCTTTGGTAGAAAATAACAGTTTAGTGTGAACCCATCTGCAGCAGTAAGTTCACGTCATTATGAGGTTTTTTGCTCACGCTTGGCCCTGTGAAAGCCTTTCTAAAGGAAAATTCAGTAAGTTTGCTCCTTGGTGAAACCTCAGCTTCTCATTTTTCCTTCACAAACACAATTCCTGTTAGCATCAGTGAAAATCATAGGGAGATTCTCCAAAGCCTACTAAGTCAATGGAAGCCTTTCTTTGACTTAGTCGGATTTTAATTTGTAAGCATGTAAAAGGGATAAGAAATGCTTAATTGTAATTTATTAATACGTTTTAAATATCTTGTTACAGCAGGCTTCTGTAGAAATATAATCTGATAGAGCTGGTAAAGCTGCGAGAACTCATTTTTTTCTGGATTGAGTGCTGGGTCAATTAGAAGTAAGCTGACTTATCTGTTGTACTTCATGTCAGCTTCGTATCCCAACCGCCTTGTTCTTGAGACTCTTTCCAGATGGCTCTCTTTGATGGATCTTCAACCATCAGAGCTTTTACAGAATTGGGTATTTCGGTGTTCCGTTAGGTCCGTGACATGAGGGTAGCGAGCTCCCTGCCATGAACAGCTGTCTACAGGGAATGGAACAGCTTAAGCCTGATAGGAAATCCTTCAGAGGTTTCCGTGTTGCTCCACGTTTTTTTTTTTTTTTTATTCTGCTCAGTGATTATGTAGCAGAGACTTGTAAGAAGAATGGCATAGTTTTGAAAGACGTGAGGATGTTGCTGTGCTTTCATGATCTTTTGTGTAGCAGCTAGGAAGGTGCCGGTGATAAATGGTAGCTACTCTTTTGTGTAAAATGGGAGGGGTTCATTCACCATTTTCATAGAATCACAGAAAATTGAGGTTGGAAGGAACCTGTGGAGATCATCTAGTTGACTCCTTGCTCAAAGCAGAGCACAATCCTAAGAAAATGTTAACTTTTGACTTGGTACAATTTGCGTGCATTACGTCGGTACGAGGACACGGAGGCTGTTTACTTATTTCTCCAACAGACCGTCACCACCAGTGCGTTCAGTATTCTCTGCATAAAATCTGAGCCGTGGCTCTACCCTGTGGCTCGAAAGGGACCAAAGCTGCCACAGCGATTCTCCGGCGGTGGTGCAGTGCCTCCTTCACTGCCTGCTCTTCAGGGGACCGCTCACCGCATCTCACCGGCCTAAAGAATCATCTTGGCCTTGCCTTTCCTCCTGGGAGTCTCTTTCTAAGTGTCTGTTCTAAGTCTGGTGAGCTACGCAGCTTATTTCATATAAATGGTTAATTGATGCTCTTGCAACAGTTCCTTCCCAAATTCTCGTCCATTATTGTCGTTTAGATTTGTAGCGCTACTGTGCTTTTATGTTTCTAGCACGTCTACTGTTATCCCGTGAATGCTGCTCTCTAATTCTTCTTGTCCCTGGACTCAACTTGGCTTACATATTCAAAAGGGAATCCTTGGATTGAGCTTTTCCATGACATGTAGTGCGTCCCTTGATGATACCATCTCCCACACACCTATTACAGTTCCAGTTTAGATGACATGTCTAGGAAAAACGCATAATCAGATATTATAGTAAACCAGGTGGCTAGTATCTTCTGCAGAAGTATCTTCTTAACATAGAAACAACTGCGTTCTTGATAAAGCAGTTTTGTGCGGACTACATTAGAATGAATCTGAGGATTACATGGGAAATCATCAGGATTTGGGGTGCTTGTGTGAAAATCATGGCAGCAAAGGATTAACACTTCTAAATTTCATCAAGTAACATGCTTTACCTGTCAAAGCTTAACAAGTTATTGGCAAAATAGGGAGTTAAAGCTCTCTAGTAGTGTTTCAGGTGATCTGTTGACTCGAGGTCTTGCTGCTGTATTGTTTACTGTGGTTTGATAGCTGCAAGGTTATTTTTTCAGCCAGGGGGTTTAAAAATTACTTGAAAGCTGTGGTTCTTGAAGTAAAAGATGGATTCCACAACAGATCCTCTGGCCATGGAATGCACGGGGTGCCAATTACAATTGATATCTTCCAGATAACCAGACGTTGTTTTTTTTTCTTTATTCTGGCTCCATATCCCACTCTTTTCAAGCTGATTTACATCTCCATTTTGGTCTTTTTTTCTGTCTTTTTTTCTAACAAAACTTTACTGATAACTTATTGTGATTGAGTTGCATCCATTCTTATGGTGTTTTCATCTAACATCAGTCTTGAATTATCATTGTTGTCTATGGGAAGAGTGATAACAGTAGTGACAACATTTGCATTTTGAGTAGTGCGTAACAAACTGCCAATCCCCAATAAATAATTAATATTTTTTTAACGATTCCATGTAGATTGACCTTGCTTGGTGGCATTTATTTGTAATCTGTTTTCTGTTCAGTTCCTGTGTATGAAATGCTTCGCTATCCTCCGCATGCCCAAGTGAAGCGGAATCGAGCCGTTTAAAAACATGCAATGACTATAGAGACTGTCATACCTAAAACGATGATTAGTTTTATTTCACTCGGTTCATAAGGTTTTATATGGCATGTGCTTAAGCAGTTGTTTAGCTAGGCTGTTTCAGAAAATCATTAAGACTGCCAAGAGTCTTAAATATTTGCCGCTGGACAAGGGGCACTTTCGTATTCTTTATTTTCTATCAGCTAATTTTGTTTTCTTCATCTGCTGATCAGTGAGTCATATGATATATCGTAGCTGACCAAATTATAGCATGAATGTTTTGGCTGATCCTTTTTCAGGATCCTCTACTTCTTACTCTGGATTACTACAGAGTTCTGTTAATGCAGTGTGGCGTATTTGCAGTGTTACAGTGCTGTTGTTCCTTGAATGCTGAATTTTATCTGAATTTTTTCATATATATATATATACACGCACACACTTTTTTCTTCTCGTATATATATACATATGTCTATGTGTGCATATAGGGAGATGGAGAGACAGAAACAGGCTTCTATGGGTAAAGAAACAAAATAATTTACATAATATTTAAGGCATGAGAATCCAAACTGCAAGTACTTTTTAAATCAGTATATATTATACAGGAAGTTTACCAGGACTTGCACGGCTTCTGTCAGGAAGAACAGTTCAGTGCTGTTACTCAGTATCAATGAAACAATTTGTTTTATGATATTATAAATAGTACAGTTACGTGGAAGCTCAGGCTATTTATGAGCAAGTAGGCAAAACAAAGGGACAGAAGAGATGTAGACAGTTTATTATTCTGTATATAAGTTACAGTAAGTACCGTAACGTTCTGGCTGGCATTGGGCAGAAGGGAAACCCCACTTTCTTCCCCCTACTTGCTGGCGAGTAGGGGAAAAAAAAAAAGATCGTGGTGGGGAAGTGGAGGTTTGTGCTAAAAAAAATTAATCGGCATGGTGTTAGGTGCCTGGAACTTCACTTTCCATTTTTATCTGTGTGCATTAATATAATAACACATCTGCTGTCAGCTAACTGTTTCTTACTTTTGTAGACATGTTTATCTGCTAAAGTTATCACAGTCCTTGGCAAAACCACAGAGTGTATCGTTCTACACGTTTTTACAGAATTTCAATATGTTTTGCATGAAGAAAAATAGAAAATGAGCCGATGAGCCAGAAATACCCTGCAAGTGTCTGTTCCCTCTCCAGCTTCTGGACCACAGTCCCTCCACGCTGAGTTTATACTTCGTACTATGCCAGTGTTTGCCGCGAGAGGCGGATTTGCAAAATTTGTAGGAGTGCCGCATATTTATTTAGCCAAGCACTTGTTAGGCAGGTCCCTTCAGAAAGTCACTTTGGAAATCCTGCAAACCTCATTTAGCTCCTCCGATGTCGGGAGGATGCCTTTTGCCCAACTTCTGGGTCTCTGCGTGCGGAATTACAGGCTCTGTTGCTATGGAGGCTGGTGCTCGCCGCCCTAACGATGCGCGCTAACCGGCATTAACGATGCCGGGTAATCGGGGGCAGGGAACGGACGCGCCAGCCGGACCCGAGGCCCGTCACCGATCTCGGCTGAACCCATCTGCTGGTATCGACCGCGGGCGGTGAAGCGTAAGATGATAGTGGCCGCCAAAAGGCATAAGGAGATGTCAATAGATGACCCTTTGGTCCGAGAGCTTGTTCGGAAGGCGGGCAACAAACTGGCACTATGTACCGCGCTTGCCGACGGGCGATTTTTGGCTTGCGAGTTCAGAAGTACGGAGAGGCACAGAGGAGCTTCAAGAGATTCGCTTGCTGGCAAACGTGTGAATAAGGAGAGGCCTGAACTAAGGGAGGCTTGCGTAGGATGCGTGTCCCTTATCTAATGACGGGAATCTTAAATTTCCCCCCCTGTTGCATCAAGAGGATCCCTTCCGATGAAGTAACTGTTAATTAGGGGACGTAGTCTGTGTACTCTGTACATATATCACAATGTGTAATGGGTTATCAGAGGAATCAGAAAAATTTTCACCTCTTATTTGACCCCACTATCTGAATATGCAAGGTTAAAGCCCTGCACAATTCCTGAAAAATATAAGCTCTTCCCATACAGATTCGTTATTCCCTTTCTGTAAGTTTTTTGGGGTTTCTTTTTTGGTTTTTTTGTTTTGTTTTGTTTTGGGGTTTGTTTGGTTGTTTTTTTTTTTCTTTTTTTTTTTTTTTTTTTTAAAGTGTCTCGTCAAAGGCACGTTCTGTATTTCAACAGTGCTTGTGTACCTGTGTACCTGGCCAAACAATAACGCTGCTAATGCTGGCTGGTGTTACGGTAGCCTGACGCTTCGTGTTTCAGGTGTGATGGTGTTCCTAAGCATTCAGACATTCCCAAGAGCAAGACTGAATTATTCTGCACGAAGAGTAGGAAGTGCCAGAAATAAGGTGTGTGTGTTCTCAGATGCGGATTTCTGGTGACGGAGTTGCGCGCTCTTTTTCCATAATATCTTTGATTTATTCGGGGAACAAGCTAGACCCAAGTTACATGTAAATCAGAGTTGAATAATCAGGGGAGGGCAGTGTTCTTGCCTGGGTTGTGTTAGGAATGGGACGTTTGTGCTAAGACATGGGGTCACGGGGAAGAGAGGAGAGCCGGCTGTTTAGGAAATTGGATGCTGCCCTGGAGATATAGGTTCTCACTTTCTTTTTCTCCTTGGTCCTGTACAATGTTCCTTACATCAGAAAACTCAGGTTTTTCAAGGGCTGCCAGCAGTTATGTGTTCCCCCCTTTTATTTGACAGCTTGACTTGTGATTCATGGTCTACCTGTAGAAATATTGAGCACCCATTATAGCAAATGAAGCCAATGGAAATGTCACTTTTGAATTGCAAATGCTACGTGTAATGTGTATGTCCTGAAAAATAGGATCCAAAGCGTTTCTGGTGGGTGCAGCCAAATTAGAGGATACGTTTGGCCTTGTAAATTGAAGATTAAGTGCCTTTCATGTCACAAAAGCTATTTTTGAAAATAAATGTATTAGTACTTATTACAGATACTAATATAACAGAGAACTACAGAAAGGTCTATGAAGAAATTAATAATTTCATCTTCGGAAATCAGGTTTATCACACAGAGTAAAAGTCCTTCTGCCACCCGTTGAGCATCAAGGGGAAAATAAGTGCTCAAAGCTTTGTTTCTTAAGTATGTGCTGCCTGGGCTGCTCACTGAAAGAGACAGAGGTCTCATGAATATATTGTATGTGATCCTTAATTACCAGCTATCTCACAATGCATGCACATAAGGCGGTTGAATAAAGATTATTATTGTAATTAGGAATTTTTAAGGTTTTAAATGCTTGTCTTTGCAACCTAGATGGTCTTACAATACATGTGGTGTCGTGCGCATTGGGCTAGAGGACAGATGCTAAAAATGTCAGTTTGAACATTTGTAACGCTTTCTTTACGAAATTTGGTAGCCTGGCTTTCAGACTTCTCGTTCTCTTAGTGTCTGAATTAGTCCAGACAGGTGGAATACACACAGCAGAAAAAATTGTTATTAACAACAATCTATTCTAGCAGTGCCCTTCACAATAGAAAGGCGCCCAGGGAATTTGGATCTGCCGTTCATCGGGATTTTTGTCGCGCGGTTGACGCTCTGCACTCGCTGAAAGGCTCCGGAGAAAGAACAGCAAAGAACAACTCTGGGAGTCTTGTCAAGGAGCCTCATCGCTCTCATTTTTCACATTGAACACCCGGTGTTGAGCTCCCAGAGCTCTGGGGTTATTTAAGCCTGTAACGATGCAGAGATCACGCAAGAAAAATAGCTGTAGGCGTGCCTTTTTATGCCTTTTACAATTAATAGGGTTTTGCATCGTTTCCCATCTGATACCACTTTCTTCCACAGCCCCCTCACGCTTCTCCTAGGCTACCGGCTGCGTCTTCCCCCGCACGTCTCACCTTTGTCGCCATTCTATTGCGGTGCTAGGTTGAGTACGTCTTCGGCAGTTTAAGATGTTGTAGGATGTGAGACCAGACGTAGAATACTGGCAAACATATTTTTGTTGCTGTTGCAGAAGTTCCTGCTTTTCCCAGCATAGGAACATTTCGAAACCGCAACTGTAAATGAATTGGAGAGAAGAAACTGAAGGGCAAAATATAAATAATCAGATTTCTTGTACTCTCCTGTACAATATGACGGCTAAAGTGGCGATTCCTGCACACGTGTGCACTTTGATGCGTGATTAATGCAGAAATAGTCCCCTTATACATGACTATGCAGTAGCAGCTTATCTAAGATGATAAAAAGTAAAAGCAGGAGTCTTTTCAAAGGTTACTGCAGTTTCTTCTCTATCCTCACAGGGCACTGTTTTCTCCTCGACTCTAGGAGATGATTAGGTTGTGGAAAACCCTGTTCTCTGAGGCACCTGTGTTGATGGCTAAATATAATGTATTTTGCATTTGAAAGTGGAAGTTCTGTCCTTCCTGTGTGTTAAAAGACAGCATTAAATCCCAAATGCATTTCTGCTGATGGTAGGCGAGAAACCCTGTGCTGTTCTCTTTCATGTGGAAACTCAAGTTTAATGCTCTTCTGAATATTATGTGCAGAGTGACACCGTAGGTTGGCTGATGTAACCTCCTCGATGTGCCAGTATTCAAGCACAACACAGCAGCAAATTTGGAGAAATGAGGAAGGTGCCGTGGTGCAAAAAAAGCAGGAGGTACTCTGCTCTTTCCTGGGTGGTACAGAGGGTGGTGGAAACAGAGTGGTTCATTTTAAATATGGTATGAAGTCTCATGTGTCGAGGTCATATGGCCTAGTCATGTTTGTGAGCATCTGTTGCGCTAAAATTAACGCTGGGTTAATTTAAGGGATGGCTGTGACGAGCAGCATGCCGAGTTGCGTGCCACTATCTGTGCTCGTTGCAGTGTAAAACCTTGAGAAAGAAAACGCGGCCGGGGAGTCCTGCATGGCCGCTGCCAGGGAGAGATCCAGGCACCGGGCGGTGAGACCAGCACCATCCTGCTGCCAGGAGGTCAGGGCATTGCCCGCAGGATTTCCTTGGATCCGCGGGTTTAAAATACCTTTGGTGTCGTCATTGAGCCCTCTTCTTAGTTTTATGGCAGGCTTTTCTGCAAGGAGGCGCTCGGGAAGGTTTGCTGTTGGGTTTTCCTCTCCCCGCTTGCTTCAAGGTGGGAGGGAAGAGAGCGGAGAGCCTTTGCTGGGAGCACCCCCCTGCCAGGGTTAGGGCCGGAGAACGATGATCACAGCGGTTGCAGGCAAAGAGAATTGCCGTTTCAGTGCCCTGCACGGTCTGGAGGAGACCTTCCCCAAGAGAAGTGTAAAATCAGCGACCGAGTAGTTTGCTTTTTCTTTCGAGCACTAAACCCCAGTTGCCCAGCGGACACCCTTTTCTTCGTCTGAACAGCGTGAAGCTACTAACCTGTATTAACGGTACGGAAGGCTGTTACGGTGGATGCAGGCTGGTGGCCGTGTGGCTGGCTCCCGGGAAGCGGGTCGGCTGCCTGCTTGGCCCGAGCCCGGCGCGGTGCGGCCGGCGGGGAGTGCCGGGGCAGGAGGGCCACCCTGGGGTGCTCGGCCGGAGCTCCCCTCAGCGTTCCAGCCTCTACCTGGGGGGAAAAAAAAAAGACTTCGATTTGTTGCCCGTTAAAATGGATTCGGGTAAGGGGAAACCAAAAGCCAAGCGTTAAAGCAAACCTGTCTTCCCCCTTCCCAGGCTCAGCTTGGCTCCTGACTCCTCTGCCCTCCTGGAGCAGTGCGGGAGGATGGGGCCGTGTTCCAGGCAGGACGTAGCGGTTCCTCTCTGCCGCTCCTTCCCTCTTTTACCTGAAAATACACCTAACATTTTGCTATATCTGGTAAGACCATTTCAAAATCTAAACCTCCTTATCCTAAGACATGGACCTAGTATTCCTATGTAAAATGCAACAGTTAGTACGGCATTGCCGTATATAACGAACGCCGTTCTCTGCTGGGTTGCAGTACTCCTCTGCATCTCTTTTTCAGTTTTAGTAATAGTTCCACAAAATTACGTACATGCAGGATGATGCAGATAATAAATCTTTCTGATTTTTCAACCCAGCTCGGGGTGCAGACTTCTAGGGCGAGAAACAGGGAACAGCCGGGGTATGCTTCTGCAATTCTCGTTATTGTAAAAACTCCATATACCCAGGTAAACCATTCTTCGTCACAAGCCTCACCTCTTGAGGGTGCGCAAGTTCTGTTTTAGCTGTGGAAAGACGGAGGTGAAGCTTGCTTTTCCGGGACCCAGGACCAAAACCCCACTTGGAAACTATTGTTTAACTCAGTAGGGACAAGTGTGGATCTGAGACTAGAATTTTGCTTAGCTAGTAAACTTCATACACCCCTTTTACCCGCTTGAAACTGAGATGCTGTCTTCTACCTGGGGGTCCTTTTGTCTTGATATGAATGCAGCATGTCAAAGGGGGTCTTGAATATTGTGAGCTAGACAGAATGTGCAATGGCTGTGAAATGCCCGAGAACAGAATTGCCCTTAAAATTCACAGCAGCGCTTTTCTCTGAACCCAGACTTTTTTTTACCCTCCCTGATTTAAAAAGTATTTAGAATCTTTGGATCCTGTAGGATCTTCACCTGCTGGTATTAGAGACACATTACACAGTACTGCAGCATAGGCTTTACTTAAGTGCTTGCTGTTGTTTTGAATATCGTTTGCCGTTAGCCAGACAGAAATTTCAGTCTCAGCTGGTGAATTAAAGACGATTTTTACTAAGAAAGCCCTTTGCTATGCAACCTGGTGTCCTCAAAGAAAAGAGATGACACCTGAAGGAGTGGAAGGGACTGGTAAATCCTCTTTGCTGGCTGGTTGTAGTTACGGAGAGGCGCATCGTAGAGACTTTATTGTTTTATTTAGGTTTGCAAATGCTTCCTTCAGTACGGAAAAGATGATGTCTCAGGATCTCTCTGCATCGTGCAATGGTGGACAATGCAGTGACCTTCAAGCCAGCACCAACAGAGACAAGATAAGCACGTCAGCACAAGGCTATAAATTAACCCAGCTAAAAAGACGGGGCACAACGTGCAGCGGTGCTTTTCCTGCTTTTACGCCTGACCGGCGTGCTCTGCCACGCGGGTGTGTTGGCTGAGTCAGTGCTTGCGCCAGCGCGCTCCATTGCATGGAGTGCCCATTGAAAGACTGGTCTACTTGGTGATTTTTGATTCAGAGAGGTTTCTGAAGTCCCGAATGAATGTATTAGTGCCTGACTAGTCTGATCTTGGTTTTTTTGGAGCTGTTCTACTTTACATAAATAATAGTGTTTTAATTGGGCCATTCATTCACTGAAGTGATAGGGCAGCTGGGATTTTGAATCCAGGTTTCTCACGTCCCCGGCGATGTGCTAAATGTTAGCTAGTGTTTGGCTTTGCTATCTCTCGCTAGGAAGTGCAGCATCTGCCTTTCCCACACAAACCAGTTAACTCCCGCTTTGAAACTCACCTTCTGTAACTGTTAGTGTCATCAGAACCCGCGTGCCCTCAGAGGTGTTCTCGGTCTGGCAGCTCTGTGCAGAGGAAGGAGGACAGCCTCTCCTCACAGGTGCTCCAGGAGCGCTACGTGGTGGCAGAGCGGGATTAAAATGCTGCCTGTAATCCAGCGCTCTATGTTGTGGAGATCCAAGCTTGTTTTGCTCTTTGCAAGGGCTTAAGGATGACAAATTGAGCTGTGAGGGACAGCCCAGGATGAAATATGTGGTCTAGACCGAGACACTTAGAGTTCTTTTTGTCCTCCTTTTTAACATGAAGTCTCGATTTGCCGCCTTTATCGCTTTCCGATGTAAAGCACGGCTTTAACCCGTGTGAATAAATGGTCTGCCCTTTTGGCACATATATGCAAACTGATGTGGCTAGTTCCAATTGAACTGGTCTGGGAGCCTAGGGGCAGTTTTGCTCAGATCTTTGCAGAAATATTTCTAGTCCATTCCAGCCACGGTTCACTATCAACTTAACTACAGTCAGACAGATGTGTGATTTTCAAAGAAGATTCTGTGTATGCTCTTGGGAGCATCTTGTTCTACGCATTGCAAACTTCCAGGGCTCCAAGCAACAGCATCCCGGTTTTGACTTTCAGAGTAAGGTCGAGGAAATGGATAAATTGCCATACTCTTTATTCATTGTTTTTAATGCTACTCTCTTGCTGAAATGTAAAATTGCTAAGTATATAGTGATAGTCAAGGGGGATCATATGATGAACTCGGCTGAGTTACAGTAAGGCTTCCAATTATATCAGGCATGTCAAATTACAGTATGCTTTTGTAAGGATACATTTTTTTCTGGTAGTGATCTCTGCAATGCATTTTCAAATCTCCGTAGTAGCAAGAGGTTGTTTGGGTAAGTGGTTCAGACAGCTCCCTTCTGTAAGGTCTTTATTCCCAAGGCTCCTAAGAAGCCACAAAGTGTTTTTTGAAAATTATTCCTTTTAGGAAGACCCTGCTTTTAAAGTCAACATGATGATTAATCTAGACAGTGCTGCCTTTATTCTAGCTATGAATTTGGACTCATTCTTGTTAGCTGTTTAGGACAAGCTCTTCATCCATGTCTTCCACAGGAATTAAAGGAAATCAAAGGCACTTCAGGAACAAATTTGTGGTAATGTGTGCCTTTCTGTGTGTCAGATGTGTCTCTTGATTCTGAGGAATGCTTTGTTTCACATAACTGAAGGTGTACTGTTATGGACAAGCTCTTTTACCTGGTGGGACAGATTTCACAGTGAAAGAAAAAGCTGTGCTTCAAATATACCTTCCTGTATTTAGCCTGAGACATACAGTTGCCTCTGCGAATTAGCTTCCGATCTAGAATGTTTTTGTGTCTTCAGTACAAGTTCAGAATCAGACCAGCAGCTCCAGTTCAATGTGAGCACAGTTCTGGCCCAGCACGCTTATGCAGATTAGTGATACAATTGCCCAAATCATTTCAATCTATCAGTGTAAGAAAATAATTTACTGAGGGCCACATTTGTGCTTCTCAGCTCTTTGACTGGAAGCCATGCTGCTTCTTGACAGACCATGCAAACTGATTCCAGTAAACTTTCTACAGCCAGAATCGGTCTTTTCCATGTCTGAATACTGCAGAAACACTAGCTGTTAAAAATAAGTGCAGTAAATGTCAAAGTGAAAATTGCATTCCGTAGTCCTTGAAATGCCTGTAGATATGGGAAGTATGTACAGTAGCAGTGGTCTCCTGTGCTTTTTGTGTCTATGAGAAGTTTTTCATTATATGGTCCCATAAACAGGGGTCTGGAAGTTAAAAAATGAAAATTATACTACAGTATCACTTTTAGGAAGGACAAGGAAAAAGGCTAGTGTTTTGAAAGTGAGATCTACATTATATTTTTAAGTCCTAGAAGGACAATAAGCTACATCCCCTGTGATTTCTGAGGCATTTATGTCTTTAGCTGACTCAAAAGTGACTGTTTTAAAATGGATATTATTTAGCAAAGTTAATTTAATAGGTTATGAAATGCTTTTAAAAGGTCACCTGGCAGGTGCTTATTACTATTAACCCAAGACCAGAGGAAGCTCATGAGGCAGAACCCTTCAGCAGCGGGTTATACCCTGGTCAGAGGCCTATGGCCTGTTGCTGGGTTTGGTCTTTAGACCTTGCTTTCTGGCTCTTACCTATCATGTAGGGAAAATGGTTCTTGATTTCTGCTCCCTCAGGGGTGTTTGGGTCTTCTCAGGTGCTTGCTGTAGAAATTCCCTAGTAGTCTGTGTCTTTGGGCCACCAAGGATTTCATGGGGGGTGTGATACAGGGAGCATCTCACGCTGTCTTGCCCTGATCTACCCTCTCCTGACTGGTAGTAGGACAGTGAAATGGGGGTAGGACCTTCCTCTCACGGAGTCAGTCCTTTAGCCATCCCAAAACTTTGTGCTTGGGCGGCCGTAGCGCCGAACCGAACCGTCTGGAAACGTGGCTCTATGGCTGCCTTAGCGTCACTTCACCAGCAGAGGGGGATCGCTTGCCATTCCTTTCCCCGGGCGCTCGGGCTGGGAAGTACAACGCCGACCGTTTTGCGCTTAGCTCGGCTCCATGTTTTCGACCCGATTAGGCGTGGGCCGCAGTCATGGGATGCGTCTTCCTTGAATTTGGGACCGCATCCCCAAGGCTTCCCCACTCTTGCCTTGGCCTTCGCCGATGCTTTGCCCGCTGGGGGCCGGGAAGGCTGCGGGCGGCCGCCGGCTGCTCTCCGTGGTGCTGACCGCGGGCGGCCGCCGGGCGCTCTCCGTGGTGCTGACCGCCCACCGCCCGTGTCCCCCCCCCCCGCCGCGCAAAGAAGCCTCCAGCCAACGCTGCCCAGGGTGCCTGGGAAGAGCGCTGGGGGAGCAGGAAGCCCTCGTCTTTGGGATTTGCCCCCTAGTAAATCCCTCCTGTTCTTTTTTTCTGTCCACGCCCAGTAAATGGGTGCTAATGGCACAGTTTGCGGGCTGGAGGGGTTCGGTAAACCGTAGGTAATAATGTTATAGATGGGTTTGGTCAGGCATGGAGATTTCTGACACTATTTGGCTGGGGGGGGAGAGGTGCCAAAAGCAAAGGGATCTCGCCCTTCGCTCTTTTGTGAGGAAAACGTGAAAGATATCTAGCTTAGAAGAAGGGGTTAATATGTTAATGGTTTTAATATGGGTGTTAATTTGGGGAGTAGCTAAAAATAGTCTTTGAGGATTCTTAAAAAAAAATTTTATCCCATGTTTTTATAAACAAGCATCAAACAGATCTGCTTTTGTTAGAAGCACTGGGAAATGTGCATGAAAGACATGTTCAACGATACACCTCTTTGCCATAAGTATTCGACGAAGCAACGCATTATCAAACTCTTCTTTATGCTTTCATTACATCAAACAACCAAGAGAAAGGGAACAGCATTATTGGCTTTAGAGCAGATATGCTAGACTTCTGTAGGCTGTTACTTAAGGCATATGACTGCTGATCTATTTTAGAAATTGTGTTATTAGAAACTTTCTTATGAATGGTTATGTGTAGTCACTTTACTTTTGATGCCTGCTATTGTGGCCTAAACATTCAGGCTCCAAGCTTGATTACAGGTGGGTAGATGAAATGTAACCATATCATTAGTCCTACTGGTATGTCGGTGACAGAAATGCTGTTTTAGATAGTGTATATAGAGAGGACAGAAATAAGGAGATGCATCCCTTGGTCATACTCTTCTTCTTCGATACTCTACAAACTGAAACTGTGAAAGAGAATTGTTTATTTTGTGGGTCATCTTTAATTTTGGAAGGCTAGTTTTTTTTATCATATGGATGCATATACAAGTAAATATATGATAATATTTCTATAAATAGCAATGACTCAGGCTTTTGTTTTGATAGCTATGGACATGTAACCTTTTAATTCAAGGTAGATAGGGCCCATTCAAATATGAATCCACGTGACCTGGTCCAGCGCTAAAGCGCAGGTACGTTTTTTGCACATAACAGCGAGGATGCTTAAGCAGAGCTGATTATGTGCAGCATCTAGGTTGCAACTGAAAGGATTTAAAGTGGGTGAGATCTAGGTCATGCTGGCTTACAGGGTTCTGATGCAGTGGCAACCGAACCAGTTTTCCTGTTGTAAGCTCTTGTTGCCCAGGCATAATTATTTTTCCTTTTGCTCTCATTTGTAAAGTTATTTTTCTTTACATCACCCTGAAATGCTTAGCTGTGAGGTAACAGATTTCTGTTTGCAGATGAGTAAATACTTCTGTTAAATTGGTTATACTACATACAACACTAGTCCAGCCACATCACTGTAACGGGATAATTTCTGAATGCCATCAACTGTTATATCAGATAAGTCAGTGGAGTTAGAATAAAGAGCCCTGCTTGTGACTCTTTAGGCAGCTCACTGGAAAGACTCCCCTGGTTTCTGGGAAAACAAGTAGTAGGACTTCTCAATCACAAGTGGTAGGATTGATCCGTCAGGGACACAAGTGCAATACGTGCAAGTACCTTTCAGCATATAACTTGCTTTCTGTGACTTTTTCTCAGATAGTTGCCCTCGAGCTTGAAATACACCCCGTCTTTCAGAGCTTATGTAAGTCAGCACTATCTGGCTATAATGCAAATGCTCAGAAAAAAAAGGTGGAAAAAAGCCTTGCGAGAACAGACCAGATCATTATATGGGAAGGCATTCAAGCAAAAAAAAAAAGCTAAAATGCTTATTTTTGTCCTAAAAATCAAAGGCTCTAAAGTCTTAGCCACTCTCTTCAGCTTTCTTGTCTTCTGGCTAGAGACACTACATCTGGTCACGCAGAGGCGGCAGGTAGCCACTTCACAGGGTTAAAGAAGGAGCATTTCCTCGGGGCGTTGGACCACTTAGCCGTGGCGCTAGGTGGTAGCTGGGGAGCAGGCAGGATGAATGCAGACCTCACCGAGCTGCCCCACTCTTGGCTGCGGTTGGCCTCTCTGGCGCTGTCGGCAGAGCAGAGACCGGATTGGCAAGCTGCGCCTGCAAAAGACGGGGCCCTGCGTGGGCCAGCGGCTGACGCACTGTGCAGTTTGAGAATCGGTCGTGGCAGATCTGCGGCACCTTGCAGGATGATCCCTTGGCTCCTTCTTTGCATTAATAGCAGCTTCTTTCCCCACAAGATCAAAACCGAACGCAATAATCAAAAGACGAAAGGAGGGAGGAGAGCAGGAAGGCCAGGACAGGAAGGAAGATGAGAAGGCACACTGCAATGTTGAATTTAAATGATTGTGGTCCTGATCCAAATTCCATTTAAATCAATAAAATGTCTGCTGTTGCCCTTAGCGAGGTATTGGGTGAGGCCCCGTTTGACTTAGTTAAAATAGAACGTGACATCAATATTATCAATCAATATAAAAACTAAAATAAGTGGAACGATATTTAAAGTTAATGCACCTTAGCTGTCACCAGAAAACTGCAAAATGGGCACTCTTGTCTGAAATACCTCTCTCTAGTTTATTTAGGATTCTGATGAAAAAAATACGCTTCTCGAATTGCCAACTTTGACACAGCTGGAATGTCTTTACCTTGTATTTGGGATATTTATTTGAACCGGAGGCATCGGTCTCTGAAGGACTTTTCTAAGTCCTATTCTTGGTGTTCAGAAAGTTGATGGTGTGTGCAAAGCATTGCTTGATCACGGCACGGCTTGGACAGTCATAAAGGATGACTGCAAGGACTTCTGAGATTTGAGAATGGCAATTATTTTTCTCTTGCCTTTTTTGCTGGTCCGTAAGCAGTTGCCTGTGACAATGGTACTTTGAATGTGTAGTTAAGCTGCAGAACTCTGCCTTAATATGTCACGGATGCTGGAAATCCAGAAAGGTTCAGAGAGAGAGAGACTGAACAAGCTCATGGAAAGGAGGCTGTGAGGATGACTGCATAAATTGAAATGTCTAGCACAAATGTCCATCGGTCTGAGATGACCAGAAGCTGGGAGAGTACTTGAAAATGTCATACATTTGCCCTCTTCTACCCTCTGCTAGGTATCCAATTTTTGGTTACTGTTGGAGACGGAAGACTGTGGTCTCATCCCACAGGGATTGCCCTTATGTTCTTAGGAGCAGTCATGTAACGACGCTATCTAGGGTTTTTTTTTATCTGTAATATATGAAAAATTAATTTTATAAGAGTAGATTAATATTTTCAGCAACTCTTTCAAGATGAAGGTATCGAAGCAGTATCTCTTTTTCTGGTGTAATTATTTATTACATTTAAAGTTTGTCAGTGTTGAACTGAACACCTTCAAGAGAGAAACGTGCTGTGCGAGGGAGGGTATGGTATTGCAAATATTACTGTGTTACCTGTAACGACCCCTAAACTGACCATTAAAAGTGTCAGTGCTGTGAATTATACCCAGGTGGTATAACAGAAAAAAGGCCAAGACATTAAGACTGGTCTGATTTATGTTTCTTAACGTGTGTGCCATAACTTGCCCTTTTTCATTTCTTCTTCTGTATTGCCTCTTTTCAATTAAATGGACATAATCAAGGTACAGAAAAAGGCCAGAACATAGTTTTATATACCATCTTTTCAGTGCCAGTTCAGTACTAGAGCTTTCCAGAACACATTGTGTTCACATATTTAGTAACATGAAAGTGAGAGAGTCTAGAGCCTTTTTTTAACCTTAATAGTTTTTCTTTCAGGAAAATATAAAATGAAATCTATAAAGTATGGATATGAGATTGCTAACTCACTTCCAGGGTTATTGTACCTTTAGAATTAGGACAATTGCTACTGTGTGTGACAGGAGTGTGGATTAAACAATAAATGAGACAGGAGGCAATTTATAAATGTAGCGTATAGTTCCATAGTTAGCTTTTTGCTTTTACTTTCCACAAGAATTTTTTCGTGGTTTTTTTCTAGGAATATGTACTTCTGTAGATATCGAAATGGCTGTATATGCTAATATGCACAATCCATCTAAATTGTTAAGTACATTGTTGCTGTACGTTGGAGTGCTCTGGCACTCAAAGTACTTTTGCCGCTACCAAAATATTCCGTCATTTCCGTCCTCATGCCTCAAGAGGAAGCGTTCGGAGAAGAGTTTCCTGGGACAAGGATGCCTACCTCTGACTTTTAACCCGGCTAGAAGAACAACAGGCAGGGTAGGTTGACGTCCATGCTCGCAGGTAGCGGTGAGCTGATTCTGCAGGTCAGGACTCTCTGGTTTCTAGGCCACGAACGGCTGTGCGTGTGCGTCTCCCAGCCCCATCTAACGGGTCCTGCCTTTCAGAAAGGAGGAGAAGTTTAAATCCCGGCACAGCTCCTGATGGCGGAGACGGTGGTTGTCGTATCGTTGCAAAATAGCACGTAGATATGCTCATGAGGTACTACGTGCGAGTTGGGCAGTGCATCACTTGGGAGGGGACCTAATTCCCCTACAGAACTGCTGTGTGCCTTGTCCAGAAGGGTATTCCACAATGGTAGCCAAAATGTTGTATTGCCCAACTTTCATCCCTACCAAACTGGTGCCTGGGACAGCCCTTTGCCATTTTTAGCTGTTTGAAACCAATTTTGATTTCCAGCCTATTTCCTGAATGTGCTAGCAGCTTAGAAGTGCGAAGAACAGTCTGCATTCTGGATTTGAGGCATGAAAGGCGTTTCCCGCTCCATCATTTCCTCCCTTTTTTTGTAACTCTGGGAAACGATGAGAAAGATTTGAGTCACACTTTTTTGGTGTTATTTCTAGGCTTGGTTTTAACTTTGTTTTTCACTGCCCACATGATTTATGTGGAGAGAACTTCATCTTGAGGAGATGGACTCCCGTTAGTGGATATGGTTCAAGAAAGATAATCACTTAGTTACATCCTCTCCTCTTTTACTCAGTTACTGTTGATTTTCATGCAGTAGGTTTCTGTAGACAAAAAATGCTGATTTGCTCAGCAAATCATGTCTCTCTACCTGGAAGCTGGCAGTTAAAACCAAGTGCTGATCATGGCTGTGGCTAATAAAGCACCGCAGTGCAGGAGCTTCTTGTCGCGGCTGGTGCGTCAGGTTAAAACAACAAAACCTGGAGACGGTGAAATTAGGAGATCAGGTCAGGAAGTTAATGATTTATGCCAATTTTTAAACCAGGCAGATAGGAGCTGTAACCCTAATTAAGCACCCACACATCTGTGGATCTCATGGTGAGGTTAGTCCCTCAGCCTATTCACAAATCACGCAGGACATTGGACCGGTTGAAGTCTTAGAAGCTTTATTATCCCAAATGGGAATTCGTTGGATCTCATGAGTTCTGTGTTTCTACAAAGCTAATGATTACAAATGCTTTTCAGAGAAAAACCACCCTTTTTTCTGGTACTGTGTTCTTGTTATGTTTTTGTGCATCTGCCCACTCTCCCACTCCCCTCCTACATACCGTTTGTGGCAGCATCACTGGATATTCTGTTTTTCTTAGGTAGCAGCTTCACAATACGTTTTCTGTGTTTAGGGGGAAATTGCTCAGTCTCCATTTTTACTGAACAGATCTTGAAAATTTAATCTTCAAACTGATGTCTGCAGAAGGATTTATTTTTGTTAAGATCTGCATATGCAGGGCTACGACAAGCCATTTTCTACTTTTGTTAGTAAAATCTCGCTATCTTAGAACATTTCTTTCCTGCAGGGATATTAGCTGTGTCAAGTATTAAGTGATACATACTTTATGTTCTTCTCCCCAGATTGGGTATGTTCTTTCCAAAATAATCCGTTGTAAGTTACTTCTTCCCCCCCACCCCATGCGATGAAGAAGTATTTTTGTGTCTCTTTGAGGTTAGGGGGAAAATGTTTGTGGGACACAATAGTGAACTCCTAGAACTGACCTGAAGTTCTTTGCCAGTGATCTTCTAAAGAATATTTGCTATTTCATTATGTCTTACTTGGCACCAGTTGTTCAATTTTTTTTTTTTTTTTCCCTTGTGTAGCATGGGTTACAAAGCACCTGTGATATTTGGTCTTATTTCCAAATTTCTTGCTTAAGATCCCAGAAAAAGGTTGGGAAGACGAATGCTTTCCCACTGTATCGAGAAGGTAGAGTTGTAAATTACCAGCTGTTCATTTCTGGTTTACGAGTGATGCTACCTGTGAGGTTCATACAACGTTAAGAAGGCAAGGGAAGCTACAGTCCTATTAAAGAATCCAATTCTCTCCTTTATTTTATCCCTTTGGCTGCTTCCACCTGTCTCACTTTGCTGGTGGCTGTTGCTGCAGCTACTGCTTGTGTTTTAGCCATTAGTTTTGTGTAGCCTAGTTTCTCCCAAATGGGAACAACTGTGAGAAAATGAGGCTGTATGTACAGAGGATCCGGAAAAAGCGTTGGCTGGCACTCCGTACCCTGCTGCTTCTGGTGTGTTCTTCCGCTAGAGAAATACATTTTGGATTGAATGCGCAGATCGCTGGCTCAAACGCAAAATAGATACGTGTTTTAAAGATGCCTTTATAGTGCTTTGTAGTTTCCATAATATGCAAGAACTTTGTGAAAATTTGGTCTTTGAAATTTCTGAAATTCTCAAAGTGAAACCTTATAGTAAAAGCACAAGCCATCAATAGTGGTTAGTTCCATGGTAATAATAAATGGGTTTGGTCTGTGTGAACTCAAAACAGCCAAGTTGTGTGGGTACAGAAATACTGGGAGGTCAGGATTAGGCCTGGTCTATGAGCTGTTGTCACACGGAAGAGCTCACAGGACATCTGTTACTGATTTGGTGGGGCTGTAGTATAGTGAAATTCATGGTGCTCGGGTCTAGTGGCCATTCAGTCAAATGCAGTCTGAAGTCAAGGAATATATCGCAGCGGGAAACCTGACTACGAGAATTGTTTCGTTGATTTGGTGATTTTTAGCACTGCCGTCGGTGAGCTCCCGTATCCCTGTTTCTCTGGGCTGGCTAAGCCAGGGATGCAAACATCTCTGCTGCGTCGGGGCGTTGCAGTCCTCCTCTCCCTCGGGACCTGCCTGGAAGAGGCCGGATCGGAGGGAGTCGAGACGTGATCAGCTGTCTGCCAGGGACTAATGCAAAGGCTCTTTTTATCTACACGTGTCCTATTTTGGTGAATAAATGCTTGACACTGATAGCGATAACAGTTATCCAGGGAGGCGGGAGCTGAGCTTTGATATGCTGGTTTTAGCAGGGGGATAAGCAGCGAGGGAATGACAGATCCATCTGTCTCTAATATTAACGCTATACATTAACGTCCCAAACCCAAACGGTGCTTGTGGGGGGGGCACGACAAGGGGCAGACTAATTAAGAACCTGTCGTCTCTGTTGGTCCGCAGCTATAATCATTCTCCGTCTTCAACGCCGGATTCCCCGAGTTGTCTTAGCAAGCGTCTGAAAGCGGCTTTTGGCGTAGAATCCCAACGAACGGCGCGCTGGGTGGTATTATTTTTCCCCTCCCCGGAGTTGAGCTGAGCGGGGCAGGCTGAGCCCAGATTACGCCGCGCGCTTGGGGGGGGGGGGGGG
>JAVJGG010000007.1:9091678-9147675 GCA_035590195.1 Aviceda cuculoides
GTTTTCTGATATTATTTTTGAAGCTGTTCTATATTATACAAATGTTTACAAGAGTCTGAAGGAATAAAACCACAATTCTGCTAAAGTCCTAGTACAGAACAAGGTAGTTAAATCAGCTGCTTGCCATGAATTCAATGATTCTGGGTTGTTCAGGATGTCCCCTAATTTTGGCAGTCCAATTTCTTCCAAAGCAAGATCAAAACAGGCAATAGCAACAATAATAGCACTTTTAAAATACAGCTTATCCTTGCAGTAATGTGGCTTGCCCATAATTTCCATTTTTTGGATCTGAGGAATAAGGAAAATGGCAGGAGTGTTACGACATGCTTCTGCAAAGGAGATAAGGGTGTTAGAGACTCGCTACTTCCATGATTAGACGTATCGTTTTGTCCTGTGGGCTCCAGGTTCTTGGCTACCTAACTAAAATACAGACTGTTTTCCCGTAAGAAGTGGACCTGTTTCTTATCCGAAGATGCAACTGCTGATGGCATAGTATGTGAGAATTTCTCATTAAAGGGAAATTTCATGTGTAAGCCTGTCTTTATACTTACAACTAATAAGAACATTCAAGTAGTTTCCCTTTTAGATCACTCTGAACTGTGGACTTTCAAGATGGGGTGGTTTCGTATTCATTGTTTCCTTAGGATTAGTTTTGCTGTTCCTATTCTATGTGGATACTTCTGCAGCTATTGCAGTAAAGGTGAGGTTTTTGTTCAGTTTGTGACGCAGGTACTTCCACTTATTTTTTTTAAACAGTGCCTGGTTCTGCAAGCAGCTAAGCACTGCAGTAATTTTACTAAGGCCATAGTGATGCAGGAACTAAGGAAGACACATTTCTTCAGAAACAATATTGCTTCTCTTATTTTTGAGCCACTTCTTGTGATACTTAAATTGTTCCTAATTATTTTATAAATGGTGACCAGAAAAACACCTCAAGGGAGTGGATGTGGACTGTTTGTCATTCGCTTAGTCAGTCGTGACATTATCATTGCATTTTTGCAAATAGTACAGGCTCATGGAAATAATGATGCATGGTGACAAGTGATAGGAGAAAACTATGTTGGGAAAAGTGTGCAGTGACAAAGTTAGAGTGTAAGAATATGGTGATGAAGCTTGCTCATATAGGATCACGTGTACTGGAGCATACAGACAAATGATGATTTAATGAGCTGCAAAGGCAGTTCTTGGACTCATATCTCAAATTTAACACTGATAAAATGGTCTCTTCTGCAAAAAGCCTACTAGGAATGTATTTATGGGCTATCTTCATGTTCAAAAATATTAATGAATTTCATTTGATACAGCGTGTTGGGAGTGGGGGAAAATCATGCTATATTTTTACCCTTATTATCAAATAGGTGTTTTCCTTATAAGAATTATGTAACAACAAGCTGCAAAATGGGAAAAACAAATGTGTTTCAAGTTGACCCCAGAGCATTAATACACTTTAGTGGTGGAATTTTGAGATTAAGCTAGAAATTGTCTAGCAGGAATGTGGATCAGTTGAAATTACAAGATAGTCCAGATGTTGAATAGGAAATAGCACTCTGAAAAATCACCTTTTAACAATTTCAATGAGCACATGAAGGAACAAACCTGATCAATGGCATATCTGTAGCTAGGAATTAGGTCGTTGTGTCCAGGATGAGGCACTGTGAGAAAAATTCAGGCTTCTCCATGGTGTCTCCTCTCCTGTGGGACAAGGAACAGAGGCCTCAAGCACTGCATGTTGAGTGCTGTGCTTTGTGTTCAGGCCTTGCAGCAGACACCATGTGACTGAGGTCTGTGCAAAAATACAAAAGGTGGGCTCCTTCTGTGGTTATAAACTGCTATACTAAAATTCACACATGAATGCTATTTGTTGGCCATGAGATGTAAATGCAGGTAAATCACAGCAGTGATATCCTGTATATCTCAGGGCCTATAGTTAAACTTGTATGTGACTTAGAAGAAGGAAAATACTATGCATGCAACCTTTACATTCTCCGTTGTGTTTAATCTGTGATCTATTTTGCATGGTGTAATGACAGAGGAAAAGAAAGGGCGTGTGAAGCCTAGATGTCTATGGTAAAGGCTCTCTGTACCAAAAACCATGTTGCAGAAGTAACTTCACTCATTTGAGCCTTTTCTGGTGTATTGTGATTGTGCTTCTCATCCCTGTGAGACTAATTTTGGCCTCTGGTAATGGAGGTAGGAAAGGAGCTGAAACGTGTCTTTGTTCAGTTTGCAAGAACAGTGCAACACAGAACTTTTGCTAAGTAAGTACAGGTTCACATCTTGCTCCTTTGACTGCTTCCTGTAGCTCAAAGGTTCCTTTTGTAACCGTCAAATTATCCCACACAGAGAATATGCAAGCAAAAACTCTTTTCTGCATGCAAATGTTACTTTCTGCTACAGAACATTGTGCACCTAGCCTTCCAATTCTGTCTGGTTTGCATGGTAAAACACCATTTGGAGGCTCATCACAAACATGGGCAGTAATACAACCTTAGTTGCTTGGCAAGGTTTTAAAATATGCTTTACCAGCATCTGCTACTAAAGATCAATATATTTGAAATAACAGTGCAAGAGGATGTTTCCCAATATTGACAGTATATACTGCAAAAAGTTGAAGTAGTGTTTAGTACCTTGATAAATACTTCAGTATATTTGTTTGCTTTTGTAAAGGTATCATCTGTTTATTAAGCTATAGAGCTGAAATATTATCTCCTTTGGCTCTGCTTTCTTGGTACCAGAATTCTTTGTATGATTGCTTTTGGTTTAGCCAAAATTATGCATACAGATAATAGTTTAGATGGATCCATTTGCAAATACTGCTTGCTTGATGTATTCCTCACAGAGATGCATCAAACTATGCAGTGGCTAAAAGATGCATATATATGGTGGTGTTTTGGTTTGGTTTTTTTTTCCCCTTAATTAAAGAAATGACAGCAGAAAAGGTTGTAAAGTGGTTCTCTTCAAGCTGGTGATACTCAGATGCCTACTGAAAGAAGATTAGGAGGCTTGAGAGTTAGTAGAGGTGTGAAGAGTTAGTAAAGACTCCAGACTTTTTGAGAGAGGTGTGTAGGACTGATTTTTCTCTGTTTTGGCTGTCTAAAACTGCAACTGTTTTTCCTAACAGCACTGAGCTTGTCACGCAGTGTAACTAAAAATCCTGTTTCAGAGTTTGAGATCACAATGTTATGCACTGATGTGCACAGTTAAGGGTGCTAAAAATCACATCTCACACAGGTACACCAGCTACAGGTTGGTACCAAGTAGCAGAAGAAAATATGAAAAGAAGTGTGTGTGTATGTGTGTGCATATATATATATATGTATAATTTGTCACTGAATATGAAGGATAAATTTCTGTCTGTAGTTTGTGGTCTACCTAATAATAGTTCATGGTAAATATCTGGAAGTGATGAAGCCAAGGCAGGGCAATCCTTTCTTTTCACAGTAGCTTGATAAAAGCAAATATGATATACTTCAGCAAGCTGCTGAGGGCTGCTGACCCATAATAGGGTCACTGGCACGACCCAGTTCTGGTTTGTTTGCATAGGCCCTCTCCAGCGGTCCTTTGCAGATACATCTCCTGACGCTTTCCTGCAGCACAGGAGCAAGTTACTATGGTTGCCTCTGCAGCTAAGCTCTGCTGCACTTTGGGTTTGGCTGGTTGGTTTGTTTTGATGTGTCTTCTTGATCTTGACCATGGATTGATGCCATTTTGTATTGTATAGGAAGTAGTCGCCTGACAAACAGGCAAATGCGGCAGGACTGAATATCTCAAGCCCTTTCTGTGGGATAAATGTTATGTATCTGTGCTTCACAGTGAACTGACCTTTCTGTATGTTGGGACAAACATACTTGTATTGTCCCAGGGATACAAGTCGAGTTTGTCTTCTTTGCTCTCTTCCCTACAACATAACTTTATACTACCAGCTGTTTATTGATTTAAAATTTATTTTTTTCCCCTCCCCTGGGTATCCTTTTGACTATTCAAAGTTAATGGACTGAATGCCTGTTTTTTAATAGACCAAAGCAGAAAGCCTTTCCTATCCATGTATTCTCTTCTACTTTGGCTCCCTTGCTCTTCATCCACTGTTGCTTCCCAGTCCTCCCAGTTCAACTGTGCACAATCTCTTGCTGAGTTTCTCCCTTTTTTTTCCTGTTTTTCTCTTCTTTCTTTGTTCCCCATCCCAAATTGCTCACTGTGTTCACTTGCACCCTTCCTGCCCGGTCTATGCATGAAAGTCTTCAAAGTGAAAGCAAGTAGGCTTTTCAGCTAGTTTCAGTTTTCTTACTGCTGTGAGGGCATAAACACACCAAAGGAAATGAGCAAAGTGAAGGCTAGCCCAGAGAGACGGAGTTTTGATAGCCTTGGCTGCTTTCTGAGCAAAGAAGGGTGCACAGCCTCACGGAGATACATGCCGTGTAGGTATGAAATACCCCTATAGATTCCTCTTGCATCCACCCACCCTGATACCTGTCAGATCTTGGAAGCTTTATTTGTTATGCAGAGTATTCCTGCTACCTTAAACTTGGTAGTATGAAAGGAGATCCTTCCAAACATGTGCAGAGACCACTTTGGGTGAGTTTGGGACCTGCTGGGCCTATTGCTATAAGAGGCTGTTCAGAGGCAGGTGTACCAACAGAGGCAAATTGTTTGGTAGAGCAAGTAATCAATGGTTATTTAATTAGAAGACCTCATTATCACGTCCATGATTTGGAGAAATTCTCAGGTGAAATGGCTACCAAAAAGCATTGCAGGACTTCTGCTTTATCCCTGTGAGGGGAGACTGGTTTGCCATCAGATGCTGGGTTAAGGCTGTGTGTCTTCGTCCATCATAGCCTCACTTAGCATCACCGTAGCAACTCCTTCATCCTCTTGAGCAAAAACGCAAGCTTAGACCTGAATCTCCAAACCAGTGCTTTCTGCTGAAAGCCATTTACTTTGAAAGGAGGTATGGATAGTGTCCAGTGTTTCTGGCTTTTATGCCAGACCGACATTAGCCACTGTTGGTTAACAGCAGCTTTTTTTAATGTGGTATAGTACCCTCAGTCTGCCCTTGCGAGGCACCTTACAGTGTCTAGCCTTCCTCTCTGTCACTCTCACATGTGCATGCACTAACTTGCACACACACACAAACACACCAGCCACAGCACCTTGGTAAAGATTTTTAGCTGATCTCATAATCTGCTTCTTAAACTAATGGCCTTTTCTTACAAGCATTTGGATAATACGGTGCTCTGAGAGAAAACCATTAACACCGTCACCATTATTGTGACCTGCTGCTGCACCTGCTCATGCAATGAAGTGGCCATCTCTGTCCTGTGCCCATCTGTACTGCTAGAATGATGAGGAGGGGTAAGCATGCAGGGTAGCCTGGCAGGCTCTTATTTGTCTCACTGTTTTCTTACCCTTTATTTTGTGGTCTTTAGTAACTAGAGCAGGGCTGCAGTTCAGTGCTGTTATAATGGTATCATATTGGAAGCAAAACTGAAGACCAGTCTCTTTATTTGCTATAAAGTTAAAGCATAGCTAGCTAGTCCAAAATATTAATGAGAATCCATTTTCTCTTACCTAGCTAATCGTCAGGCTGCTTATTCCTGGGAACAAGACACAAACCCGAGAGGGTCAGGGGGTAGTGAGTGCATGTAGGTAACAGCAACTATTGAAAGGCAATTTTCTATGAATACAGATATTTAAACATATGTGTTGTTCAGCATACTGATTTGTGTCACCTTAGTCTAAAAAAATAACAACCCAGTAATCAGTAAAATCATAGGCTGAAAAAGGTATTTGATTTATTTAATCAGACATTCCAGCTGATTAATGCTGGGAAAGGCATATCAGGAAGTGGAATATCACATTGTGTATTTTAAATCGTAAGAACACTCTGTTCCTGTGAGAACGTATTGATTTAATTGATTTTTTTTTTCACTTTAGTTTATGGAAACTTTATAATATTCATAGCCAGTGACTATATTTTATCCTGTTGGAATTTTGTTCTCTTTCTAGTTAATGATTCATACAACAGTATGCATTAGGCAAAAAGTAAGATTAATGTTTTTTTTTTCTTTCCAAATGCTGAAAGCTGTATTTTTAACTTTTGAAAACCATGGTGTGGGCCATTAACTGCCTTACAGATAATACCGTATGCCTTTTCTAACCTAGTCATAACGATCCTTCTAACCCAGTTATAATAATGCATTGAGAGGTGTAGATAGTGTTTCAGAGGGCTTTTGTGTGAAGGAAGGAGATTCATATTCGGGTCTCTCAAGAATTCAGAGGCCTCTTTCATTTGGGGGAAAACTCGCACTCATTTTCCTTGGAAGAGCTGACAGGTTCTGGTCTGTTCTCTTTAAAACTCAGTGGTGTCAGGCTAAGTATGATCCTGCTACAAAGTGCTCACCCACTGCTTGCTCTTGTTGCTAGTGGAGAACTATCTCCTCTTTGTTTTAAGACCCATTATCATTGTGTTCACTATCTTTTTTTATTGAAAAAGCTGATTTATGTGCAGATGTATCCTTTGCTTATAGTGATAGCTTAAGATTTTTAATTTTCCCATAATATTTCCAGCTAGGTTATTTAAAAAAAAACTCAGCTAGCCATTTGCAGAGAACTTGCTGGGGAGGAAGACTGTGGTGGTGCTTGTATATTGTTTATGAACTTGCATTTTTTTAAATACAAAAATGTTGATATTGGTGCAATTAATGTGGAGTATAAATCACATCTAAAAAATAATGGAGTGCTTCGGAACTGGAAAAAATATTTAGTAATGATTTCATTTTACTTCCTTTCTGCCAAAAATGTTCAGGGACAGATTTTTCAGTTTTGTTTGGCAAGTGAAAGACTGTTGGAAAACAATTCATTTACTTCATTTGGCTGTAAGTAACAACTTAAAAATGGTTATTTGAAAACTTTTGTATTGCGATTTAAAAATTATGTGGTTAGGTTTCCATACCTTAAAGCAGTTGTACGTATTTCTTCCCAAGATATACCTCATGTTCCTTAATGTCAGTAGAATACGTATGTATGCTGATGTGGTTTTGTTTCTTAAAGTACAGTACAAGTATAATCAGAATTTCACAAGTGCCAAATTCAGCATACTGTCAGGTTGCTGTCAGGCAAAAAAGTCGTCAGTTGCTCAGTCTTCTCGTCCCATTGAAAACTGACTTGGAGAAGACAAGCATATGGTTCCTTATAAGGGCAGTAGTAACCTTTATATTTAAGCAGCCACATGGTTGGAAAATGGAGTAACTTTAAAAACACTAGCAGTTCTTTTGGTGTGCTTAGTGGTGCAGTTCTACTCCAGTGGCTGTAAAATGGCTGTCTCAGTTTGATGACAATTAGAAGCTCTGACAAATGGCAGCTATTTCCTTACATGCTGAGCAGTTCTTTCCTTAATTGGTTTCAGAATTTAACTTTATTGCAATACTCTTGGTTTTTTAACTACTCTTCTCTGATGCAGCTTCTGAAATTATTTTTTTCTCCCTTGAAGCTTTGTCTGTAGTTTAAATAGAAACATGTTGGAAAGCTCGTTTAAACCAAGACTCCAGCTTTTGTGCTTTATAGGGTGTTTCATAAAATGGGATAATGGTCTCCCTTTCCATAGCTTTGCAGTAGACTTGGGAATGGTCTCTGAGGAATTTTTGCTCTATAGGAAACAGAGAGCTCTTAATCTAATCAAAGGAATTTTGATGATGTAGGAGTTGTTCTGTGCTGAGAATGGTACAAGAGAGTATTTTAAAAACAATTTTCAAGAATAAAGTGAGCTTTCTGTTAAATTATAACTAAAATTAAGTTGGAGGGGTCCAAGGAAAGCTTCTACTAATTGCAGTTTTAACTTTCCTGAAGGAAAATATGGGGTTTTTAATTAGTCATAATAGATTTTATTATTCGGTACAGTAACTTAAAGTGTCTCTCATACGAATTTCGACATATCTTTCAAATTTAGTGCTTACATCAGTCATCTGTGTCTGTTACTGAGTGACCTTATTTTTCACACAAGCTAGCCACCTGAAAAACAAGTTGCTGTTTAAATATACATTAGTGAACCTAACCTTAGCCATGTGTTACTGTAGATATTTCCCCTAAGCTAATCTTGAGCTTAGTTCTGGTGCTATTGCCCAGCCCGCTGGGCACTGCTGCTAGCAATTCTTTCCATTGGTCTCTCAGTCTTTCTTCCTGGTTTTGTCACAAATGGACTTGCAACTCTCAGGTTATGCAAAAGTATGTGACTGATTGAAGCAACTGAGACAATTGATCCCTCGTTCGACATGGGCCAAAGGACTGGCATGTTGCATTATCTTCCTCATCCCCTCCCAAGTTTCTTCCTGATCTCAGGGGAGAACATGTAAAAGCTGTGCTTGCCATTGTAAGGAGTTTCATTATGATTAATATTCTTTGGTAGGTTACTTTTTTGTTAGTTTAATTGTCTAGGTGAGTTCTCCTGGAGCCTGAGGAGCACTGGTGCCATAGTACGGATGCTAGCAAATGCGTGCTTGGAAGGCAGGACCCTAGCAGCACCGTCTTGGATCACCTGAAATTGTTGCAGATACACAGCCTGAGTGGTACATGGTGATATTATAGAAACCAGGAGGAATCATGACCGGGTATTCACACCTTTCCCTTCCTTCAAGACAATGCGAACAACATTTAAAACAGTTGTATAATCTGTAAAAAAATCTCAATATATTACCTATCACATCCTCCAGGGTAGTCTGTTTACTCTTCAACTATCTTTTTCCACCTGTATGGAAGGGTCCTCAAATAGAGACAAAACTGGGATTTTAAAGAATTGAATTTCTTAGATAACCTGACTGTTGAAAAGCTTAACTTAGCTAGCATTCAGTAAAACCTGTATGTAGAAAATTTATACTTGCAGAACCCAGGGTAGGAAAGCATGGAGAATTTGAAGATCATGATAATCCACTCCAGCATTGAGCTAGCTCAGTGTTTCCACAGCATATCCTTCTGCAAACTTTGTTGTGATTGATTACATGCTAATATGGTAACTGGCTGAATAATTCCCAGTGGTATCTCACTTACAATTGCCTGTGGAGAACTGATGAACAAATTATCCCATCTGTTTTAGTGCATGTGAATTATTTTAACCACAGTTTTTGTGTGTTGTCCTCTCAACAATCTTTTTTTGAATGTTCTTCTAAGCAAATAATTTCTATTATCTTTCTTCATTATGTGCTTCTGTTGTAAAGTTATCTTTGTGTAGCAATTTTGAGTTGGTGAAGAAAAATATAGCGTGGCTGATCTTTTATTGTGGTGGACAAAGGTGGATGAGTAGAGAAAAGATAAAAGGTCTCAAAATAGAGCATTACGACTGCTGTGAAGTTCTTGTTGTTTCATACACAATTCTCGTCAAAGTAATTTGCTCTTTGCTTTTCTGCCTTTGATCTTGTGTGTTCTCTCTGCTTTTTATACTTAGCCTTATCTGTTTGACCTATTTTCCATTTTTTTGTATGATTCTTTCTGGAGTTTCAGATCACTGAAGTTGTTGATTTGACCAAATCCCTCTTTCGTATATATTCCCTGCCCAGTAAGGTGGGATTGTTTGCACCTCTGTTTGTGTCATTCCTTCAGAAAATAAGTAACACTTCTACTGACATCCTGTTCCCCTTCTATGAGAATTCAATCCCCTTGGATCTTACCTACTGATTATGTGATTGATGAAGCTTGCCTCTCTTTCCTTCCAAAAATCATGACCACTGTGTTATGTGATCCCTGCCATTCAAGTTTCTATGTATTGTCAAAGGCAAGTGTAGAAGAATTTTCCCTCTGATTGTGCTTTTTGCTTTCTTAAGCAACCATTTGTCCCAACATGCTGCAGTGTTTTATTGGACAGCATGCATTATGTAGTGGTGTTAGCTGAAAGTGCAATGTCTGGTATGTGTTAGTAACACTAGGACCATTGCCATATCAAAGTTGCCAACGTAAAGAAGCAGAGCTCTGATTCTGGACTCTGCAATGTCTTCTACCTGTGCCCTTCACTGTGTTACTACTGTAACTTCTATTTTATTCTATTGCAGTTATATATAGTGTGCAGATGTTTCCTTCTTTCATTTGTTTCAAAGAAAACCCCATCTTGACAATTTTTATTCATTTGTAATTCCAGTTGGCTTTACAGAAAGATTGCTAGTCTTCTAAAAGCTACTGTTGTTGTCACATGAAGTCTCAAATATGAAAACATAAGTGGCAATTGGGAAGTCTTCTTCGGCTATGTTGAAATATGCCTTTCTACTTTATATGCTTTCAGTTTGCTACAAAATAACGAGAAATTAATGAGGCCATTTCACTTTGTAAGAGGAGGGCCTGTTAGTTTCTGCAAAATACTTAATGTGACGTCAGTTATGTCAGGGATCAAATGTTTGTTCTTTCTGATTGCTGGTCTGTGATCATGATTTGAAGAAGTCCCATGGTTCTTAATACATGAACACCATCTACTATGCAGTAGAAAGTTTGCTCTGCTTTTACAGTTGGTGTTTGGAAAGATGTTAAGAGATCCTTCAGTGCTTCTGGGAAGAGCAGAAGACACAGTTAAATAGGCTAATAGGCAGTAGAGGAGTAAGATAGATTTAAGACTCTCAGAATGAAGCTCTGAATTTGGAAATTCATGGAGGAGGGAACAAACTGTCTCTTCAAGAGGGCTTTCAAGTCACCTGTGAGATACAGAATTTAAAAATACAGAAGTTACAAATGGAATGGGATGTGTTTTGCTGGAGGAACACAGTATGCTATGTTTCCAAGGACTTCTAAAGTTTGATTCCTTTAATAAATTTGCAGTTCTATTGTTATAAGCAGGTTTCCATCTGAAAAATCACAGCAGATTATTTTCAAAACAAAGAATGTGGTTTGTTACAGAAAATAAAATATGTAGCTATAGCATGTACTATTGTTGTGGCTGTTTCTGTGACTCTCGATATTACAGTTGTAGAGTAGTCCGTTTCACCTCAGAGAACAAGGTTAATGCACTAGGAGTAACACTTTAAATGCAGGAGGGCAGAACTCCTGTAAGTTGTCAAATCTCCCAGGTAATCAAACTGTATTCTGAGCATTTGTAAACTTCGATAGAGGTGATACTTACTAATTTCTACATTTTGTTTTTTGTTTTCCCTTTCTGAAAGCTAAAGGAAGAGGTTAGATGATCTGACACTTCTTGCAGTAAACCAAAGCATTGCAATATAAACTTATATAGTTTATAAATAACACTGATAAAATAAATTTCAAATTCTGCCTGCAAACTAAAAAAAAAAAAAAAAAATTGGTACTCCTATTATCACTTTTTTGAAAAAAATTCAAATACTGTGCTTTATTTGTGGAAATAGAGGGTCACTGTAGAAATCAAACAACAGCAGAATCTTAGCATTGTACTTTTGTTAGTTACTGAGAGCCTGAAAGATCTGTCAGGGCACTGAAACTAAGGTGTGTTTTTAAGGTATGTAAATAAAGGTGGTGTGAACAGCTGAGGTGACTTAGACTAGATGAACAGTCTGAATGGCAGCTTTGTGATGCTCTCTGCTTGCTGCTTTCTCTGTAGCCTTTGCGTTGCCCTGACGTTATCATGAAGCCCATAAAGAACAGATTTTTTTCCATCTTACTGTACATGTGAAATTCATCACTTTGTATACTACTTGTGATATCTATCTCTCTCTTATTTTTAAGGCAAAATTTTAAGAAGTAATTAGATTTATAGGTTAATTGTGGCTTGAAACTGGACAACATGGGCAGGGTTGTCTTAGGAATAATTTTTTTTTTTTGCTGGGCGTAACAGGCTATACAATTTCTGATCTGCTTTTTTTAGCTCAGTGCAGCTGTTCACTCTGAAATTTTTCATCCTAGCATTAATTAGCAAGGCCAGGCTCTTCCAGTTTTCACCAATGCAACAACAGTACTGTTGCAAATTTCACCCAGAAGGTTTGACTTTCAATCACTTAAAACCTCCATACCCAGTGGGGGGCGGGGGGAACGTGCAAATAAGGATGGCCATGGCCCACCAGTATTGCCTTCTTCCCTTCATCCCAGAAGGGCTGGAGTTGCATGTCGTGGTTCAGGAACCGGCCGTTTCCAGCCTCCGGCTCCCCTGAAGAAGTTGGCAGGGAGGGAGGTGGCTGCGCTCCCGCTTTGCAGCGAGAGGGTGCGTTTCTCGACTTCCCGACGGCATTTTCCCCCCGTTTCCCCTTTTTAGTTCCAGTCCCCACACCACCAGCAATAAATGCTGCATGTAAGACCTGTCTGGTGGTGCTGGGTGTATCAGCTGGGTTACTGGGCATTAGGTATCAGGGGCTGAGCCTGGGCTGGCAGCCGTGATTCGGTGTATTTACACGGCACACTGCAGGTGTATTTTTTTTTTTTTTTCTAGCTAGGGCCTGAAACCAGTCTGCAATCTGTTGGGTTTCTGTGTCCGTTGCTGGTGGCGATCTTTGACTCTGTTAAGGCATATCTAGTTAGATGCTTCAGATTTTGGGGAGGTTTTTTCCTAATTTATAACTGACTATTGTTTTCTTTCTGTGTTAGAAATGGGGAATGACATCTCCGATTGCCTCAGGGCGGGGGGGGGGGGGAGAAGAAGAAAAAAATGGAGAGGATTTATTTGCCACATCACTCTGTAGTTTCCAAGGGCACAAGTAATATACAGTAGTGGAGAAAACATTAAAAAACCTGAAGCTTCTGTTAAGGCTAGCCTTAGGACTGTATTACATTGGGAGCGCCTGTGTTAATTCCCCCTCGTTGCCGGTTCTTTTCTCCCATCTCCAGAATCTCTATAGATTGTGGTATGCATTAACCCATTCACTGACACCATTTTTGATCCATTCTTCATAGATTTCTTCCGGAAGGGATGATATCAAGAGACATAATCTGTCCTTTCTTTTCTTTTCTTTTCTGCTACGTTACATGTAAACACAGATCTCTCTGTGAAAAGAAAAAGGATAGAATCCAGCAACGTAATGTTTGAATTTTCGGGTCCTTTTGGCATATCTCTAGGATTCAGAAGCCATCTGCTCCCTTGGCATACCTGGGAAAATTTGAGTTCATTTTACATTCAAGCTTATGGATTTTCATATTCTGAACTGCATGACTTAAATAAAATTACCGAGGCTGTTTGATACCTTTGGGACCTCTGGATGTGATCTCCCCGACTTTTAAAAGGCTCGCTTTGTAGAGTTTCTTAAGCTGCATTAGAATTCTCTTTATCAAAACAAGAATGTCATTTCTCATGTATGCAGTGCTTGAATGCTGGGGCCGAGCTGCTTGGGGCAGATTGTGATTACTATCCTAATCCCCTAAATGGGACACTGCAGCATAAGGTAGTTTTTGTGATTACATTTTTGATTGTGGAATTCTCTGCAAAACAGTCTTTTTTAAAAAATTTATTTTATGTGTGGACGACCTTGCTGGAGGGGTGTCTTTTCATGTTTTTGCCCAGCACCCATCTCAGTTACTTCATCACAGCGTGTGTTGTTTTCCTTGATTTTCACATATCCTGTTTTATCGATGTGTTCGATTCAAATGCGTATTCTACTACTTTAATTAAAGCTGGATAGAATTAACACTGCCCCTTCTGCTCTCTCTTATCCCAGAGTGCTGCATATCCCTGGCTGCAAGTAGACAGGCTCAGGCCGCATTCGTGTTAGTAATAATGTATGATGATGCAGGCTCCTAATCAGATTTTCAGATCTAGGAAACGCCGGTAGCCTTTGCTTGGAAAATACGGAGAATACCTTAACGTTTTTTTTGCGTTTCTTTTTTAATATTCAGCGATGGCCTCGGCTCCTGTCTCCCTTTTACTGCGGCTGTACCTTGCTGTTACATAAAGAAGTGCTTGCCTGCACCCTAACCTTGCCTTGAGACGGTCCGGGTGTGGGTTAGGCCGGGCATCTTCCCTCTTGCTCCTTCTGCAGGAGACGTACAGGAACACAAGTATGAGTTTGTTTATGTCTGAACGTATACATGCTTACAGTGTGCCGAATGCGTAGCGCAGAGCACATCAGATATATGAATATGTATGCACACGCTCACTCAGGTACACAATAAACACAAAATATACGTTATATATAACATCGGTGTTTATTCATCAATTTAAGTGAGATACATGTGTCTGAGAGATACATATTTATATATATGTCACTTAACTTGCTGAAGAAAAATAAATTGTTCAGCTGTGAAATGTGACTGTCTCCTAGTAGGTGCAGAGCCCTCTCAATATTTGTGGACTTGCTTGGAAAATGGAGGCTATGAACAAATTGTATGTGCAGGCCCACGAGACACAAAATGTAAAGGAATATTTTTTGATTGGTCTTGGCACTTGAGCTCTTTCTGTGTATGGGGAATATGGTCGCAGCTTTGTGATTTATTTAAAAGCTATTGCATTGCAGTGACCGGATTTTTCAGTACAACAGAGATCCATTTTGTTTGTGGGAAGGATAGTGAGAGGGGGAATATGGTAATGTAAGGTATTGGGAACTGTCTTATCAAAACCTCGTTTGGACACATGCCATGTACCGATACATGCGGTATGCGTGAAGCGCTAATTTGGGATGGAAACTTTCTCTGAGCCTGGAACATCCTGATTATGCAAAAGAGGATAATGAAGGGCCATGACTTTGGCTCTTCCACTCTGCCAGCATGCCGGGCATCTGTTAGTACTGTCCCATGCTGCTTCTGGGATACTGGGATACTGCAGGGTGTGGGATCTTCGTGGCTTGGCCTCTTCTCTTGAGTAGTTTGCTAAATGATGTTTTTTAGCGTGATCATTATCTGTCTTGATAACAGCGTTACAAACCGTGGCTGTAGCTTTCGTGCTGTAGCTTCTGCTTCTGTAGGACCAGAATGTTCTTCAATGTCATCATGTCTGCTCCTGGACATAGCTCTGGACAATAACAACTCCCTGGGCTTTAGCAGAGCTGGGAAAAGGGCCAGCATCAGCAGCATTCTTGCTCAGATGATGTCTTTGCAGTCCTTAGACATCTGTAGTTCTTTAAAAATTAACGGAATTACTCCACACCCAAAAACTGGAAAAAGGTGTTTGCAGACTGAAGACAAATTTCAAGACCCTCTCCTGCATTCTTTCTGAGACTGACTTGATTGATTTTCAAAACCAGTTGACAAGAGTCAACTCTGCTGGTCTTGCATTCAAGTGGGAAATTTCCGCTTTTATGCACGCAATCTTTTCTTGCGATGTTGAAAACCACACACTGATGCAAATACATGTACGTAAACAAAAAAACCCAGAGCGGCCTGAATAGTTACATGGGTACCCAAATGTATCAAAACATTAAAAGCCAGGTAATAACACAGCTTAAAATATGTAAAATATGTAAAAATTATTGAAATTTAGGCATGACTGATTCCATTATACCTAAATTCAGGATATGTAAGGCCCAGCCCCGCTTGCCTCAGTGTCTTTTGAGATAGCTAATATGGCTCATGTTCTGCAGAGCGAGGAAAGGGAAACGGTGTGATTACGCGATGGTCACTCACTGAGTCAGCAGCAAAGCTGGAATTACAGCCTTGGAATCCAGCTTGCTAGCCCCTGGCAGTATGTAACACACACTTGACTTTCCCTGTCTAAAATGCTTTTCAAACCAGACAGAGCTTCCTGTCTTTGCATGTGACACGTGTTTAAAAGATTTTACAAAGCCCACACAAAATAAAACCCCAAACCAAAAAAGCTGTTATGAAAAACTGATTTTGCTGCCAAATAGAACGGACTTTTGAATGTACACATATGGGAAGCTGTTGCCTGTTAACCCTCTTACAATCAGTGGTGAGGACAGAGTTTCACCTCTGGGCTCTAAGCAGTAAGTGGGTATTTATTTAGTATTTAAAGACACAGTTTAAAAAACTTTTTTTCAACTTTTATACCTTTTTTAAAGGCCAGCCTCATGAGTCCAGCATCCTTTAGCATTAGATGTCCCACAGCATCTGGAATATTCACCATTGCTCCCCAAAAGAGCTGGGGGAAACAATTGCATCTCGGTGAATTTTGTCCTTTAGTTGGCACCCTGGGCACTGTCAGAGCTCACAGAGCTGCTGGGCAATATCTGCAGAAAGACAAGGCTGGAGGGAGAAGTAAAGAGCTGCTGCTGTCAGCGTAATTCAGGTGCGTATGGGGAAGAGTCCGTGTTCGGTAAATGGCTCCCATGGTGTAGTTGCAGAAGACAGGGACTGTTGTTTTCCTTCAACAGCAGACCTTTTTCCACGTCGCCATCTCCTTTTTCACAAAGCGAATAGCGGAAAGAACTCTGACGTTACAAAATTCATGTAGAAAATGATGTCACGCTTGTCTCGGAACTAGGTAGAAAAGCCCAGTGGAAACTCAAGCGTAACCTCCACAGGGGAAGTGGGTCTTGGTCATCTGGTACGTGGGCTCTGTGCTGAGGCTGGTAGCCACAAAGTTAATCTCCTCGGAAAAGGGCCAAAGCTTCACTGAGATAGGGAGGACGCGGGATTAATGAGCGCTTGGGCGTGCTAGAAAAAAGTTTCCCACGGAGGGAGTTATGTGGAGGTGTAGTTCTTCACTCTCGCTCGCTCCTGCTCTGGTTTACGGATGCCAAACAGTATCTCACCTGGAGTGAACGTGACGCAGGATCGGTATAGAGTTTGAGTTGGGCTAAGGAAGAGAAGGAAAGTCTTTCCCTGTTTAATCTCTGTGTGCTTGAAGCTTTCAGGATCTATTGCAGCTTTAACCTCCTGGTTTTTAACCTGGTTTTGCTTTAGCACTGAATGTCTTGTCTGTTCAATGTTGTGTTCGTTGCCTTGGCAAACATCTTTGTGATTCACTAGGATTTCTAGATGTTTCAAATGCCTGTTCAGCCATGAAAAAAAAAAAAAAAAAAAAATCTTTTCGGTGTTTTGTAACTGAGTGTTTGCGTAGGTGGTGCCTATTCCGGATGCCTTTTGAGCATTTACCTTCTGGATCTCAAATTTCTGTTTTCATTATGTAGCTATTTCTTGGCATGGAAATAATACCCCACTGTTTGCTTCCTTGTAAGATGGAGCTTCTTTTGATGACATTGCATTTCAGAATAGAGTGCCATTCGCTGCTTCAGTTTCTAGGTGTCCTATCGGAGGGGCGATAGGCACGTGACCGCAACGCTGCCGAAGCCCCCAAATCCTGGCCTGGGCAGGCGCTCGGCGTTTAACGTGCGCGTCCCGTTCAGTCCGTCTTTCTCGGGCGAGTTAGCTACCAAGTTTACTGCGGCTTTCATCTAAACGAGGTAAAACAAGTGGGATTCTCAGATGATGGCTGATTAAGCTCTGTTGGCTTTCCTGCCGAGACGGAATGTCACCGTAGTGCCAAGTGTCGTTATTTCTCTACTCTTCTTTGAGACTTTCGCACTGCTTGCCGTAATTAAACTGGGAACAAAGACACAATATTCTGAAATGAAGCAAGCCAGGGGTTGTAATAAAGACTGATGATCTCGGATTCCCTTAATTCTGATGGGAAACGAGCGAGCTCCAGTACAAGTTTAAATTTGCTCACCTTTATGGTGTTGTCTTGACATGCCATGATTTATATGTGATTTTTAAATTTAATTTCCGTGGTAATTTTTGAAAGACGATATTTATTTGGTCTTAATATAAATGATATGTAGACAGTATTTGAAAAAAAAGATCATTTACCTAAGTGTGGTTTTTGGTATCTTGGGTCAATATGCGCCTTTGCAGCTTTATATTGAATTAATCCATACGTGGAATACCGGAGAAAATATTGTTTCAACAGACAGGGTTGTGGGGTAGGTTAGTAGGTAGGTATCGCAAAATAAAGATAGTGGTGATCATTTCTTCTTGCGTATTAAGTGAAGAGAAGCATGCTTGGGCTTGAGTCTCAGGCTCGTTCTGCGCCCACGTTGCACCCACTGGTACTTGTCCCCTCTGACCAGTCGGTGTGATGGGCACAGGAGGGGTCTGACTCTTCGATCCTCTCTCACCCCCTGCTACTTGTGCGGGGAGGCACGGGGTGAAGGAGGGAGATGGAGCTATATTATAATAATTTCACAAAGGTTGTAACAGTTTTCCCCCTTCTTGGCCTCTCAAGAAGACGGGGCAGGAGGAATACTTGGCTGGGGGACGTCTGACTTACTGGGGCCTCCGGAGCTGCTACGTGGGTGGCAGCTTGTCACTGACCCTTACTGGTACCTGGGGCTACAGTTCTCCTCTAGCCACGATCCAAATATGTGTATATAGCTCTTTGCTTCTTTCTCCTACCTTCCGTCCCCCGACGGAGATAAACCGTCAGGCTCACAGCTCCGTTGTGTCGGATATTGTACACGGGAGAAGGAAAACGTGGTCCTGGCATGCTCAGTCTTTTTGAGTTGTAAAGCCTGCTTTGATGCAATCCAATTTGATGGCGTAGACTTTGGATTTTATGGCTGGATTGACTTATAAGGTGATTGTTTCCGTAAAGTTATGAAAGTGTCCAAAAGGTCTAGGTTTTCATCTCTCACGCTGTTTATTTCAGTAAAAAGAACTTTTGCTGAACTTCAAAAAGAGCAACTGAGAGCAGAAGTGCCAGCACCTGCCTATGGTGACTGCACCTATCCTGGCCTCTACAAATTTAACAAGTGTGAATCCTACTTAGCAGGAACCATGAGTGATTGAAAAAGTTGAGAGAGCATTTACACATAGAGGGAAATTACCCCAATAAGCCTTTGTGGCTTTTTGTTTAGTTTTCTTTACCTTCTCATAAAATGTCTTGTCATGTCCTTTAAATTGGAGACAACTTCTGCACAACTCGAAAGAATTATTATATTAGGTTTAGGCAGTTTTATGTTAAGCAATTAAAAAAAAGTGTTGAAAGGGAAATTTTACAAATGGAGGTCAAGAGCTAAAAAAGTAATGTAGATGTCAGATGTTAAACTGTGAAATGTCAAGCTTTTTGGGATCTGGCTTCTGTAATTTAATCCCTCGGGCTTTTCCATTGAACTCCTGGGGAAAGTTTGGCACCCGAAGTAACAGTGGCATATGAGCATTGAGAGATCACGCTTTAATGGCCAGATTTGGAGCCATGCCCTGCTGTATATATTTGCCAACATATAGCGCATTCAGAGCACGGAAACAGTGAGTACGTCCGTAAGCAGCGTCGTCGGATTATTGCCATTCAGGCAGCAGTTCTTCCCCTGAGCTGGTGCCCACTCCAGCAAAGACCCGCACCCCAACTGGAGCGTGTTGCTGGGGATCAGGAGTGCGGGAAGCGTCATGGGCTGCATCTGACCTGTGACAGAAATTGGTTTTAGCCTTTTTGTTGCGAACGCATGCATTGGTGTTGTTTCGGAATTGCAACAGATGTGCTTTTAAGAATATGTATTTCTTGGTCAAGTGTCTATTTGAGTTTCTTCCAGTTTAGTCAATGTAGTGAAGATGGAAAGAAGTGTTCAATGTACAGTTTGGGATGCTGCCTCGTATTTAACTCCTGCATGATGACTTTAAAGCAGTTTTAAAACTGCTTTAGTGCTAATGCCTTAAGAGTGAGCCGTTGTGTAAATTGGAGGTTAATGACGTGGCTGGCAGTCATCCCTTCAAGTCCTGGTCATAAGCAAGTAAGAAAATACCGATTTAGGAAGTGATCTTCATTAGTCATACAGAGTCATGCTAAAGATACTGTGAAGAATAGAACTAAACAAAGCATAGATCTGCTATCAGTTAACTGTTTCCTTGGCCACTGTAACAGAAAACTTTCCCTTTTAAGTATTTTTCCATACTCGTTTCCAGTCAAAATATAAAACATGTTCCAAAGCAGAGGCCTGAACTTGTCTTGATTTAGAAAAAGATCCCCTGATGTCAGAGAGAGTTGTGAGTTTTAGGTCAACAACATCACTCCTGTAGCATTTTTCAGGTGTGATGGAAAACCTCGGTTCCCCGTAGGATCTATTCTCATGCTAACAAAATGGTGTGTAAGTTCGTGAATCTACTTTTAATTTTTAAGAGGTGTTATGTATTTTTCTGACCTTGTCATCAACTTTATCCCAACTTCATATTTCTTCTTCCTCAGAATTTTAGCAAAATACTACAGCTGATAATGAAACGCATTTCCGTACTTCATTGACTTGACTCTCTATGCTCACAAAATATCTTTTGTGTTACTTTCGGGGAATGTAGGTGTTACTAGAGGTATTTTTCAAAATAATTTCTGTTCTCTGCATTGATCCCAATTCCTTTTGTGCAGTCATTGTGGCGCTGGGTAGTTTTATTTGCATGTCTGACAAGCTTCTCTTCCCTGACTGGAAGCTTCTTTAGGGGAAGATACACAATTTACAAGAACTCCTCTCCTGTACTTAATGGCATCTTGATGAACGCTCCTGTTAGCAACCTGGTAGTAATCCTTTAGCCTTGGACAGCTGAAAATCAGTAGTTTTTTTTCCTCACCAGTCTGTGGAGATGTCCAGATGTAAGTAGGAGTGGATATTCCACACCGTTACACAACTTTATGCAATACTGGAGCATATAATATGAATTACTGAAATCTGCTAAATGTAATTAAGTAAATTTCAGATGGTTCACGGAGTTGGCATTGTATAAATTGCTAACGTATTGGCACTGTTCAAGGGTTTTCTGTCGGTAATTGTTTATAAAATTTCCATACATTGTAAATAGATCTAGTGTTTTGCTGATAGCTTTTCAGGGATTGCTTCAAAATCCTGTTAACACTCATTCCTGTATGAAGACCTTCCACATACGGATCAATACAGATGAATTGCTAGCTGCCCTTTTACAAGTGACTGAAAACAAAGGCTGCAATTAAAAAAAGTCTGTAATTACCATCTATTTGTTGATGCTAATGGAGAATTTAGCATGTTAACCTCTTCAAAATATGGCGTGTTTATTAGCTACTTAGGGCTTTGGAAAAGAGAGGGTTTTAGGGAACTGAGCCTAAACAGGCTTCAGAGTGCACGTCTGGGAACTCTTCTATTTAAGGTCAGCTTCTCATCCTCTAGCAAAATTCCCACCGTAGCTGGTGGGGATTGTATTGCGGACTCTGTTCCCTTTCTGATGAAGAGTGAAGAAGAAGGGAAAGGGAAATAACACTGGATTTAAAAAGTTACCTTGTTAGCCCTTGCGCTGACCAAGTTCATTGAGACTAATTGTCTACAAAGAGATGGTTGGGTCAGGTCATGAAAAACTTGTAGTGTTTCATATTTAGAAAATACTGATGTGATGCTATTGTTGTACGTGACCTGAGGAAGGGTGTGGATTTCTCTTTCCCTGATAATTTAGATCTGCATTCTCTTTATTTCTGCGTGTAAAATAAAGCCAGTGTTGGGAACCAGTGTTCACCCAAAATGGACGTAGCTCTTATTTCCCCAGGCTGGTGGAAAATTATTTCAGCCTATGAAATCATAATTGCAAACCTTTCTAGGCTGTTTTAAGTTTAATAATTTAAGTTTATCTTTAATTATTTACTCTTTCTGGCTTATGCTATGTCAGGATGTCTAATAAGGACACATCACTGCTTAAAACCAGTGAAGCGGACAACGCAACAGGAGACTCGAACAGATAAAAGCTCGTTAGTGCCTCGCTGCACAGGCCATGATTTAGTCAGGAGCGGCTGGACCTTGTTGAGCCTTCTTATTCCCCTGCTTAATTTTTTTTTTAAAGGCACCGATGCCGCCGAGAGGAAAGAAATTACATGCACCGTGTCGATAATACTGTCGCTACTGTAGCAATAAGAGGCAGTAACTAAGATTTACCAAACAGCAGAACTTGAGGACCCGGTCAACTAACGAAGAGTAGTTATGCTCGGCAAGTACTTTCCATTTTGGCTGATGAATGAGGTACTGGCTATCAGAGCTGCCTGGGGGAAAGGAATTGTCGCTGTCGCCCACGTCTCCAGGCCTGGTAGACTCGATTCCACTTAGTTAAGTCAGGCAACGGTGTAAGTTATTTGTGTTTTAGCCTCTGCACAGCGTCTCCACAGATTTAGTATTAGCTCTGTTTAGTCACTGTTGGAAAAAGGTTATTGAAATCAGACTGTTGATCTCTCTCGCTACAGAACTTACATTCTTGCACCAAATCAAGAAAACCGTACAAAACGTTATGTAACAGCAAAAGAAAAAACCTGTCGTTTTCCAAATGGTACATATTTCTTTTTGTTGCTCGTGATAAAAATTAGACGTGGATGGGTATATTTTGAGAGTATTTTGGTAGAGTGACATGACTTTGCAGGAGCAGTTCAGTAAAATTTAAACCGCTGATGTGATCCTTAAGTGGACATGCCAAGCTGCTGTGCGCAAAGGAGGCTTGGCTTTAAGGCTCATGGAATAATTTTGCAAAACGGTATTTTCTGGAGACAAAGAAGTGAATTAGATTTATTAGAAAAAAAAGTTATTTTGACTGGTCAGTGGCAATAGCAACTGATGTATAGCAGCAAAATTTTTTCTGAAGAAATGCATGAAGACTCCATGGCAACTAGATCAAATATGTGCTATACTGTAAATACTGTGGCTGTGTTTTCTGTGAAGAAGCCAGCCTTCACCCACTGACACGGCACCCACGCTGTCTGCGCTGCTCAGCCTGATTGCGTTTGGCAAATGGCAACTTGGGCGAGTGACCGCTGCGTCAGGGTTATTTTTTAGGACGATGAAAAATTCCCCGAGTTGTATTTTATTTCCTTTTCTTGATTATCACAAGGACAACACAAAGGCTGCGGCATTTTCTGGAAGGTAGATAAACCACCTCGTCGCTCCTTTGGTAATAATTTATTTACTAACTTCTCTTTCCTCAGATCCAGGCACTAGCAGGATGTACTTTAGTAGAGCTGTTTCCCCGAAGCACGGTATTACACTGGTGAACGATGAGGCCTTGAAAAAGGTTTCCCAAACAAGCGAAAGCAGAAATAATTAATAGCTGTGCGCGGAGCTAGCTCTGCATTGCAGCATGAGGTCTCCCAGACTGAAGGGAGCACGTGCTTGGCCGTCTTCCCCCCTATTTCTACGAAAGCTTAGCCCTTAACCTGTTTGTTTTAGTATTTGGTTCTCCTCCCTGTGCCCGCGGTGTGGGATTGCGGGTGAAAAAGTGGTTGCGGAAGGAATGCTGATAGGATACGGATATTTGCAGAGGTGAGGTGCCGGTACCACCGATGCCGGGCTGTAGGGTCCTGTGCGGCTTCGGGTCGCACGGAGGATTTGTTGGTAGAGTGGTCCGACGTAAAGCTCTTAGCAGAGCTTGATAACTTCATTAAAATGGGGGAACGAGAGGAAATTCTCTAAGGGCAGTTTAGGAGGAACCGAGGTATTGCTTCAGCTTATGAATATGTAGGTAGTGGAAAAGGCTAATTAACACCAGTTTCGTGTTTATCTCGATTCAGCCATTTCGTAAGTCATCTGGGTGGATTTAGCAGTGCACTTGCCTTTATTTTGAGTATTATTTTGTAGTCTTTATGTAGTTGTAGTACCAATCATGGGTCCAGAAGCCTGAAATGTGGGAAGCGGTATTTGATCCTTTTTTCATGTAGCTGGTCAACCAACTTCATACGCAATCTTAATGTTACGAAACCAGAACGCTTGAGAGGAACCAGCCTCCTTCTGGAAAAGGTTTTTGAGATGAACAAGGATACTTTAGAGATAGGGAACTGTAATTAAAGGTTATAAGAGAACACTTGGTTTTATAACAATATAATCTTAACTCATTGAAATCCCTGAAAGATTTGCTAATGATTTCAAGAGACTTAGGATTTTTTCCAGAAGATTTCAAACAGGAAATAATTCACCTCATATTATATAACCATCTTAGTGCTTTATATTTTCAAATGTAATTTGTGAACATTTGTTCAATTTCTGCAATATTGCTCTGTGGTAGAAAGAAAGATTACTTGTGGTGGCAAGTAATGTTAAGCAAATATACCTTGAGGACCACAATGTTCTTCAGAGAAGTCTTATGCTCTGTGACCTGTTCAAATTACCATATTGTTGGCATGAGCAGAGCTTTGGTGTTCTGAAACTATTTATAAGTTTAGTAACATTTTAAAGATAATGATTAAAGTAATTGGAGAAGCAGAAAAAGCTGTAAAGTCACAAATGGAATTAGAGAGGAATTTGAAAAGGCAGAGGGATAAAATGAAGGCAAGTTTTTCCCAACACCAGGAACTCAGATGTTCATATGCCATCAATGTAATGTTTTTGGAGGAACGAGTATGCTTGCTTCAGCCTTGCAAAGGAGCTAGTGCACTTCAGAGCCACTTGACCATAAATTCCAAATAATGTCCTCTGGTTTTACTTTCAAAAGTAATTTCCGGTAGTTGAGGTCCTTCCAATCAAAGGTCCTTTAAGTTTGCTTAGATAGCTCGATTAAGCAGTTGAGGAAGGGCTATCTGCAGTATGGTTTGAGTCTCCCCTTACTTCATAATACCATATATAAAACTAAGTGTGGTGCAGTCTATACAACGGCAAGATGCTTCTTCAACTTGTGTACGAGCTCCTGTCGTAGTCATACTTTATACAGAGAGAGGAATGCTGTATGTGTTTTAGTTCCTTTTTGTGTCTGCTAAGGTTATTTAAATTGCGTTATGGCTTCTTTAATTGTTGTATAGTCTCTTACATCTTTGGGTTCTTTGAGGTTATTAATACAGAAACTTGTTGGTACTTAAAGCCCTTAGGGTTTTGTGGCGGTGGAAGACCTCTGTTGTCAGTGAGAAATGGGATCAGAGAATGAACAAAAATCTTTGCTTCCTAAATACCGCTTTAGGGCATCTGTGGCTTTACCTAGGATATTTGTGCAAGGATTAAAAACAGGTACATATTCGCTGTGCAAAGATAATGCCACATCAGGTGGTGGTCACTGATTAAGCAGGAATAAGAATAAAAGTTTTGCTACGTGTAGACAGTTTTTGTTTGACACATGGAATTTTTTTGTAGAAACCATCCTGCAGTGGACACACAGAAGAATAATTCTAGTGTATTTATAAAAAAGATATTTTAATCAATTTTTAAATAATACCTTTAGTTCTTTTTTAATGTGGGTGAATATTCAAAGGAGCCATGGAATTGTTGAAACATTCAGCTGAAGAATATTGGAAAAGCATCCGAGTAATTTCAAAAAAGCGATTAAGAAATTGCGCACAAGCTTCTGTCCCAATAGCATAATGCTAAACATGTAGAACAGGGTGTTGTTTAGCCCTTAGGTGAACAGAATTTCTACTATGTAGAGCGAAAGCTTGACTTGGCAGAGATTTGGAAAAAGTTACTGGTGTTCATCATTATGAAAGGTGAAACATGGTCCTCATCCTCCAAAGCAATTACATAGTCCTGCAAAATTGGAGCTGTGGCCTTTTTCTTTTCAGAGTTGGGGAGAGGGAGTTTTGATTTTCTATTTGCAACATTTTCCTCCAAGTCTAATAAAAAACCACCCCCAAATACTTAGGAATTAACTATTCAGTGACAGGCTAACATACTTTGAATTTTTAATTATTTTTACACCTTTGTATTCTTGCCTTTCTCTCCTTTTCTTCCACATAAAATATTCTACATTAGAGAACTGAAGGGGCTGCGGGTTGTAGAGACGCTGGGTGACAGAACCGCCGCGGGGTTTTCCCTCTTCGATTTTTGTCCTTGACGGTCCTTTAGTTCACGAGGGAGTCGGAGCAATGACAGGGAGAGGGCCGCCTGGCCAGGGATAAACTGATCCTGCTGCAATCCAAAGGCAAAGATCGCGTTGACTTCGGTGGGTGCCGGAGCAGGCTTGTGGAGAATGGATAAGAATAGCCAAATATTCGTTTAATCAGACAGCTGCTTCCCTTGTCGGTGGTGTTGATATCCTCCCATAAATGAGTCATCTTTGCAGTAATAAAAAAAGAATTTCCTTTGTCACTTTGAATGCACCAGGACTTTTCAGGAGTCTCATGTAGGATCTGAGGTCTTTCATTTAATATTCATTTTGACTGGGAACTGTTAGCCTCTTCAAGTGTTTTATTATACAAAATCAGTTTGTTTTAGAGGATTGTTGCATAATATATGTACTTTTATTGTTTATATGTTGTTATTATTTATATATGTACTTTTTATTTTTCTTTGGCTATTGTTTAGCCTGCAATATAAAATATTTTTTTTCCTGTTATTTTTACTTATTCTGAATGTAAAATGCAAATTCCAGTGGGGCTCGTAGTCTGTCTGATGAAGACCTGGGACTGGCGGCTTTGTCAGTGACCTCCTTCATGACCTCACGCTGAGGTCTGAACCTGGCTGAAGTTTGCCTTCTGTCTATGTAAAATGAAAATAATTGTACTTACTTTGCCATACAATTAATAATACTAAGGCAAGTATTACAATTACGTTAGACTGTTCATAAATACTTATTGCTATTAACTTCTATGAGACATTTTGCCTAGAAAAATAGCTGCTTTACTAGAAATCTGGCAGTGACTTGACAAAATTTGTAGCAATGTTTGCATCTACTGTTTCACTTTATCAGTGTTGATATCAATTATTATACTACTGATTTTATGCCTCAAATCTAGAACTTACTTTGCTTTTGTTCTGAAAGATTATCTGGATTGAGTTCCTGAAGGTACAGGTCAAGTCTCATAGGAAAGAATAAGTTTAGTGCAGTATTCCACAAAATAGGGAGTTGCTTCAAGTGAGATGGGAATCTTGGTTCCTCCTCTTTATTTATTTGTTTATTTTAATTTATTGCTGTCTCAGGTAGCAAGGAACATTATAAAGCACAACAGCAACTTATTTTTTTAGCCAGTATAGAACAGGCTAAGGACCAGGTTAGCAATATTTTTTTTTTCTGTTGATGAGAACTTGTTTATTTAAGTCCATAGGACTTCCCTGCTCAGGCCGGTTGTATGAAGAAGTGCGGCTCTCTGAAAGGAAGGGTAACAGGAGTCGGCTCTGGGTAAACTGGAATCTTATTTCTGACCCTGCCTATTAACAACTGCACTTAGCTAATTGGAAACGTATTCATTTTCTACTGCACGTAATTGAAATTTTGTGTGTCTCTGTCCCGTTTGGTGTTTAGAAAGATGCTGCCAGAGAGGAAAGCTGGAAATCCAGCGTTGAGAGAAGGCGGTAGAGAAGGGAGTGGTTTGTGGAGGCTGGTGACCCATTTCCCATCTTCTAATTGCTTCTGGGCCAAATCTTGGTATTCGGTCGTGAAGGCCGAATAAATGAGCTGTAATAGTGACATAGCAGGGCTGGAGAGAAGCAACAGAGATGCGACGAGACGCTCCAGAATGGAGGAGTGCTGGATGTCCTGAGGGACGGAACTCGCCGTTGCTCCGTGCGGGTTGTGCTGCCTGCCCCGACTCCGTCCTCCTGCACGTCGGAGTTGTGGGACTTTGCTGGGGCGAGTGGGAGAGGGGGCATTGCTAAGGGTTTGCCCGATTCTTGGGGATACTGGATATATAGGATAATTGGAGTTACAATGTAACATAGAATTTAAAACGCTGCTAGCACTTTCCTTGCCATAAGAGGTTTTCATTTTGAAAGAAAAAGGCTTTGTGAAAGGTCATTTTGTAAATTTTTCTGTTGCTTGCTTGGCAGTACATCTCACTGGGTTTTTTTGTATGTTTGACTTTTTTGTTGTTGTTGTTGTTCATTTTAATTGACATTAATAGAGTTACTTGCTTCTAATTTTGGTTCTGGTGTAATTATGTTTTCCCTGAAACTGAACTATTGGGTTTTGAGAGATTCTAGATCTTGCGTGTATCCTTTCAGGAAGAAGAGGCCGTGTGTTCCCCTACGTAGCTTATGGTGTCCAAGCAAGCCAGCTGACTGTTGTTCATCAGATGGTGGAATCTCTAGACGGAGAAGGGGGGGTAACTCATGTTTGCAATACAACTTACAAACCTGTACATCAAAACCTATTACTTTCTGTAGCAAGACAATCCCTAGAGAAGGAGAAGAATTTTGGAAGTACATTCAACAGGATCGTCATAGAGTATTTCTTTTTTAGTGGCCTTCTATAGAGGCTGCCACCACAGTTCAGCAGGTCTGCTTAGTCAATCTTCGTCATATTAAATATAGTATTGGCATTCAGGGTTTTGTTGCTCCATGAGGACGCTTTTTGTGTGAATCCCATCTACTAGATGCTGTTACTGAACTGCAGAGTACCTGTTGAGTTCTTCTTTATTAGTTCAGAATTTTGTGGTGTTGGTTTTTAGCAGGGCGGGGGTTTTTTGGTGAAAGGAGTTGTCCTGTATCCATACTTATCTGAATTTGCTAATGCCTTAACTACAAAACTAATATGTATTTCATCGTCTCTTATGTGTTTATTTCTCGTAAGAATGCGAAATTGTTCTTAAAACCTTGGATATTTTGCCTTATGTTGAATAGTTGCAACGGTATGGGCACCATTAATGTTGTGTATGTCGCAGCATCGTGAATTACGAATGGCAACTGAAGCAAGTTTTACAGCGTTCTTAAGACTTCTCTGGAAAGAAACTTGTCGGCTTTGTCATTGTGCCTTCTTTGGTTCTTTTGAGTTTATAGACACTACTGTTTTTAATAGTCCTGAGAGACTACAGAACACAAGAATTTGCTTTGTTGTTTGTCAGTTGTTCATAATCAGTCTCACTCTCGCAATTTTAAATTTATGCATAATTCAGAATTACCGTAGAACTTCTTTGATGAAGACTTGGTTATGGATGATACACTTTTCAGTATGTCCTTTGGTGTTTCTATTAATTGTATGGAGGTTGGTTGTTTTTTCCCTGGGTGGCATGTGAAGATGTGTTTTCAATCACAAGATCTCAAAATGTATGATTAGAACTGTGTATATGGTTGCAATAACGAAAGTTTATTCAGTTACATGGCACACATTTGTTTTTCATACTTTTCTGCCCCTTGTTAGGATGATTTATATAACTATAAGGCACAAATTGTTTGCAAACAGAAACCAAAATTCTTGATTGTACTCTGTTAAAACACTTCCGATCGTAGAGAAATGCTTTTGGAAGATTGTCATCTTTTATTTATCATCTATTACAAACTACTTCAGTGTGGGGAAAGAAAAAAAATGTTAGATAAGAGTGATGTAAAGCTAAGCTTTCAAGTAGTTTGTTGACATGCAATGAGTATGGCATCTAACTTTTCATTTCATGATTCACTCTTTCTTCAAAGATTGGAAAGATAAGCCCTTTAAGGTTCGCTCCGAAGATGATGTGTTTTGGTCTGTACCGAAGCCTTATCAACTTGTTAAGGCCAGAGACTTGGAGTCAGTAATGCCAGATTCTGGTGTGTTTCTTCGAGTAGCTAGTCTTGTGGTTATATTACATTTTTTATATATACATAAAAATAAAATATTATATAAGTATTTTTTTTATATATATATATACACACACATATATATAATATTACAGATTAGAAAAAATACACTGGTTTATGGGTATAGTTCAACTTGGCACAGCCAGGTTGTTTTCAATATCGATACTGATATATTCAATGTGTGTGTATATGTGTGTACATATGTGTATATATATATATATGAGTGTCCATTGACTCATTAGTGTGTGAATTGTGGTGATTAGGTATAGTTTTCTTTCAGTGGCACTAGATAGACTTCTTTTGATTCTAAGAGCAATTTACTAAAACAAATAGCTTGGTACTCATGATAAAAGTGTTTTCTTATGCAGATTAATAGAAACACTTGTACCAGATGTATTTAGTGGGCCCTGGGAAAATAGGCAGGCACAGGATGCAAAATAAAAAAAGAAACTGAGTATGTGAATTATTGGTAGGTACTTAAGAACCTATGCAATTGTGTACAGCACCAACCATTAGTTATTATGGGAGAGTAAAAGCTAGAATCAGGGGGATGATGCTAACCAAAAATGTATCATTCTTTGAGGATTCCCTAAGAATATGCTTTTTTTTTTTCTTTAATAGACAAATATAGAAATGGAAAAAAAAGTTGCATGTATGTTAGATCTGATGCTTTTTCTTTTTTATGTTTAATCTGGTAGGTGATACTGAAACCTGTGTTTCTGCATTCTGTTTTCTATTTGTTGGAGCGTTTCTAAGGTATCGAAGGCCTCAGTCTACTTCTTTCTGTTACCAGAATGTATGCCCAGACAGTACCTGCCTTTGAGCAAGGGGATACTTCTCTACCCAGTGATTTCAAGTAATATTTAGAAAAAATAGTTTTACACAGGCACAGTTTCAAAATGTATTTAATATTAAAATAAATTATGCTCTTTTTTTTTTTTAGCATTTAAAAAATAAAATTATTTCCCTAGTTCCACAAAAGGTCTGATAGGACTGTATAACTTCTAATTACTGGCTATGACATGTTGCATATGTTTAAGTAGGTTTCATCATCCTGCCTAGGACAGAATTTCAGGGAAGATAAGTTAGTTACAGACCATTTTTCTGTTTGAAGTTTCAGTGCAAAAATATTCTAAGCTTGTGGTAAGGTAACTTTTTAAGGAAAAAAATTATCTATTTTAAAACAGTACTGTTTTTTTCAGAGTAAAGCAATGTTTAATATGAGGAAATTTATCAGAACCTGCACTTCTTGGGGTTCCAGATCTAAGATTCCGTGCTCGTTAGTATACATGCAGCACTTCTTTAAGTATTTTCACTTTCTCTTCCTTGCATGTTAGATTGGTTTATTAACAAAATAGTAAATCTCAGAGCAAAGCAGTTACCGTGTCTCTCTCTTATTGCTCTTTTGCTTTGTTTTGTTATAATTGATTAACCTCTCGCTTCCCGTTACCAGCATTGCAGATGTTACTGCTGCATAAAGAAAAAATACAAGGACAACTGATGTTTAGACAGGAAAACATTTAGACTTCAGTAAATGCTGGGCATTAGCCTGAATGAAGTCCTCTTTAGTGAATGTCACTGAATGGCAAGATCTTTTGCAAAGGAAGAATTATGTATTTAACCCTGTTACTTTTCATTCCTCATTGAAGTAATTGATTCTTTTACACTAGTAAAACAAAAGATGCGTCATGTGGAAGACTCTATTATGTGTGTTGTATACCTATGTGTATATATATATGAGACATACTATCTTTTATATATTATATATGCAATATATATTGCCCCAGCAAACTGATTTTACATGAAAAAATGGTAGTTTTGTCTTTAGGTGTTGTATAAAATTGGTAAGAAGTCAATCAGAAGCACGTAGGAAAAGGGTCAGTGCAACGTTTCTCCTGAGGCGATGGGAGAAACCAGCTGGTGAATTCAGGGGAAGGCGAAGGAGTTTAAGAGACTGGGATTTTCAGAGACTCGGCTGTCAACTCCTGCTGATGTATTCAAAAGGGAAGATAGGATGATTATCTTTGGGAAGAGCATGGAGGCCTTACTTGATATTCTGAATTGGGAATGAGATAGCTTCACAAAATCCTACAAGATGGCTTCAGGCAGAATTAGTATCCTGTTTGTGTTAAGGAACAAAAATTAGAGCTAATCAAGGGCCGGATGTTTGAATTGGATGTAGAGTGAACTGCCTGAGCCAAATAGGTACCAATTAGAGCTTTCCGCCACAGAGGGGTATAAAAACATGAAGTTCTCAAACAAGTTTCACTCTTGTTAAGAAGGAAAAAACCCAAACCCAACTGTTTTAGGTGCCAGAAATGATAATAAACTTCATAGTTGTGTTGGCATGGGTGGCTCTGAACTGCTTTCTTAATTCTCCCTTTACCCTGAGATTCACGTTGTGGTGCAGCGAAAGCTTTGCTGCATCACTGTTCTTAGATCGCCGCTTCTAATAAGATCCCACAGCGTTAATCGAAGCGAAGTTGGGCTCGCTCAACTCAGTTAATCTAAATGCTTCTCTGTTTGCCAAATACTGTAAGTGCCTTTGAGGCTGTGGCTTTCCGTCATTTCCTGCATATACCATGTTTATGCTGAATAGCTTCTGCATGCATGCTTTTAATTTAGTGAAGAGCTGTAATTTTATAACACAACTACTTTTCCCTATATATCAGCAAATACAAATATTGCTATGCACTAAAAGTACTTCTGCGAAACACGGGTGGCGAAGATACAAGTCTACAAGAACAACACGGTTCTGCATTTGAGTTGAAATCAAGCAGGAATTAATTTCATAATTAGTAATCGTGCTTGGATTCCAGCTGAAGAACTGCCCATACAGTCCCACAGGTTTTGCTGCCCTTGCTTGAGAAAACAGTGGTCATCAAATTAAATAGATGAAGACCAGCTGATTAAAATTGTATTGAATACTTCTTCTTCCATGGCTTTGACCCAGGCTTTTGAAGTCGGCCACGAATTTTGCTAGTTTTGTGATTAGTCAACAATCCTTGTAATAGTTCCTGCATGTTATTCAGGGTTTGATGTTACCACATACGTTTCATTTCTGATGCGTATTTCTCTTTGGAAAGTGGAAGATTGAATCAGGGCTGAGAGAGAAAATAAATACCAACTGTGATTTCTATAGATGACATATTTAAACACTATGAATACTGGAATAAAAAAGTTACCTTTTGCACTTGCTTACACTCTAACCAGTACATGAAGAGTATATCGGGCTGTATGTTTGAATTTGAACTGTCCACACTTTGATTTTTCTTTTGTTTCTTAAGGTTTTCTTGTTCCATGTGTTTTATCTGTGGAATGTTGGAGGCTCAAGTGGCTTGCGTTTGGAGAAAGGTCCCTGTAGATTCACCAGGAAGCCCTAAATATTTCAGAATAACAGAGACTGTATAGTTTTTTTTAAAAAGTTTGTGTATATTATATAATTCTTTGTTTTAAATGTTCTTACCCATGAAACAATATTTCCTGATTGTCACACCTGTGCCCCTTCAGCACTGCAAGATTAGTAGCTGTGGTGATTAAAACCCAGGTTATCTGTTTGCTCATTCTCATAGGGATGCAAAAATATATGTGGTACTACTTGGATTAAGAGCTCTTGGTTGCTGTCCGGAGAGGATCGTTACGCTTAACGTGTTGAATGATTCACCATCTAAAGCACGCCAAAACGATTCGTCCTCTTCAAAATGGCTCAGAATAGATTTTTGCGATTGATTGGACTCAAATTATTTAAGCTGAGAAGGATTTGCTGCGAGGTCCTCTGTAGCAGACAACTGCCCTTTTATAAAGGCTGTTTGGCTTTCAGGAATTATTTGTTGTGGCCTGTGTGACTGACATACCGTAGATAGGAGAAGAAACAAAAGGCTGAATTTTGGGGAAATAGTGATTGCATCAGTGGCATTATTGTAAAACATCAAGGGGGCAGAAATGTTATAAAGACATAAATCATCAGAGTTTATAATCTGCATGAGTTTAAGACAGGACCTAAAATAATTGCCAGAAACAAGTGACCCATGTTGTACTTGACCTTCCCATAGAAGAATCCCTAAGAGTGAAAGACTTTGCATTTAGGAAACACTTCAAAGTTTAGGCAATCTCCTAGAAATATATAGGTCCCAGTACAGTCTTTTCTCTCTCTCTCTCTCCCCCCCCGCCTCTCCGCGGTAGTTTTTTTTTTTTTTTTTTTAAAATTACGATGTTTAACCATAAAAATGTGGTAGGAAATAATCTCTTTGGGGAAAGATTTCACAATAATAAATTTGGGGATTTATGTCGGTAACAGTATATAGGTTGTGATTTGTCTTGATACTTGGAACTCTCTCTCTTTCTTCATTTCCCCCTTTTGGCTTTTATTTTGCAGCACTAAATGTTTTTACAGTACCTCCTGAATTGGCATTTTGGCTACTGTGCTACGCTAGGGCATAATTGAAACCTCTGCTGACAAACTAAGCTTTAACAGTAATGGCAAAAAAGGATAAAGAAGCATTCTTCGTAGCAGCAGAGCAGTTCTGCTTTTTTTGCTGCATAGCAGCAGGTCTTAGTTGAGATTTTGCAAGTAGCAACAAGTCTGTGGGTTTGTATTGCACTGTTTTTCTGGATGGCCGGTAGTGGGAAAGTCCAAGTATTTAGCAATGACTCCATCTTACTACAAGAATCTTTGCGAATGTGAAAACAGAAACTGGTGACAGAAGAAATACTGTAATTAGGAGAGTAAGTTCGTGGTGATATTATAATCGCTATATGCTTATTTTTATCCTTGGTGTCGTTACGAAGCATAATATATGCATAAATATGATAGAAATGCAATGTTATACGTGCAAACCCATTTCTTTTAATATTCTTTTGTCATGTAACATTCATCTTTTGGATGGTAACACTTCTTATTTTTTCACCTAGTGTTTTATATGGTCTTAGGCAGTACTGTCTGTGTTGATTTTGGGGGTTTGTTTCCAACTTGTAATTTACAGGAATTTCCAAGTGTTTTACGTCTGTATTTCATTCTTTGACTAGGTTCAATCTTTTTAGCTATGGCAAACTGGAAATAAACCAGACCATAACAAGAATCACCAGTACATGCTGGTGTTTGCTGGCCAAAGGAGGTGGTAAGTTTTTTTTGTCAGAAGTTGTCGCATGCTAACATTTAAACCAAGCCAGGTACATAGCTGAGAAAAATATTTATAAAACATCTGATGCTGCTTAGAACAGGCGTTATATAACAGGCTAGACCTCACTTCTGTCAAAAAACCCCCCAAAACCAACCAAAAAACCCACCACCAAGCAAGATTAGGAAAACTGTTTAAGAAGTATAAAATGTAACCAAATAAGACTCCTGCAAATGTACTTAATAGCTGATTGCCTGAAATTTGAAGATAAGTTTTGCTGCGCTTAATGGAAAAGATTTTGCGAGATGCAATTCCCAGAAGTCTGCGAAGGGCTTCCTCTGTTGTTTTGTGTGCTGGCTTTTGGTTGCTGAAAAGCTGATGGTCTAACTGCTGCAGACTTAGAAAGAGTTCAGGTGATGAAACCAGAATATTTCCCACAGCCTATAGCATGGTTTGAAATAGAGTAGGCAGCTGATAGTAGTCTTCATATGGTTCTCTATTTTTTTGCAGAGAGACCATTATATCAGTAATGGTCTTTACCAAGGATTTTGAGCTTGCTGGTCTGCTTTTTTTTTTTGTGAATTCTGATCACTTTGCATTATTTGGGGGGTACAAAAGTGCGAAAGTTGCCAGGGGAAAATTCTCCGTGGGGATGGAATTCTCCCTCAAGCAATAGCGAATGAAAGCGTTACAATGAGCCACCACATGGCCTAAGAATGATGCCAAGAGAAAGCGGCGTGTTCTGAAATTGTGGCGAAGCAGAGGGAATTATGAGAATTTTCAACAAATGAACTAGGGCAAGTCTCTTGGTTGCTCTAAATCGTACCACAGTTCTTTGATTTGTTCCCCATTTTCCTGATGTCAGACAGAATTCAGTGTGTAAAAACTCAACAGTTTATTGGCCAGGAGCAAAGGAAGTTGGACATGTGGATAACTAGGATTTGATTTAGGAAAGCAAGGGAGTGGGAAGAATGGGGTTTCTGACAGAAGCACATTACCAGAATATTTCTCTTAAAAAATGGAAAACCTGACACAGTTAACGCTGCCATTTTACAAGGCTAACTTTGGGGAAAACCTGCCAAGACGAATGAACCAGTTTGCACTTAGCACAAGTACTGTGGCAGACTTAAACACTCAAAAAGAAGCACAGCATGATTTTTTTTTTTTTTTTAATTCCTCCACAAGAGCATGAGGGTTCTGTACACATTTAAACCGTGATGCAAGGCATAGACTGGAGGCAAAATGTGGATTTCTGGGCTACTGAGTTCTTCTCATGTTTCTTCTACAGTATCAACGTTTTGGGGGACAAGAGGGGTCCTGTCTCAGCTGCTCGCTGTCCTAGCATCAATGCTTAAGTATAGTATACGAGATATTCCGCTCTCTTTATTATCAGGCACTTTAAAGTGTTTCTCAAGGCTTTCTAGTTAAGGGAGTAATTAAGCTTTGGAGTTGGTGTTGCAAGAAGGTCTGTTGGGCTGCTGAGGAGTAAAGGGTATATTAAAATGTGGGAAAATAAGTGGATTCAGTGAGTTGCTTGCAGGAGGTCCTTTAAGAAGTTCTGCTCCCCTGTGAAGAGACGCGAGGCCACGGACTTCAGAGCAGTTCTGGCAGTGTAACACACAACAGGCTCTGACTTTTCTGTACAGAGGGAGGGACTAAGATGCGTTGGTATGAGTTTCATGCTTGAAAACCATGCCTTTGTGTTTTGGTTTCTTCACTGCTGCCTGGTGGGTTAGATCTGCAGCCCGAACAGCAGCAGCAAAAAAAGAGCATGGGAACTTACAAAGATTCTGCAGCACGTTCCTCCACAAAGGCTTTGAATCCTACATCGTAAAACGTATACTTTGTTAGAATATGATGTCCTAACTAAGTTTGGCAAAACATGAACATGTTTGCTTTCTGAGTAATTTGCCCTAATGACTTCGAACCGTTTTGACGAACAACAGTAATATTGTTAAAAGGCTCTGGCAGAAAGCTTATCCATTGCTCTCCATCAGATGTCTACACAGATTGTTGCTTTCTGCAAGCATTATTTCCAAGGAATGCATGCAACTGGGTTTTTGCCACCCTTTGCCCTTGAGCTGGTGCCTTGTTTCACTCTCTTCTATGTTTTCTAGCAAGTTCATTTCACATAAAATAGATTGCTCTATCTCAGGGTTTTTAGTTCCAGTTTATGCTGAAACATGTTGGTTAGATGAACTTCGGTTGAGTCAAGCGTTCAGTGGGATTCCTTCTTGCATCCTTTTATAACTACATGAAGAAGTTGTGGCAATACTGTCATAGGGTAATGCCTTGGAAGAATTGAAGAAAATCAGTGTCGGTTGATTACGGGAAGGCTAGCCTTGCATGAAAATTTCTGAGGCGTCATTGGTGTCAATTAAAGGCAGTGGCCACTTTCAGCGTTTTGGGAGCCAAATGTTAGATGCAGTTGCAGTGGTGGGGGCTGTGGTCATTCTCAGTTTGGTCAGCTTGCATCTGAACCTGCCCATAGCTAAGAAGTTACGTGTGTGCATGTTAGGTTTTATTATTATAATGTCTAATTTGAACATGAGCTGAAGCCTGTAGTTGTTCATTAGTCATTTTACATTTGAAGTTCAGGCTGTCTGAATGTAGGATTAAGCATTCCATCCCTTGTATCTGCCAATTGCTGGCAAATATGTTGTTGCCAGGGAAATTTTGTAGTTCAGGTTTCATTCAGTTTGGTACAAGTGTATAATCACATAACCAAAAGCAAAAATGAATTTTTTTGTCCGTGCGTCTATCCAGCGTGTATTCATACTTGTTACACATCATAGCACCTGAGGCTTTTCATAGGAGCTGAATGGTCCCATCCTGGAGCATTCATCAGTGAAGGAAAAATTATAGGGCGATTTTAAACCTACTTCACAGTAATTAACACAGAAGAGAACCCTATACTGATCAATAATCCTTAAAAGGGTGCTGGGGAGAGCTTGCGCTCTCTGATTATAACTGGCACTGCTGTGAAGGGTAACTGGGTAGAAATCAATAGGAATTATAGCATTGTTTAGGTTGGAAAAGACCTTTAAGATCCTTGAGTCCTACCGAAAACCTAATACTGCCACGTCCACCACTAAACCATGTCCCTGAGTGCCACATCTACATGTCTTTTAAATACCGTCGGGGATGGTGACTCAACCACTTCCCTGGGCAGCCTGTTCCAATGCTTGGCAATCCTTCCCGTGAAGAAACATTTCCTAATATCCAATCTAAACCTCCCCTGGAGCAGCTTGAGGCCATTTCCTCTCATCCTATCGCTTGTTATTTGGGAGAAGAGACGGACACCCACCTCGCTACACCCTCCTTTCAGGTAGTTGCAGAGAGCGATAAGGTCTCCTCTCAGCCTCTTTTTCTCCAGGATAAACAACCCCAGTTTCCCTCAGCTGCTTCTCGTGAAACTCGTGCTCTAGAGCCTTCACCAGCTCCGTTGCTCTTCTGTGGCCACGCAGTGGATGCTACAGACTGCTGCCTGCTGACATGTGTTGCAGTACTACCGATCGTTTGAAACCCCCAAGAGAAAAATGTTGGCTAGATGTTACAGTTCGTGGAGGATCGCTCTGTTTCTGAGGAATTTGGGGCTTAATATTTCAAATCCATTCCCAGCTCCAGTTACGGGTTGCATGTGCATTGCGATATGTTCTATGGGACTCCGTTACCTACAGACAGGCAGTCTGGCTCCAGGACCTCCGTTACCTCCAGCTGTTCCTGAAGCATGTGAAAAGTGGTAATTTTTTCTCAGCTAACTTTGTGGGTTTTTTGGTTTGGGTCGGGTTTTTTAATCCTGCGGTGTGCTTCTTCTGGGATAATGGGTGCATTCCAAAATGCAATCCTCAAAGTTATTTTTATCTTACTGGGCATAATCGTGATAACTAACTCAAACCTAGAGGGAATGTCCTTATTCTCAATTTCGGTGCGTTTTTGTTTGTTAGTTTGCTTTGGTTTTTTGTTTTGGTTTGGTTTTTTTTTAGTGGTTACTGTTCTAGCTAAAAAACCCTAACTATCCTAAACCAAAAAACCAATAAAAACCCCAAACAAGATCAGACATGACATAGACAAGAGCTGAAGTGATCTATCATCAGAGATTGTCCTTTTTAGATACATTTGAGCTCTCTGCGATCAAACCCAGGGGATATATCAATTCAAAAGCAAGCTCATCACAGCTATTATCTACATGAACATGAAATGCCATGTGAATCCCTGGAATGAAACGCTCACGAAATCTGGACTCCTCATACATTTTGTCTGGATTTGTAAATCTCAAATAGATGCAACTCGAATTAATCATCTGCTTGAGTTAGAAACCCAGAAGGCATTAGCAACATCCTGAAATTTTGTGCTTTATGTAAACAGAGCGAGACGGAGAGCGGTAGGAAAAAAAAAATCAAAACATTCAGCGGCACGCAACTGGGTAATTCAATAACCCTGACATGGCGAGGCATTTCGCTCAGCGGGACTTTAACTTTATGCGCTAGGCAGGCTGGCTGTGTGCTGGAAAAAGCGGTTCCCCCCCACCCCAACGCCATTGACATGCATAGCTGGCCTGGTAGGTGTAAAAATAGACGGGCAGCGCCTGAATTGGAAATGGTCACCGACTGCTGCCCGCAGTTGCTGGGGTTTCGGGTTCTCCGTGACACAGGACGGCTTCGGGAAAGGGAGCCTGGTACGAGTGGCCGGGGAGCGGAGCGCGGGCGGGATCCTCCTGCGGGATCGTCGGCTGTCCTTGGGGAGCGCTGGGCACCCTCTGAGGAGCAAGGGCAATCCCAGTTGTAGGACTTGGCAGAAGAAGTGATATGGGCAATGCACCGATTTGCCAGGCTTGTCATTCAGATAAGGGTTTAAGAACACAAGGGAACATACAGGATTTGGATAAAACCCCCGACTATTATGGATGCAACAGTGAAGAAAGTAAAGATCCCGAAGCCCTGGTAAGTCTTGCCTGAAGAGAACAGGAATCAAGGGGAAAAATTAAGATCAGGGTTGTGTGTGTTAGATTTGAAAAGGATCTCTGCTCAGCCTGAATCTTCCTTGATAGCTTGCAATATTAAGAAATTTGCTAAATGTGTCTACGTTCAAGCTTTGCTTTTGCTGTTGTGACTGAGTGTAATTAAAAAGCAGCTGTCGCTAAGCTGTGTGTTCACTTAAAAGAGTTGTCAGCTACCAAAAGGTTTGGGTATAAGGAGAGAGAACACCATCGGTGAAGCAAGTCTTTCAAATGACTGGGTGTAATCAATTATCCTAGTTTACACAACTGCTATAAATGATCCTGCATCGATCGTTCTCAAAACTTGAACTCAGTAACTTTTTTTTTAAGCTGTTGTCTGTCCAGTACATGCCGTTATTTTCTGGGTTTGCAGTAGAGACAGAGCCCCCCCAGATTTTTATGCAGATGAGGGTTGCGGTGAGCGGGACCAGGCACACGCAAGGGGGTCACGCTGGTGACCGCTAGGACTTGAGAGTTAGGCGTGCAATAAGTGATTAAAAGAGTAATGTCAGCATTTGGTCTGCAAACCAGAAGAAAATCACTGAGATGAATACTTGTGTAATGTCTATGGCAAATGAAGTGCCGGTTTTGTGGTCGTGTTCCCCCCCCCCCCTTTTTTTTTTTCTTCTGTTTGGGAAATTGATTAATAAATGGTTATTTCATTCAGAATTTGCAATGGAAGGAGGTAGTGTCAAAACTTCCGCCAGAAGAGGAAGATCAGAAAACCCTTAATGTCCATATATCCAAATATTATGTTCTCCCGTATTGATCTAAAAGAAAATTGTTCTCAGGTCACTATTATGCCTTGCACTGGCAGGAATTACTGCAATGCATTATAGGAAATGTAGTTGAGAGGAGTTACAGTGTTGGTAAGGGAAGAGGAGACCAGAGGCACTCCCAGCAGCAGCTCACGAGAAGTTCTGCTTTGTCCTAGAAAATAATTTTGATGCCGCTTTGATTTTCTGGCAGGAATTTCTTTTCAGCTGAGATTTTCTCACCAGTTCTATTGTTTCTTTCACTGACAACACAGTTGGACTCGTTCTTCAGAAACAAAACTTTCTTCCATCTAAAACATGACATCAAACTATTTCTTTGCGCTTTCAGACAATTTTTTTTCTCCCACCAAGCAGTTTTTGGTTGAGTTAACTAATAATCTCCGGCGTTTGTGATGGGAAGCGTTCGGTCAGGGGGAGGGATAACGCAAGGACAGGACACAGGCCTGCTTGCATTGCTGAATACGTGGATTTCTTTTCTTGTTTTTGGCGTTACCGTATTTCCCTTAAGGTGAGTGGCCTGAGGCTGTTTGCGAATGTATGTCGGTTCTCTGTGACACAAATAAGCGAGCTCTGTAACCGTTTTTTCTGAATGTGCAGTCTCCAAGCTGCCCTTCTGCGTAAGGTCGGTTCTTTGAGGAGGCGGGAGTGAGCCAAATGGAGCAGCACGTGATCTTTGAGGTTTCATTTATTTATTTCTTTCTTTATTTCCTTGGATACTTAGAGCTTTTCATAGCAGGCAGAGATCTGGCACTTTGATAATGTAATGGGTACAATTAATCGTAAGATCTTGGCTTTGTATGGCTCTGGTAGGGGCTGACAGAGTTGCTTTAGAATATCTGCCTTGATTCAGATGTTACAGTGCTTGGAGGATTACAAAGGAAAATTGCTCTATTTCCCTAGGAAGGTTTACAGTCTCTCATTGTAATTATGATTTTGATTCCTTACCAAAAGGTTTAAAAAAAAGAAAAGAAGGTGTCTGTAAATTAGGAATGTCAGTGAAGTTTTGTCCTGAAGGGAGAAATTGTGTATTGTTTTTTTCCCCAAACAGGATTATAGTATCCAGCACAATACTTGGTTAGCTATACATTTCCTATGCTTTTATATAGCTGTAGCCACAGTTGTTGTCTTGGTTTATTAAAAAGGGTGCCACACCAAGCTGAATATGATGACTGTGTGAATCTCATACCAGATACAAGGTTCAGAATAATTCGGTTGGTATTCAGCTAACTCAAATGGCAGAATTACTTTGCATAATCTAATCTTTTCTAAACGAAAATCAAATACAGTCTGCTGCCTCAGGGCCATCTTGCTGAAGAGATCAGGAATGTGTTGGTTTGACTATCCTGAGTTGTCTATAAGATGCCAAATAACTTTGTCAAATGAGGGAGAAAAATTTTGATACTGAGTTCATATTTGAAATAACTGCAGCATAAAAACCTCCCCCCCCAAACTATTTCATAATCCTGTATTGTAGATTTAATTACTTACTTTTTGATGTTCTGAAACAAAGACATCTCAGATGACAAAACACTGAGATTTGTCGCATTCACCGTACCTAAGTCTCCCTCTTTACTTGGTTATTAATTACTTTTGTATTTGCTCTTGAAAGTATATGGTCTAGTTTTGCTTTGTGGTGCCGGATCATGTTGTGTTTCAGACTACCTAGGACAGACGGATCATTCTAAACTCCTACCGTATCCTTCGGAGGAGGAGTTTTCTCTCCCTGCTCAAGGTGGTGGGTTTGGCGGTGTGGACTTCCATGTCATTGTACAAGACAGCGGGAGAGTCAAAACGGGGAGCTGAGTGTGAAGCAGCGATGCTGAGAAGTGCGAAGCAATTTGCAAAAAATTGGGAAATATCTGGGTTTGCAGAGCGTAGGATTCGTGGTCCAGCCAGTGCCTTTCACTCCCGTTACTACAGCAAATGTGAGTGCGTGCCTGGGATGGAAATGAAAAAGTTTTAAATACTTAAGCATTAAATACATAAGGCCAGAGCCAGGTGTTACGGTCTGCTAAAACGGCGGCTTGCAGGCAGTGCAAAAGGCAGCCAAAGAGCTATTCATTCTGTGTATTTTAGACACGTACCTTGAAGTGGGATAAACTGCTTTTAGGAAGTAGCCCTTTTCATTATTATTAATACTTGATGCCATCGGGAGCCTCTGTGGCCTGCTTGAATTAGAGGTGTAGCTTTTATACAGGTGAAGTTCGACGAAACTGGTTCTTCTCTGCTGCCCAGAGCTGACTTGTTCGAAATTTAGGCCCAGGATTACGGGAGTTTTGTTTAATAGGTAGTGTTCAGATGGGAATTAAGGGGAAACGTTGAGTGCTTAATATTATGACCAATATGCAAATGGCAAATGTCACAGTTAATGAAGAGAAGGGTTTTGCGTGGTTTAGATATGCTTCAATTGTAATTCCCCAGTTGATTGGGGATAAATTAATTTAAAGAGAGAAAGGGAAATTATCTGTGCTGGGTATGATGCTATTTGTATGAGTCTAAAAAAAAAAATATATATATATATAATCTCCTAAATGAAACCTGGTTTCTTCCCACAATTGGCAAAGTTAAAAATTCTTCATTTACTGCTTCAGTATCTGTTTTACCTTCCTGTACAAGTAAGGTCGTTACGATGAGTCTTGCTGGCAGTACTGGCATTGACTTAGGAAGTGCTGCGTTTCAGTAACACCCTTTTTGTTTGCATCTATTTTAGTCCATCTCAAAGGAATGCAAAATCATTTGTTTCTGTTGACGGTACCTGTAAGTTTGAATCGATGGGCAATCGGTTTGATTCTTTAGCACCGATGGTGTTAGCACATTTTTCTTATTACAGAATGTCCCTGGGATGATAAGACAAGGGATGGAAGGGGATGAAAAGTTACCAAGAGTGATAGAATTATCTGTCAACAATCTGTTATAAACTGTATTACAGGTTAGGTTTTTAAGCCCAGTTATTATTCTGCTAGATATGCTTGGAATGGCATCCCGATTCTTTCTAGAGGTGTGCCAGCATTATTACCTCTTTATTTAGGAACATCATTAGTAATGGAAACTTGCCATGGAAACCGTTTTCAGTGCCTGCCAAGTTCTCAAGTTGTTACTAACACCTCAAAATCTCAATAGATGGTATACAGGTGATCCTAAGTATTTTTCCTTCCTTGAATATTATTCAGTTCCTTTAGTGGAAATCTTGGTTTCATCTCAGTATTTAAGAGACTTCAGTAAACGTGTGTGTCGCTTAGAACTAAGACTGATCCCATGGTTCACTTGCAGATATCCTGAATCCTTGTTGTTTCAGGTAGTGACTAAATGATACTTTCACTCAAAATCCATCACAGGAAATTTTCCCGTTAAACAATAGGCTTTATCCATTTCTATTTTTAGAGTAGTTTAAGAGTCTTAGTAAAAGACATGAAGATTCTTCTAGTTTTTATGATTACTCAGGCTATGGTAAAAGCTTTCATTCTTTAAACCCATATACTTTGAGTTTTGGCTTGTTAGTTTTGGGGTTTGTTGTTTTTTTTTTTTTTTCTCTTCCTACTTTTTAAAAAATATCCAGGCTATGTTTTCCAGGCGCTTTTGAGATTATCTTTTTTTAGATTCACACTGATGACTATAATTCAGACTTGCGCACATTGTTTCCAAGCTGGGAATTCTACCGAAATGTTTGTTTTTGAGAACATGAATATCCCAGTGGGACATCTGGGATTACACATGCTTGAAGTTCAGCTAGTACTGAAGTGCCGTTCTGGATTAGAACCCAATTACTGATGTTACTTTCTATTTTAAAATCAGTATGGATTAAAATAACTTCTATCATTTCAAATACTGTACTTGGAAGGAACATGCAGCTGGGCAAAAGACTTTTATTCTCTTTTTTTTCATAGAGAACTATGCTGTTTTGCCTCGGTTCTCACAAATCCTTCACTGACATAATAAAAGTCAGCTGGCAGCGAGTCCAGTATGTCAAATTAATGAACGTAGTGGGAGGACTCCTACAGATGTCTGTGATAGCTAAGTATCATAAAGGGTTTATAGAAGACATTTGCTTCTTGGCTCAAGTAAGGGTTGATTTTACATGAGTTTTCTCTTCCTCTTTTGCTGCTGCTGTATTTGCTAATATTGGCCCAAACTCAGGAACACAGTTAAGCGTGTATTTCAATCCATCCTTTAGCAAATAACTTAAACCTGTTGAATTTGAGATCAGTTGGACCTAAAGATGTGGTAAGAATTTTGAAGCGTTTTGCCAAATGTAGCCCTTTGTTCTTCTCCTGGTTAAAACCAAAGGAAAACTGATTAGGCATTTGTACATTCCAGTGGAAAGAAGAGAGTGGCTGGATGGCTGGTATCCTACAAGCTCTGGAATTTCAAGGAGGAGTTGGCAAAAAAGTCAAAGGTGTTGAAATATAACAACCAGCATAAAATGAAAGTCATACCTTATGAATAATTGGGAATTTTCCCATCAATATCAAAAGGCAGAATAGTTGAAGCCTGGCTTTTCCATTAGTAAAAATTAGAAGGCTCTGTAAGCATGTAATGACTTCCAGTTGTGTCTGTCTGGAGTGATCTTGTAGCAGGAACTGGTATTCAGATAAAGCTGTTAGCTAGGCATTGTTTTCTCCTCCTTATGTTACTCAAAAATATGTATATGTTGGGGTAGTGCAACAGCAGTAATAAATTTTATAAATACCAAAGGCAGCTTTCTGAGAATAGCCTTCGTAGTAAGATATGAAACCGCTACAAAACTGTCATATGCAAATATTAAAATTACTGGAAGAAGTCTTTCAATTCAACAGTTATTAAAACATGTTGGAATTATAATACATTTGTTATTTTATAACGTGCATATATCATAATGCGTTCCTCAACCTAGTTTTATTTTCTTAGCTTCTTTTTTGCAATGGCTCTTTATATCTCCAGCCACAGTCATACCAATGAAATTAATTTCTCAAGGACACTCTAAGTCTTGAATATTGTCGCACACTGTGTCTCCTTGGGTTGCAGCCTCTTTGTCTGACATGAGAAAGCTTTTACTAGTATGTATAACAAACACAAACAACATTACTCTTCCCACCTACTCTGGCACTGTATAATTTTGGCTCCTACACATTCCTTACTAGATCTCATGAGAGAATATTAATTCTGAGGAACACAGGATATACTGAAGGGATCCCTTCTGAATCCAGTCAACTCCATCATAGGATCCTGTGTCAGGCAATCATTTTCTGTGTTTAAATATGCGCAAGCTAGTTTTGGTTTGAAATCACTGAATGTTTTCATCCTGGGTCATATGCAGCATATAGATTTTTCTCTTGTACCTATTTCACCATCTTGTTATTACACAATACTTTTTGCTGTAAATAGCAATAGTCTTTATGCCAAAGTTTGGGCCCGTGTCCGTACTATAGGCAGCGTTACGGTGAGGGCGACTCCCGCCACAGTTCTAGCTCGGTGCCAGTAAAAGTGGTGCCGACTTCTCTGCCTCCTTTGTGACGCTCTGTGATTAATTGGCCTAAATACTTAAAGTGCCTTAAATTATTCAGGTGCATAATACGTACTTAAAAATATATTTTTATTGTTCTGATTTATAACCATCATAATCGACCTAGAGAGATAGACCCCTGAGATAACAATAATTAATTGCTAGGTGCTATTAGCTACATCTTGGTAGAGAATTTTTAACTTGCTAGGGATCTCTTGTCTCTGAAAGCTTGTCTTCCTCTTTACACTTCACAGTTCCTGTGATTCAGCTTCTCATTGCTTAAAAAAAAGGTTAATTTATTGTAAGGTCAGTTGTGTCTTTTTTCCTGGATGACAAGATGCTCTAGATTATGAGGAAGAGATGTTTAGGTAAGACTGCTGTTTTAGAATTGTGGGCTTTTCAGTTCAACTGTTTATTAACAAATTTCACAGAACCGAAAGTACATAACAGAATGAATTACATGTGAAATGCCTATACACGCTTGAATGGGAAAAGCTGTGATAAAAATACTTTTTTGAAATAAGAAAATTGGGCACGTTGTTCATCCACAAACTTGGATATGGAAATTTCTTTAAGATCTGTGATTTAATCTATCTTCCTTCATGTCTTCAGTAAATTAACGGGAGGGAAACATACATTTTTATAAGCAAAGGAAGTGGCTTTGCAAGTAAAGCATCATTGTGTTTCTTTTCTTTCAGAAGATGAACGTTATTTCAGTAAAGTCTGGGAAAATATGTTTCCATTATAGCTGTTATTTAACTCATCTACCAGTGTTAGATTACTAAGCCTGTTGCCATTGCATGTCCAAGATTTAGCTCACGTTTTGGCATGCATATCAGAACTTCAGGCTGAGACTCTGCTGTGGTAGTTTAATTAAAAAAAAAAAATCTTTTGCCTTCTTGCAGTCATAGCTGCATCTTAGACTTGCAGTCCACAATATCACCATTGTTCTGTTGTGATGCCTTTTGGAGATCAGCAGCCCTTTGACATCAATAAAAAAAAAAATCAGGGTACAAAAGATAAAATATGAGCTGCTGCAAAACTAGCTGGCAAGTTTTACAGAAACTGTTCTGCGATGAAAAAGCATTCCTTTTGAAGTCCCATCGTTTACATTTGAATGCTGATATGGAAAATGCTACCGTACTGGCAAAAAATACCTATGTGACAAATGAGTTGAGTAATGGTAACACTTCATCTGTGCCACTTCTAGAGTTGCACCCAATTAAACGTTGGCTAGTTTGAACAGATGGTTTCTGAAATCAGAGAAAAACCAAGCCAATTGGGACAAAATTTAGTGGTTGTCTCGAGGGTGGGAGCATAAATTGACTCTCTAGCAAGTAGGGCATAAAAAAATTTAATGGAATGTGTTTACATACCTGTCATTCCCCACCGCCCCCCCCCCCCCCAAATCCTTTAAGTACTGAATATCATCAAGAAGTCACGAAAACCCGAGTTTAGATTATGCAACTTGCCTTCCGCAGTGAGGTGAATTCTCAACTCCAGGCGTTACCTGAATATATTAACATGATGAGCCACTGGTCAATTAAGAGCGTTTTAAGGAAGAAGAAGAGGTAACAAGCTATCGGGATTTTACTAATAATAGAAACGGCTGTTAGACAAACACTGCCTCACAACTCTGAGGTTTGTAAATGCCATTAACGCTGCCGGATAACCCTGAAGACTGCCATATTGACAAATTCTGTCTTAATGCTGATTTTATGTGCAATAGTAATACAGGATCAATTTAACGTGAACGTTTTGATAACTGCAGATGATCTGAGTTTCTTGATTTATGTAAAGCATACAAGTTAATAGCAGGTTTTGCTCAGGGACAGCCTCTTCCAAAGTTATAGCTGAATAAATTTCTTGCATAAAATCAAAGCAGTATGTCCCGCAGTCAGTGCTTGAAATGTAAGTCTAAAAGGTTATTAGTATTCAGAGACACACTGCAATACGCACATAAACCAAAAATGTTAAATTAAGGTGTAAAACTACTATTTGGTTATAATACATCAGTTTTCGCGTTCTGTTTTTGCTGTCATTCAATTAGTAAACTGTATTTAACAGATGAGAATTGATCAGTAGGCCTTGCTGCTAGACTCCGTTCTCCCACAGAGCTATTGGTGATGATGGACAGGCTGGGGTCATTCACGTAATTTGCAGGGGGGAAAAAACCCAAAGCCAACCTGCAGGAATAATTTTACTATGGATATGATTTCAAACAAGTATTTGGATGGTTTGGATAACGTTAATATGAAAGCTGTCTTCTGAAAACTGAAGCCTCCTACTCCTCCAATCTTTCCTTCTTAAGCATGAAACTGGTTTCCACCAGCAAATTTGAATATGTGGAGGAATTCTTATGAGTTTGGTACAGTATATGATTTCACAAATTATTTTTGCACATTGCTATGAAATGCCTTTGAGAAGCAAGCACGTGTCATGTGCACTAAGTGATGTGGTATTCTGAGACAGAAAAGGCAACCAGAGCGAGGACAGAGGAACCAGAAGGGTAGGTTTCTGGCTATTTAAATATAGTACTAATTTCCATATATGATTTAATTACTGAGATTCCCCGAGCTATATGTTTCAAATTCAGGTAAAATTCCAGCATTGTAATTAGCAAGACAGAAGTTGAATTCACAGCCTCTCAGTCATTTAAAAAAAAAAAAAAATCATATATTCACTCAATCATTTCTTATATTTTCTTATGCAATATTTGACAACTAGCTACTTATAAAGAACATGTTTGCATTCTGCTGTGAGTGTGCCTAAAGTTATAGTGATTTTTTTTTCACTTTGTAGTTTCTTTGTTTATGGTACCCCGTAAAGTCTCATTTCTGGCTGAAATTATTTATCCTCAGTCAAAAGTTAAAGAAGAAAAATTCAGTTAGAAGGTAGGAGCTTTTTATAATATTCAATAACACCAAATATTCCTCACAAATCTATGGCATGTATTAGAATTGCATTGCAAACAGAGTTCTTTAAAAAAGTAGGTATCAAAGACTTGTAGTACTCTATCACTGCATGTGTATTGGAAGCTGAGTTGGGTTTGGTTTTGTTTTTATACAGCGACTGTTGTCTTTCACTTTGGTCAATATTTGGTATCTGTAGAACTGCAAGTAAATAGTCCAGATCCAATCATGATTGTAGCGAAAAGAAAAATCCTCTGTGGAGCTGCCAAATGTTACCTATTGCAAGTGGTGCATTTTTCATAGAGCACTTCGGATGTCTCGGAGTAGCACGTGAGAAAAAGCTCGTTAAGTCCACAGATTGTGCGTTCGTCCCATACTAAAAAAATACCATCTAAGTATTCTTCAATCCTTCATACTTTATTTTAACAGCTTGTTAATCACATATTGAGTAGATTGCCCAGCCTTAGCGGCCACATGTAAGCAAAGTGATCCTTAATTCCGACGGCCCTGAAGCGTGGGTGGCATGTAGAGATGCCAGTTGAGACTTTGCAAATTAACATGTCAACGTCGGAGTTTCCCAGATTGCGAGCCCCTCATTCTCGTGGTTGCTGGTAGCTGTGTAAGGCATACTCTTCTCTTGTAAGCCTTTCTTTTCCTTACTGGTAGAGAACTTGCTTTTGAGTATGGGCTGCATACATGTGTAAAACACAAAAAAAAAAAAAAAAAAAAAAAAAAAAAAAATTCTCAGGGGTGTGTGCATAGGAAGAGATGATGTGATAAGTATCATATAGTGCAAAGGACTGTGGCTTCATGTTTTTGTCTTCTTTATTGTAAAGAAAGTATCTTCAAATGATGGTTTGCTGACAGTTTGTCTTCACCAGTCGACAAACTGGTAAAGACCAATATACCAGCTTCTGTGCCACTGAAATTCATCATGAATTCAGCTAAGAATCTACGTGTAAGGAAACAAAGTATGTCATGAAATTACTGAATCAACCGGAAGAGCCCACAGATCAAAAATCACAGTTTCCTAGCATGGTAAGACTACAGAAACTGCTGCTGTTGACTACTGAGACAATTTTGTTAAAATGGATTTGAATTTGTAATGTGCTGAAGGGAGTAAATTGCTGAGAGAGCAGTACTGACAAAAATGCTTTTTCAAGGTCTTGAAAGAATGAGGGAAAGGACAAACTACTGACGACCTACCAAAAAATTAGAGTTGACAAACCAGGAAAGAAAAAACAGATCTGAGTACTCCCAACTCCCAGGACTTCTAAGCTTTGAAACATAGTGCTGAATCTTTTGAGTATGTCATGGAAGCGCTCACTAGTATTTGTATGTGAATTTGTATCTGAAGCAGCTGAATTGCTGCATCACGTCTTCAATTTGTTCAAGTTTGATATAAAAGAGAACTTCATGCAAGTCTGTGAGAAACTATTCTGAAATAGGGAAGGCCAGACTGTGAAGAGGTGGGTACAATCATATTCGTCTAATATGAAATCAGTACGGGTTACAGTGAGAAGATTCATAAAAAAACAAAGATCACGTACGCTAGGATTTTCAAAGGCACCTAAATGAAGTCTCAAGATCTCATTGTGTTTCATGGGGATTTTAGCGGTTTTGTCCCTCTTCTGTTCACAGTCAGGCACCGTTACTTCAGAGAACATACACAGCAAGAGATGCTTCTGGAATAAAAGTGCCTGTAGAGGGAGTTAATCATGAAGAGTTAATTTATAATAACTCCTCATGTAGACAAGAAGTTCATTCTACATTGTGATCGATATTCAGGTGTATGTAATGTGTCTTGAAGTGCTGTGCATTGCAGGAATTTAATTTTGAGATAACAAAAGCATGAATCAAGGAAGCGAGAATCTATTTGGAAAGCGCTGCTTGTGTCTTCTTAGCCACAAACAAATGGAATATAGTTCCATGGTCTTAGCTACAATCTGAGCTTCCAGCAATAATGGAGAGACTTGAGTATTTTTAGCCTTTCATGTTATTCTTAGTGAAAGAAAAGCAAGTGACGATTGGTTCATCCCTGATAAAACAGAAGTTGTAGATGTTCATTTGTTGCGTCGTTCTCCCTTAATCTTTTAAAAGTATAAAAACAGATGATTGCTCTTCTGCCATGGTAAATCATTGTAGAAGTAGTAAACCATGAAAAAAAATGGGGGGAGAAAGAAGGTAAGATGTGTGTCATATTGAGGGCAAAGATGCTTTTCCCATTAATTTCTAGAGTGTTCAGATTTACCCCTCATGTACTCAAATATTTGTTCTTCAATGATGTTTTTACCAAGACAGTTGATTTTTCAAGGACATTGAAACATTAAAACCCAATTTTGTGTCTTAATGCGCATACACGCGTCACGGGAGACGGTGCAGTGCTAATAGCTATCCTTCGATCTTAAAAGGGATCTCTTTCGAGTACCTGTCAGAATCTGCTCCTGTGTCAAGCCTCATCCAAAAATGCTTGCCTGACTGAAGCCTGAAGCTATAAAAGGGTTCTGTCAACGTGAATTCCTGCGCTACCTTCCCCGTCACCCTGCTGCGTGTTTAGAAAGATGGTCTGTTTTCTTAACAGTAAAAGATGTGGAAAATGTGCTGAAGTTTGCTGAAAGGAATTTAAAAGGAAATATTTTTGTCTTGGCATGTAGCGCAGTTGTAAGAAGAATCATTTTGATGACATCCATCTGTTGCAGATTAAAATAGGTTGGAGCTGGGGATTGTAAAGTGAATTAGTACAGTGCCTTAAGTAGGGCGATGGAAATAAATGCATTGAAATGGATTGGGCGACTGAAATAAATTGCTTTGTTGATCAGTATTAATAAGCTGAAAGTGGGAGGCTTTTAGGAGATTCTCGTGATGTGAAAGAATGGCTTTCACCCGGTATTTCTGACAGGGAGGTGCAATTAGATGAGAAACACGCTCCGTTGGAGGTGTTTCGGTGGAACGCCAAGTACCAGTCCAATAGCGTGCATGCCCTCCTGTGCCTCTCTAATCACATCCCCACAAAACAGGCTTTTACAGTTATTTATCTGCTTTTTGGAACTCACTCCTACCCTATTTATTTATTTTAAGTATGAAAATCGTTACTGTCTCGGTGTGCGTTCCCAAATGCTAATTCTGTTTAATCATTACTTCGGTTGCACGACTTTGGTTTTTTCCTCTTGGTATCTGCAGTAGCATTAGTAGCCAATTTACCTGTGAGTAGGTTCACATGTGGGTGAACATAAAAGCGTGTGCTGGTTTCAAATAGCCAATGTAATTTCATGTCATAACTGTAGATAAAGGCAAGAGGGTTGACACATTGCAAGCTCTCTTGCTTAACAGTACATTCCACAATCTAGCTGAAAAACGAAAACATGATTTTCTTTTTTATTTTTTTTTTTAACTTATAAATGCTAATGGGGCTTTAAATACAAATGTATGAATGCAGGCAGTCTAGGAGTGAGCGTGGTTACAACATTATCCTGGATTTAGATACTCAGGCTTGAGTACTTCATCCGCTTTGTTCTATGGTTAGCTACACTTGCAGTGCTGCCTGGTTTTGTGGGGCTTGTTTTTTTTTTTTTTTTTTTTTTTTTTCCCCGGTTAGCATGCCCCAATTCTGTGTCACAGGTGATAAAATATATCCATAGGACTTCTTTGCTCCTGGATATTGTTTTTTTGACGTTGTGTACCTCTGTGTTAAGCCAGTGCGTGCGCATGAATAGGCACTGTAGTCACGTAACTTTTTATGCCAAGTACAAATCCAATGCCAATGTATGTTTTCTTAAGTAGCATAGCCAATAACAGGATTGGTCAATTATTTTCCAGAGTTTTGAGCATATATATATATATAAAAAACCAGAAAACTATGGCTAGCAAGTTGATGCATTAATTTTTTTTGTTGTTGCTAATATCAGTTACAATGATTTCTGGTTTTTTTTCTTTGGTTTATGCTTAATTTTGAACTTGAGCAGTTATTGCGCTATTTTGCTCACTCTGACAGGTCTGCAGTTCTTTTGTGCCAGTATTGTCTTCTCCAAGTGTGTCTATGCTAATTAATGCAGATATAATGAAAAGTCAGTTTTCTTCACGGTTTTATTCTCCTGCAGCATAAAATGTGGAAAACTTTCACTGGTGCTGAAGTTGTGCTCTCTTTTAACTAGAAAATTTTTTTCTTCTTATCTTTTTACAGTCCGACAGCAATGCAAGCTTTCTCCGAGCTGCCAGAGCTGGCAATCTGGACAAAGTAGTGGAATACCTGAAAAGTGGAATAGACATTAACACATGTAATCAGGTAAGATATTTGAAGGACAGAAGTTTGCAAGAACAAGTTGCATGAAACCCCCCTCAAAACCTATTTTTTGCAGGCTAGGTTACTTCATACACGTCTTGATTCACTACAAGCTGTTTTCACTCTTGTTCTTCAGTGGTATCATTCTACGGGAAGCTCATAATGTCTATAAAATTGTGCTGCTTTTAGTAAAACTTTCTGTAAACCTTTTTGGGCTCCTGTTTCTTGCCAGTGTCCTGCAGGTATGGATATATGTTAGTGAAGTACCTGTGATCAAAACTTGAAGGTGTGCTTTGGTAGTCTAACGCTAATGGACCTGCTATTGTCAAGTTGCGTTCCAGTGGAAACAGTGAGCACTAAATATAGTTGTATTCTTCAAAATACTCAAGTTATTAAAAAAAAAAAAGTTCTAATTCAGGAAGTTATTATGTAGTACTCTCTGAATACAGGTAAATACTATGATAAAATACGCCAGGATATCAAGTTGAAGGTTCTCAATAATTCTAGTTGGTTCCTTCATAGAAGGCTACAGTTCAGATGGCCTGAGGTATCTGTGTTCGGCAAACCCCACCGCAGTCCCAGTCTGCTTGGTTTTGTATTGCTGTGAGAGTGGGATTGAACTCTCCCTCTCAACATTCTTTCCCATACGGAGAGTCTCTCATTCTTTTATTGGTCTGGAGAAGTGGGACTACGCCAACAATCATATTTTTTGCTCTGTTAGTTGTTGCTGTTTATTTATTGTATCCATTTATGGGTTGTAGTGAGGCATGCCCATGTAACGGGTATTCTTCATTTTAATGAAAGCTATGCCTTTCTCTAGCGAACTCGCATTGCAAATAGGAGTTGAGGAGCAATAGGTATTACAATAAATTGACAGATGAGCAGAGGATGGCAATGAGATGACTATGATTAATAAATTCCATAGTAGGCCAGCTGTCAGGTTTTGGGATTATTTGTTTATTTATTTTCAAAGCTATTTCAAAGACCTGTTTTCTGGCATCTTCACAGGTGTAGGGGTTTAAAAGGAAGTTCCAAATTTCTTGTTGCAAATGTTTGTCCAAAGGACAGCGTGGACTGGGATCCTTGGCAGAGCCAAGGGGGAAGTTGGAGGCTGTGTATAAAAAATGGTATCCCTAGCTTATATGTGAAGACATTGCTTGGAAGTTTTCAAGTGAATTTTGCTTGAATGAATAAGAAAAGTGAAGCTGATAGAGACTAACCATGTTTTTCAGGCAACAGTTTGCAAAGATGAATGCAGTACTGTTTGAGTGGAATTCAAAATTGAGTTGCAAAATAATTTGCAGTCACCTGAAGAAGTTTCTTGTAAACATCATTTTTTTTCATATTTAGTGTATTATGCTTAAGCCCTGTAGCACAAGGACATTTTTAGAGTCTTGGGTTTCTGTCATACCTAGAGCAAGCGTTCTTTTCCAGGACACACTCTCATTCATGTGATAGTAATAGCAATAACTTAAAAAAAGAAACTACAGGTCTAAATTTGTAACAAACTTCCTACTATTCTTAAATAAATTATCCTGGTCCTATTTCCAGGATGTTGATACATGTTTCTCCATAATAAAGAAGTATAGTCTGTGTTTTCAGTTTTATGCTTAGTTTTCAGGGCCTGTTATTGCTTGGCTTGCTCATTAAATTCATGTGAATGCTGGGGGAATGGGGTAGCAATTGAGTAAGTCATACCAAAGAGAGCAGATATAAATAGGTAATAGCAGAATAAATAGGTAAATTTGCACGTTATCTGAGGATTTTATTAATGCTTTTTATTCAGATCATTCAGATAATATTTTAGCAAGCAAATTTTAGAACTAAAATATTATTTTCTTCTACGCAATACTCTATTAAAATCACATTTTTCAGATTTTTTTTGTATTTCATGGTGAAAAGTATCATTTCAGTATCACTAAATAACCTAAAGACAGAAAAAGGATGGAAAGTATGTGCTTACTCAAGAGAAGAAAGATAATTCCATTGTGAATCTAATCTCCCCCCATCGTTTACATTAATTTTACATTTTTATTTAATAAAAAACATTCCCTTTTTGGTAGAGTACGTTTCAGGTATAAGACATTTAGACCTGCTCTGGCCTTTGGGAAGTGTGTAGGGATGGAATACACTGGTACCGGATGGTGGAAAAAATTGAAGTAAGAAATATTATTTCACGTTTTGTATAGAGAAAACACTCATGTTGTCTTATGTCTTCTGATAGCTATTCAGATTAAGAGCAGAAATAATCAAGATTTTCATTACTGTGTCCTGAGACACAGTTGTGGCTCCTAATGTAAATTGTGTCCAGAAGCTGAGCTGCTAGTTGCTGTGGACATATCTATGATAAATAAGTAAAATATTTAGGAAATAAAGCTGTATTTATCTTTGGAATTAGTAGGGAAATTGTTATGACTCCATTAAGCTGTGACAGCTAATAAATTGCTCTCCAGGGCAGCTAGAAGGAAAAAAAGGCTGTTGAAACAGCACTTCTAGGTTTTTTGAAGGACTGAGGTGAAAGGTACACATTTTCCGAGTCAATCACCAGACTGAAAGCTTGAGTTGTTTTCCTGCTCCGATACAAACGTGGGCTTTAGAAGCTGTGGATTTCTTCGGTAGCGAAGAAATGCTACAAAAGCATGTGTTTGCTTTGGTGGCAAGAGCAATAATCCCCCATGAAATTGTAAGTCTTCATTTTTCTGAAAGAATTTTAACAAAGTCGTTGGGGAATATGCTCTGGAATCATACCCTGCCAGCGGTGCTGATGGCAGATTCCCTAGTCTTTGGAATTTGATTTGCAATTACGGTATCTCTGAAACCTCGGTGAAGATGTGAACCTTCTGTTTTTCTTCTTTGATATCTGGAGGCCACTGGTATGAAAATTATTAGTAAGTTGCTTCAGAAACCTCGAAGGGGATTACTTTGAAAGGGCAGAAAGAGTTGTGAGTTGAGTTTTTTTTAAAGGTAGTATTCATACGTGTTGTGGTGTAAGCCTGGCCGGTAACAAACCACCAGGAAGCCGCTTGCTCACTGCCCCCCGCCCCGGTCCTGGTGGGATGAGGAGAAAATACAAAGGCAAGCTCGTGGGTCGAGACACGGGCAGGGAGGGATCACTCCCCACTTAGGGTCCCAGGCAATAGAAAGGCTCAATTGGGGGAAAAACCAAAATAAATTTAATAGACTGCAAATCAAATAAAAAATTCTCAAACGAGAACCGCTTCCCCCCAGCCTTCT
>JAVJGG010000007.1:9147820-9222702 GCA_035590195.1 Aviceda cuculoides
GGGGGGCCCCCCCCCCCCCCCCGCCCCGGTGGTGCAGTTCCTCACCCCTTGTCTCTGCAGCTCCCTCCTCCTCAGGGGGAGGACTCCCCACTCGTCCCCTGCTCCACCCCCTCCCACGGGAGACAGTTCTCCATGAACTTCTCCAACGCCAGGCCTTTGCGCGGGCTGCCGTTCCTTACAAACTTCCCTGGTGTGGGCCCTTTCCGTGGGCCGATTTTCAGTCACAGGCTGCTCCATGGCGGGCTTTCCCATGGAGTGGCGGCCCTCTTGGGGGCATCCCCTGCTCCGGCGTGGGCTCCTCTCACCAGGGGCTGCAGGGGCATCCCCTCCTCCTTCTCCTTCACTGCCCTCGCTATCTGCAGAGGGGTTCCGCTCCCATTCCAATCCCACCACTCACCGCAGGTTCCCCTTCTTAAATCTGTTCTCCCGGGGGCGCTACTGCCGTCGCTGATGGGCTCGGCCTGGGCCAGCAGCGGGTCCGACTTGGAGCCGGGGAAGCTTCTAGAAGCTTCTCACAGGAGCCAGCCCTGCGGCCCCTGCCCTGCTACACAAAAACCCCTCCACACAAACCCAAAACAACACGTCATCTTCCCTTGGCTTACTTGTTGTATATCCTAAACCTATTACTCTTAAGGAAGAGCTTTGTACTGTTTTAACTGTCTGTTTTACATTTCTGGTGTGTCTTTGACTTCAGTGGTTCAGTTCTAATGGAGACTTTCTTGGTCCGTTGTTGGTCTAAATGCCCAAATCCTATCTTGGCCTTCATAAAATTTTAGAAGGAATTTGTCGCAGCTGTGTAGTTAGTGCATGACCTCATATATCTTCAGTGGGTTCTAAAACACTTCTTCATTTTGAAGTTCAAAGGAAGCGGGAGGAGGTTTAGCACTCCACGGTGCCAGTCTCTTCCCTTAGGAGCAGTTGCTGGAACTGTAGAGGTAATTGTTTCACCAAGAGCAAGATTAAATCCAATTCAAAATGTGCACTCACGTAATAGGAAGAGCACTGGGCAGTGTGGGCATTATAGAAATATTCTGTATTGCTTTATCACCCTGAAAGCATTCTGGTCAGCCAGTTGATTTTCCTTAGCCAGCCCATGTGAAGCACCTGATTCCCTGTGACCTGAGGTGCGGAAGTCTGAGGTTTCCCTTGCTATTTTTGTGAGATCTCAGCCGGTAAGTAAACACTCAGTGGGTGCTTATTTTTAGCTGGCTGTCTAACTTGTGTCCAAGCAGATTAAAACCTTGTAGCTCACTTGCATTAGCAGTGCAATTCTCGTTACCCTCGGGTGGTTAGAGACTAGCCATGCTTTTTTACCTTGTTTCAGAAAAGTGTAAGCTTAAATATGTTTTTATCATTACTCGACCTTAACTATAACATAAATTGGTTTACATATTTTTATGAAAAGGCACTTAAATTTTTTGCTTAAAATACTACCTCCCCTTTCAGGAAAGTTATTACTGCTGTAAAAATACACTGTTAAAGTTTCACCATTGATATGACTGTAATGTCATAGAATGTTTTAGTTTGGCTCTTTTGTAAGTCTGTCATATAAATCCAATTACTTTTGCTTCGTAGTCTAGGGAGCTACATTTGCAGCGCTTATTTAGATGACTAGTACCATCAAATTTAATAGGACTGTAACTGTGACTTAAAATAAATACGCAAGTAACTGTCTGCATCAGTCCTGAAAAAAGTCTTGACATTCTAGTGAAATCACTGGCATTCCTTTGAAGGCAGGCTTGAAAGCTCAGGCTGTTCGATGTCCAGCTTTCCCCTAACTCTTAGCCAGATTTAATCGAAATGACCACTAACTGGACAATGGCTATGAATTCTGAAAGTAAAATCATTTAAAGGTTGTTTTTAAACAACATCAAAATCAGTAAATCATTCAATAGAAATGTCCCATTAGCTCTGTTTTGTAACTCACACATCATGACATGGGCTAAAATTTCAGCGCGCTGTCTAAATAGAAATTTCAGAGACTATTCACCTTCACAGACTACAGCGTCAGGTTCAACTTGTTGGCAGCACAGTTTGTTCTGTTCAACTCCAACAGTGGAAGAGGAAGAGTTCCTGGTAAAAAGATGCAGTTACTGAGGGAAAGATTGGGAGCAGAGAAGACTGTGAACATGCTGCCCCGACATAGATTGACTGTGCTATCTGTCTTGGGCAGGGGTTCTGTGAAAAACAATTACTAATGAAAGGTGTTGTTGGTGGAGCATCCCTGGTTATACTCCCATATCCCTGCACATAACAGTTATAAGAAAAACGGCTTTGGCTACATTGGGGAACATAACGAGCGTGCCTATGCTCACTCATGTCCTGCCTCCCCAGTTTCACCCTTGAGTCCCGGTTCCTGAGTCATCCACGCTGTATGTCTATTATATTAGTTGGCTCTCAGGCTCCTTCTGACATAAAGCAGCTGGTTTTCTCTGAGATGAGACCTGGGAGTAGTTCAGGGGATGTTCAGTGCAGGGACCACTCCTCTCCTGCAGCAGGGAAAGCCTGCGCTGGGGGTGCTGCGGCTCCTCGTAGTCCCCCAGTATACCTGAGCAAAGGTGGATCCTGTAAACCTTGTCTCGGGCCGTGAGCCACATGGTGCACAACTTACTCATGGCATTGTGCTAAAAAAAATTTTAAAAAATCCCTCTTCTTTTATAGCCTGTGGTACGGAATTCACGTTATTTCAGGAACTTTCACCCAGAGAAAAGAAACACGTGTACATCGTGTCTTTGGGACATGGTGCAGCACATGGGAGCAGGAGAAGACTGCGGGCAGGAGGTGCCCAGGCTGCTGTGGGGAGACCAAGTGTCACGTTGCCTGGGGGCTAGGGTGCAGGTGTCCAGAGAGACAGCCCTGGCATGGGAATCTGGGGTGTGAGGGATAGATTTTCAAAGTTTCTTGGTATTCTCAAGATATCCAAGTCCTTAATACTATGGAAAATTAGCTACGTGTTCAATTTTAAAACAATGTTTAAGCCCTAGTTAATTTAAGTATGCGGCTAAGTGCTAGTCTAAAGAAGGCTGTTTTCCTGAACTGGAGCTTTAAACTATCCAACTGTTATCTATACCACCACGAAAGCCTCCATAAAATTCCTTGCTCCTTTTCCGATCCTTATATGCTGGCTGACTTTCAGACTGGATAAATGTCAAAACTAATTATAAAACCCACAATTGTGGCCACTATTTATTTTTGAAAAAAAGAGTAGATGGAAGAATAAGAAATGAAACCATCTAAAATATTTTGAGACTTAACCTTCCCTGCTGAAGAAAAGCTGCAGATGATTAAAGTAGGCTTGTGTCAAATGGAAGTTAGGACACAAAAGTGAGAGCAGTTCTGTTGTCTGTGCCAAGGGATTTAATGGTGAACAGGGTGAGAACTGGGGCTTTCCATGTGCTGCTTATTGAAAACATATAGAAATAATCTTGTTTTACTGTCTAGAAGAAAGTTTCCATTGAAAGACCTATCGTCAAGAAAAAAATTTGCGGAGTTATACGAGACACAACCTGGCAAACTTCAAGTTCCCCGGTTAGGGGAGACTAAATCTAGACTCAAATTCTTATATTCAAATAGATCCAGCAAATTTTGTTTTGCTTATAAGCACCAATATTAATGAAAAGGATCACCCCCAGGACAGAGCACAGTTAATATGATAATTACTGGGAAACATTACAAATTATTTTCCAGTGTTCATATTCTCTTGCTTGTTATGAGAGGAATATGACTAGGGTTGTTTCAGATGGATCTTCTGTGGGAAGTGCTTCCCATTTGCAGCTGGCTGGCAAAGCTCCTTTTGCACTGTACCCGTGAAATCGGAGCCAGATGAATGTGAACATCAGAAGAGATGCTGTGTAATTTCTTAGAGGCTTGAAATGGGTATAGTGTTCCTGGATGATAGATGGCAAGACCACCAACTTTCAGGGTCTGTGGGTTTGCACTCTTGTTAAGATCAAAGCTGGACTTATGCCTGCACGTGTTAGGGTAAAAAAAAAGTGGTTGACTAGTGTGCAAAACAGAAAAATCCCATATTAACATGATTTAATTAAGTAATTTTACCTGACATCTGGGTTGAATTAACTCAGAAATTTTCTAGACTCTATGAAGTGTTTTGAGCTCTTGACAAACAGTACAAAACAAAAAATGCTAAAATAACCCCTTCAGATATCTGAATAAAATTAATCTCTGTTTTGGATTGTCTCAGCCATGGTAGCCAGGAAGAACTTCTGTCTGTGCCCTGGCTGATGTGTTTCTCTGAAGACATTAATTACTCTATGTGAGTTCCCAGGTACTAAGAATGAACTGAGATGGGCATCCTACCTCGTCAGGACTAGCGAGCCCGACTTCTTACCCTTCCCAATCCATCGAGCACGAAGGGGCACTGCAGCTTCTTGCAAACTCTGATTCTGGTGCCTTATAAAACTGCTCACAAAGCTTGTTGATAACTAAGACCCTCAGCTTCTGTTGATTAAGCATCACTGGTGTATTGTAAATTTTACTAGGAGTTGGGAGCAAACTCCTCTTCTAGAGGTTAGGGAATGCTGAAAAAATTCCCGTTTTAAAAACAGTCCCTATAAAAAAAATCTCATTATTGGTATTTTATAGGATGAAAAACTGATAGCCATTGGAAATCTCTGATTCCTTTAAAGCTATTTTCTTGAATATATTTCAAATGTAGTTGTTTTAAGATGTCTTTGCTATTTCTAGTTAATGCAGCAAGAGAAAATAACTTGCTTATGAATCAACGTTCAAAATGTTGACTAGCAAAATGAACTTTAATTTTACAGTACACATTTGTTCAGCCCACGGTTCTAGCAGAAGTTAGACCCCAAAACCTGACAAATCTAAGGGTTCATCAGCTGTCTGCTCCATTTTGAAATGGAACTGGTAATCCAAAAGGCAACATAAAGTAATGTTTCCCCATTTTGTCTTTGGAGGCTTGTCAGTTTTTATGGTGATAAGAGTTTCTTGGAAGGAAAAAACTGATGGATTTTGGCATTTGTTTTGAAGAAATCTTCTGTATTCACAAGGAACGTATATGAAGTCTGACACCTTGAACAGAAAAGGATTGAAATATTAGGTAGTTTTGGGGGGGCCTGCAGCTCCAAGGCTCTTTAAAACTGAGATCTGTGGCTTTTGCTCTCACTTTGTTGGCTTCTTTATAATTTGGTCGGTGTCTTTACTGCTTCAGTTTCAGTGAGACAGAGCACCAGCTATTAATTACTTCCTCATTTAGTCCGAATGGAAAGCAGCTAACACTCCCAGTAGTGCTAACTATAGACTGAAGTAGCACTGCAGTCATAATGAGGTTGACAGTATCACATGTCGATGTCACTCAGTAGGTTAATTCATTTTCATGAATCCATAGGCTATAAAGCAACATAAAGGGAGAGTTTTCATAATCTGAAATTATTTTTTGTTTTTCAACTGTCCACCATTGGACTTCAGACGGCCATGCCCAGCTCTTCAATGTACCCTTTCCCAAATCCTTTTTGAAAAGAGGTTGACCTCATGCACTTCTTAATTCCCTGAGAGATTTATTCGGAGAAGAGTTTGCAGCAACCTTACATTGACATCTATTAAAGAGATGGAGAAAAGTATTTGACTTCAACAAAGACTACGATACTGCTTTTCAGTCTCAGCCTCTACTGGGGAGTGCAGGTTCCTTCTTAACTCTGGCAAGACATGTAAAGGAGTTAGCATGACCATGCGGAATCAGTCACAACAGCTTTTTAATTTTCATTGTGTTTGTAATTTATGCTTTGCTGTTGGCCTGTTGGTATATATACAAGCCTGTGAACACAGCACCAGTGGAAGGGGCTTTGTATCAGTGCATTACATGTCATGATTCAAGAGAATATCAAAACGTGAAAAAAATAGATTTTTGTATTGTTTTATTTTTTGTTGACTTTAATGGTGTTTTTTCTGTAAGTTCCTTGAATGCCATTCTAACCTTGTGTGGCAAAGGCAAGAATAATTAGGAACTCAAATGTTGATGAATCTTCCTGGAAAGTGTTATATTCCAACTTCCATCAGAGTCGATGGGAGTTATAAGGGGTCAGATGCTTAGCGTGAAGGAAAGAAGAGGGTAAATTTTGTTAATATGCATTCTTGCTTCCTAATGTTCTTAAAGATATTAAGTGCTTAATGAATATTTTCAAATGGAACTAAACTTCAGGGAAGTAAGAATCATTATATTTACCAAAGGTTGTTTTCTTTAATGCCGAGATCATTATATACTGAATTAATACAAGCAAACGTTCACTCGTATAAAGAATTTTTCCCTATTTCCTTCAAATACTTTTTCTTCCACCTATACATTTTTGTTCCTCATACTTCTTACTAAGTCTCACCAGCAGAAGGTAAGTAAAACTTTCTAGGACTACCAGGTTATAGTCTATACCTGTCAAAGCTGAGCTTAGAAGGGAGGGTGTAAAAGCTCGCGCTGCGCCCATATTGCAGCTTTGGTAGGCAGTTTGTCAGTGAAGCTGCAGCAATGCTAGACAACTGCCATGGCTGCATTTTGTCTTTTTAATAAGTCAGTACCACTACAGAAGAAGTGAACCTGGCCTTGCCCTGCCTTGGTGGTAATGCTTCCATGCCGTGCTTTCTCCTGAGCTCTGCCGAGAAGTTGCTTTTCCGGGGGGTCAGTATACTTTGGCATAACAGTGCCATAATATAAGCCATTATTGCTGTTGGACGTAGCAGCGATCCGGGTGATGTCCCAGAAGGAGTAAATGGCACAGCGGGATCGATGCTGAACCGGGCAATGGCTGAAGAACTTCCATTCCGCGAGGATCACTCCGTGAGGCAAATGAATACAAAGGCAGGAGTAGCATGGACTTCCTTGGGTGATTTTCAGACAATATCAGTGAGACTTAGTGCCTGTCTTATAGGGAAAAAAAGTGACTGACTTTGATTGGCTTGGAAAAGGTTGGTGATTTCTATGATGTACAAGAAATCTGTGGGCTTTTCTGGTGTGGTGAAAATACGCAGGGTGACACTGGAAGTGCTGTGAGCAGTAGTGGTATGTGCGCATGGTTGTAGCGCTCGATGCTACACAAAACGTTGATGCCTCTAGCTCGGTGGTAGAGGAGAGAAAGAACGGAGGGAAGTGGGGCTCTCTAGTGAAACACTTGAAGAACCAAGCTTGGGAGGTTTAGTATTATGTTCTTTTACGAGAGTTAGAATTACAAATGAGCCTCTAAAAGAAAGGTAGTTGTGGTATACGTATGCTTTGTGGGCAGGAGCAGTCCCTATGCTGTAGAGTTTTGCTTAGCAGACAACTAACTTCGTCTCCCCGCCCCCAACTTTTTGGTAGGTGTGGGAGAGAAAAAGGGAAGTGTCAGAAACCTTTGTTGTTCTAAAATACAAGAATCCAGTTGACAGGAACAGAGGAGTTGCATAGATTAAATCTGAGCTTCCATCATCATAAGTAGCACTGATCGGCCATGTGGGTTGGGAAATAATTGCAGCATTGGTGCTGATTATGGAAGAACAAAGCTCGCTTTAAGGCTTCAGTCGCGCTGGCCCTCAATGTTTCAAGTGCAGTGCTTGCTTCTGCTACTGCTTGCCCCAGCTTACTTTATTTAAGGAATTAGGGAATTTGAATGTGTACAGTAGGAACTGTATTTAGGCTATGGTTTCTTTCTGTAACCTTTTTACTGGACCTCATGTATTCATTTTGCTTAAGTTTTAATGAATAAAGTCATATGTTGCAAAGAAACTCACCTAATCTACGCAACAATATTTAGCTTTCAGCTGCTTAATGTGGTATCATTAGATATGTGTCTTAGATGTCCCAATACAGGTATTTTAAGAGAATGCTGCTGATTAAGCACTGGGACAAGCCTTGCTTTCTCCATACCTTGGCATATGGTAAACTAAAAAAGACGTTTGCCCTCAACTTTTTGCTTTCAGAGGCACGTGTGTGCGCATAAATCGTGTCGGCCATGTGATATTGCAGGTTCTCTGCTGTTTGGTGACTTCGGTCTGCTCGCAGAGAGTGAAAGAGGTTAATACCATGTCACAGCAATACATCAGTTGTGGACGACTGTAAGGAGTCAAACTTAGCGTTCATACTCTCATAGGAAGTGTTGATGACTGGATCTGTGAGGTTAGATATGAGAACAGGTCTTTGTTTTCAAACAGTGAGAAGAACACTACGTGTTTCCCCACAAAATACTATTTCAAAGCTTTCAACCACTGTAGGTAGTAATTATGGTTATTTAATGCTCAGCTGAGATGAAAAACCAAGGAAGATTAGAGCTTTATGAAATGGTTTCAGCCTGCAAAAAATTCACTGACATATACAGTGTTCCTCATCTTGATCATGCTGGTCAACCTCACTGCATAATTTTGGCGAAGAATCTATCCTTGGTCCAGGGCATGGCACTACTGCCACCCCTGGGCTCTGCAGCTCAGTAGTAAGAGTATTTCTCCGGAATAAGGAAGATCTGGTTGCCGCTGCCTTTCCCGCACAACAGGATTTGAAACCACATTTCTCATCGGCATTTCCTAACTACCAGGCTGCGTAAGGGTATTTTTCTTCTCTTGGCAGCTTGTGAATGTAGCCTTCCTTCAATTCCTTTGCTTTTTCATAGTTACACTTCTGACTTTGACCACAAAATCTGCCTGAGCTGCTTAAATGAATGTAGAATTAAATGGAGTTACTTCAGAAATGCATTTGGATTGCTGTGTCTGCAGCCTTTGGACCTATTCCCATTAAATGCCTCCTGTCAAGTGCTAAGTGCTTTAAAATCCTACTGGGAATTACAAGCTTGAACTGCCTCTGTGGATGGACAAATAAAAGACCGGAAAGCTGCTTGTTTATTTTGCAATTTAAATGACCATGAACTACATAGAGATAAGTGATAAAAATGACACAGTGCTAAACTTGCTGCAAGTTACTCAAATACCTGAGTATCTCTTAGGATGCTTGCAATATGGAAAACGCGAGAATGCTTGAGGGCAATGGCAGTATGTGTTGCTGTCACCTGCCTGATGTACCATGAAAAATACCGTAGGATTGTGAGAAATAGGTTGGCAATTCAGATACAATAGACTGTCATTTTATTTTTTTCCCCTTAGGTGGAATAGGGATACTAGGAAGAGGGACATATGGTTTCCATGGCTGGAATTTCTAAGAGATAAAGTATCATATTCCTACTTAATGTGAAAAGGATTTAGATGCTACCTTTCTTAGTTTGCTTTTTTTGAAAATTCTAGCTCATATTTCATTAATTTTCTTTTCCTTTTTGAATGAGATGTCAAAACCTCAAAGTTTAGTGAAGACTTGCTCATCAGAAACCAGCAGAAGTACTAAGTCAAGGATCAATATAGTTTGCAAGCCATTGCAATCGACAGCCATTTTGTCCTACTTGTGCTTTTGGTTTTCTGTTTGATACCGGAGGAGAGGAGGCGAGTCCAGGGTTCAGGGCAGCTACAGGAGCCTGGAATAATCCTGACTGAATAGACACATCCCGTGTAAATTTGGCTAAGTCCTGTGTTTTCTCTGTGTTGATAATACCTCGGTCGGGCTAGATAAGGTTACAGTAAAGAGAAGGTAGATATGCATTCAAATTTTGTAATAACAGGCTCTGTGGAGATACCCAAGGTAGTAGTCTGGGGAAATGCAGAACAGAAAGGAAGGAATCTCTTACGGATACTTGCAAAATATGATTTGTTTTGATGTCTTTGTTGCTATGAGAAAAATGTTATTGGAGAAGTTTGTCACATAGTGCCTTGGCTTAAATAGCCGAGTCGAAAGTATCTGACATATGTAGACAGTCAGCTAAGAGAGGTAATAGTATTCCAGCTACTAATCTTCTTCTTATACTAGGCTAAGGTAGGAATGTGTATCTTCAGAACTGATATTTGTAATTGATATGGCCCTTGTGCTTACAGAATGGACTCAATGCTCTGCACCTGGCGGCTAAAGAAGGCCATGTGGGACTGGTACAAGAATTATTGGAAAGAGGGTCGTCTGTGGATTCTGCCACTAAGGTAATTTAAGTGTGTCTGTAAGTTAATTCACAAAAATAAAAAGTCAAATACACGGGAGAAATTTAGAAAAAGAAAAAAAGTACAAAATAAGATAATAATGTAAATACCCCACTGATTTGTAAAATGTTATTTCACTTATGGCCTGCGGGTCTGTGTTCATTGCTGAAGCTCATCGGTAGTAAGTGAAGAGGGAAAGATTATTCTTTGTACAATCTGTTGATGGGGAAAGCATTAAAAGGTTATAGCAATACCAGGTTTTTCATTATTTCCAGTGACAGGTCACTATTATACAAAGAGTGAATACAGCTCACAATAGTAGTATTTTTTTCAAATCTGTGAAAATCAGTAATTGACCGTATCATATTCTGTGCCTTTTCACTCAAGGGCATGATGGAAAACACACCTGTGTGATAAGTTGTTTTGCCTTCAGCCTTTGCACAGGCAGACGCATGCATGTGTCCAAAAGATTTAATCAGTATGTTGTTTGTCTATGTTTGTCATGGATGGAAAAACAAGTTCCCTTCTCCAAAAACATCTTTAAGTCACCCCTCACTGAAGCTGTTGGTAGAACCACCAGGTTCTAGATAGGACTTTGGGGTTTTGTTCTGGTTTTAGGAACCTTGATTCTTTAGTAAAGCCATTTAAATATTGCTTCCAGGATGAGAGATTGGCCTGGAAAAATACAAAGCTCTTATAAAAGCAGTGGTCTACTGCACTGCTGCTGTTTTGTGAGACATTATTTTTGTTGTGCAGTGCATCCTTTCACTTAAAGTTAACGCCTTTCAAAAATACGCATTTTAATTTTATGCCAATTAGAGAAGGGAAAAAAAGATTTATCTTCTGCATTTAAAAGGCTGGTTTCTGTTGCTTAACAGTCAGATCTTCCTTTTGTGTCTTGTACTGGGAAATCTCATTTTACATGTGATTCACAGCTTGAATTTTAGGACTTCTAGATTTCAGCTGCCTTCTACAGGACATGATCTTTGGATCTGGATGAAAAAAACTGTTAGCCCCTATTAAACTTTGCCAAGAAGCTTCTCCCATGCCCCAATCCCATTCCATAATTATTTTCCAAAAGTTATGTTAGAATGTTAGTGTTACACAACCACTCAAGAAATCTTCATGGCTGCAACTACCAGTTCTATCCCCTGTGATGTTTATCAAATATCATGGAACTGTCAGGTAGAATTGTACTCAAAAAATGAATGTTATAAAGAACTGCTAGTTGAAATTATTTCTGAAGAAGGGTAATGTCTTTAATTTTTTCCCTCCTTATAACAGAAAGGGAATACAGCCCTGCACATTGCATCCTTAGCAGGACAAGCTGAAGTTGTCAAAGTTCTGGTTAAGGAAGGAGCCAATATTAATGCACAATCTCAGGTATGATGCTATTTTCCCTTCTCTCTTCTAAAAGTTATTTGGTGAGATTTTGTAAGGTAGATTGGAGATGTTAGGCCGTGATTCCAAATATCCAAGCCTGACCAATCAAATTGAGGCTTACACTGGTAAGTAGAATAAAAGTAAAATAGCAAATTGTCATTATATACTCATTGTGTGATACAGGAACTTGCACTGTTGTTGATTGAAATCTTTTAGGAATTCCTAGTGTGCTTTAATAAATTGTTTCAGAAATCTTTAAAAATGGAGAAATACTACATCATATCTTTGAGTTGAATTTGGTGAGCAGTAACAAAGAAGAAAATTTCTCAAAGACTTGATTTATGCCATTCCTTTTCGTGGTTATTTGTTGGCGAAAAATTTGCATATGACTTATTTCAGGCTTCTGAATTCATTCTTTATGTGATCAGAAAGAATTTAAATCAAAAGATTGGAATTGGGGAAATTCACCTTGTCCTGGCAGGCAAACCAACTGTAAAAACGGCCCTGTTATTTCCGCTGACATGAAGCTCGTGGGCTCTTCCAAAACATACCAGAGAACATGGTGGTGTGGCAGACACGGACCGATAGGCCAGTTCTTCTCTCCCGGTTTTGGACGAGGCTGCGGCGGCAGCTGCTTGCCTGCCGTGATTTCAGAGCTGTAAACGGCATGGGCTGGATTCGCAGTGACCAACATACTGCGTGCTAACGAGCTGATCGTTTGTTTTTCGAGCTAGCTTTCCTATCTCCTATATCTCCTCTGCCCTATAAACAGATGCATTATTAGCACCATAGATTAATTGACCAGGTTAGCCTAACATATATTGTTGATACCTATTATTTCCGCTGTTTGGGATTAGGAACAATTTGTCAAATAAATAATTTGATTAGTGTTTGTAAATGCTACCTTAACTACGGCAACTGTGTCTGTAGCTATGAAGAACCGAACAGATGGTATAGATGAGGACTATCTATGATAAAGAAACTGCATCTTTCTGAAGCATCTAGTCAGCTTGTGTCATTCTCAAAGTAAATCATCAAGCTAACTAACAGTGTTCAAATTGAGTCCTAGTGCGTCATTCAATTTTGCAGTAATGGTGTAAGCTAAGATGATGAGAAAAACAAGTTACGCTTCAGGGGTAGATTAATTTTAAATTAAATTTTCCTAGCACTTAGTGTCTGTAGGCAAGATAATGACCCTTAGCTTAATCTGTCTGGGATATGCGAGCAGAACAAGAAGAGAGTGATCTGATTTACCAGTGCAGCTAGGAACTGCTTTGGTTGAAGAGTTTCAGGAAGCACAGCTGGGCCCATGTGAGATGCTTTTCTCAATCCTCTTCTGTAGCATATCCCCTGCTCATTGGGAACACAGACAAGTTTGTAAAAGGTTTTGGTTAGTCAGAGTCCATCCTAAGTCTGGCTAGCTCCACATCTTGCTTGCCCAGACCTGAGAAACCAAGACGTGGAGGGTTTTCCTGCTTTTTGATGTTAGAAATTTATGATGGACAGTGTAAAGTAAGTAGAGAGCAGGAGGTGAATGGATAGGTTTATAAAATGAATAGGTTTGTCTGTACCTTTATTACATATTAAAACAAGAAAGAGGAATTGAAAAGATCTTTAAGCTACATGACTCCAAGGTTTTTAAAATATTTCCTTTATTATACTTTTTGCCCCAAAGCGACTGCTAAAGAGTTCTCTCAGGACAACTGATGGTCAATTACTCCCCATGCTCTACTTCTATTAAAGATAAGGAATGTTGTAATTCCATTGCTCAAAAATTTAGCAAACTCCTTTCGTAATGACCTAATTGGATGATTTCTTCATACATTTATCAGCCTTTTCATGTGTATAAGAAGATAAAGTAATGTCTTTAATGTTAGGATTTTGAGGCTGGTAATAGGAATTATTGTAAAAATGATACTTTCATGAACATTATCCATTAAAAAGTCTTCATAAAGGCTTTACCTTATGCTGGAAAAATAAGTGAAGTTTTCTGAATAAAAAAAATCCTACTAGAATTGGAAATTGTTTTCACAGGTATTATTTTATACAGTTATTCTAGTTTTAAACACATTTATCGTTAGCACTCGATTAATTGAACGAATCTAATGGAGGACATTTTTTGCCTGGTACTGCTCACTGCTTGCCTCCAGACAGGATGAATTCGAACTGCCGTGATATCCATGTCCTGGATTTGTGCTACGTTGTCTTAATTAAACAAGTCCTGTTGACTCGAAAGGGAGGGTGAGTCCTTAATGCAGTGTGATCCAGCTGTGGGGGCCTTTGGGTTGTGTCTTTCTGGCTTGCTGTGCTTCACCAGAAGAGACGGATAGTAGCTGCTTCAGGCAGGAGCAGATGTTCAGAGGCTTTTGCTGCTGCTGCCGAGGGGACATTTCCAGCGGGAGGTGTCCCTTTGTAGGGACTGCTCTGTCATATGGTTTCCTGGTCAAAGCACCCTCACGAGCACAACAGTAAACAGTTGCAGACGGAGGGAGAGGCGCGTGACCTAGATCTATCTTCTTTTTGGTACACGTTGGATGCGCTTGGGTAATGTTTATTGATAGTGTTCAGCACTTGGAATAGTATTTGTGTGTGAGCGTTCACACACATGTTCCCATGTAGCTAGTATCTTGAATATGAATGACCCGCTGTTGCCTATATGATGGGTAGAAAGGATGCTTTTTTTTTTAAGTCGGGGCTCTGAGCAGATACCTGACAATTTGGTTCTAATTCTGATATGCCAGAGTCTTCCCTTGGAAGATGAAAAAAAAAGTAATTTCTTCATGCCCCATGAGTGGAATGAGTATAGTGAATGCTGCCTTTCTACTCAAGATTACGTTGACATACTCAAGAATCACAGACGTCATAGAAAATAAATAAGTTAGCAAAAAGAGAGAGAAGAAAAACAGAAACTTCAAAATTAATAAAGAACAGACATGTGATTTACGATAAAAGATGCAGAAAGATTCAAGCGTACCTAACTACAGCTGGTCAAAAGAGAAAAATATGGAGTTATATACAAAAAGGAAAAGAGAATGGCTGAACGGAATATGCTTGGATACTCAAATACTAAGGTTTTTTGTCAGGAAATATGTCATCGATGAAAAAGTGGAGAGAAAAAAAAAAAACGTATCAGGAAAGAGCTTAACTGAGAAAGTCAGAAATGAACAAAAATGCAAATTAAAGGTGACATTGAATAAAAAAGGGAGAAATTGTGACTAAAATGCTCAGTTTTTCTTTTTTATGTTTTATTTCAATTTCATTTTTAAAAATAGATGCTATATTGTCACTCTTAAATCTTTTAGGAACAGTTGTTGGTATTGAGGGTATATTACATACCCTCCTTGGTATCTCTGTTATTTCACACTTTATTTTTTTTAGGCCCCTGCTAAATGCCATTTGTTCGTAGTGATTTAATGCCAGTCAAGTTACTCAGGTTGCTCCGTAACTTCCTGTTTCAAGAACTTGGTATCTGTCAAGGTCATTCTCATTTCCAGTGATGACAATTTGTCATAGTGACAAAATGTCTTCACTGATGATGAAGTGATAGATAAAAGAGTATTCTCAACTCCAGCTTGTTCAATTTATTGTTTTTCTTTTCCTTTTCTCCATTAAATTGCATAAAAACACTGGCCTTTATCAAAGCTTACCGCCAGTGACATCTGAAACACCACACTGATTTCCCAGTTCGTTGCAACAACGAAATAACAGAATTATCTCAGAAACTGCTATTAAAAACATTGTACCCACTGAGATTACGAAGCCCATCTGTGCTGTCTGAGACTTAAGCATTCTGGGCTTTGATTTTATGGATTTTGTTTCTCTATTAGACTACTTTGCTTTGCCCTTCAATTTCTTGTTGGCTTTCAGAGCTGTTAGTTTGTTCATCTTCCTCTTTTAAGAAGTCTGTTCCTTTTGAGCTAATATGTCATCGCTGCTATTTTTAGAGAAGTAATTTCTATTTTGATATAAAGCCTAATTGCACAGTGATTACTAATTGAATGACTCTGCTTTCACCTGCACATCATTTGAGAGCTGAGATCTTCCTTGAGTGTGTGTCAGGCAAACGCTGAAATGAGGGCACACCTAGAAATGGCCAGAGATCTAGAAGTTGCTGGTCCTTTTTTGGCATACATCCACCTAGAATTTGACAAGTGTGCAATCGTTTGGCTCAATTAGAATTGCCTTTTGATACAAGTATTGCTGGAGAAAATGTCTTTATATAATGAGTATCTGTAAAACCTTCACTTGGTTGACTTTGCTTATAGTTCTGTGAGCAGGTCTAGATACACATCATCAAGTAAAAAACCAATTTCTGCAATTTCTCTTCTTGATTTGACCATGGCTTTTGGTCACGTATAGATCTGAATAAGCTGCACTCACTGATAATACAAAATCTTATCTGGGGACTGGATGGTGCAAACTGTAATGTAAAGTGGGTAACAGATCTACTGGGGTTGGTCCAGGCTATTCCTTAGAGCTTTGATTACGTTTCCTTGCAGAGCAGAAGGTGGTCATCCCTCGGAATGCTCTAATCTCTTGCAGTACATATTCACTTGTGTGGGCGATCCTCTAGGTACTTCAGAGTTTCAGTGGGGAATTCAGAAAAAGTTCTCAGGGAGCATTGAAATGTTTTGTTATGCAGAACCGTGGAAGTGGCATTGGCCACTTACCCCCTCCCCATCACACACTTTCACTGAGCCCAGTGGGATCCTCCTTTCACAACTGGATCACTTCTTTACCCCAAACCTATTCTTATTGTTGCTTGTGCATGAAAGCGGTAATTTTTTTTTGTAGTCCTCTTGCCAATGAATGTCTACTTTTTTGACAGTACCTCACCAGCTGTAGTCAGTCCAACCCTTCCCTTCACTGCCATTTGTGTCTATTGCTTTCTCTTAAAGTCAAATTCTACCATCTGGCTCATGTATAGGCATCAGAGATGTCCGATAACTGGAATATTAGCCTGCCAAATGTGATGGTATCCTGACTGCAATAATCTTAATAGCTGAATCTACCTGTAGACTGTCCCCTGCAGCAGTGATGCTGAGCTGTTCTGACCACGCATACCTTTATGGAATGGATCTGTCCTGACCTTCCGCTAGTCCAAACAAGGTCAAAAAAAGGTAGTCTCATGCAAAGAGTTGCATCTCTTAGGAAGAGGTGATTTGACAAATACCAAGTGATTGAGGTACAGAGAGCTCTAAAGTAAAAGACAAAATGAGGAAATAAAACTCACACCCATTGAGTAAATGTAAGGGAACTATCATACCCTGGAGTCACCTAATAAAGAAATTATTCCCTTCAATTTTAAAATTTGTGGAACTGAGTTTAGAACAGAATGTGGTCCCTGTTAGCTGCTAAGGTTGTGCTTTGGCCAGTGTTTCATGTAGGGGCCCTCAGAAAAGGAGGAGCTACCTTTTAATCATCAGATTATTTAAAGTGACCCAGATACAGAAAGCAAGGATTAGATAAATCAGTCCTCCCCCAAGCTGATCTTGTTATTTAAAAGCCCTCTGGTTTCCTTTGGTCGATATTCTGCTCTAAGCTCATTGCAAACACGTTAGCCAAGAAATATTTTTGTTTAAATTTGCCCCTATTATGGTTACCGCTTCCTATTTCAGCCATAGGAGACGCTGTCATGACTGCTAGAGTATTGTTATCTGGACTATTCATCAGATTGGAGCAATCCTTAGAGTTGCACAAAATCTCCAGCCTCAGTATGCTTTCCCAAAAAGAAGCGATAAGAGAGCTCGTTGAATGTCTGTATTCAGTATTACCACAGGAGCGAAGGGCAGATTTAGGTGATTCTCAGAGAAGTGATCAGCTTGTCTCTCTCAGGATGCTCTGTGCTTTGCTTTACCAGAGATTGCTCTCTCCATGGTTTGTCAAGATAATCTTACCTTCAGCATGGAGCATATTTTGCAGAGTATTTGCTACTCCATTATGTCAAAAGGTTTTAATGCCACCAGCTGGGCTTTCTGCTTTTGTGTCAGTATATTTAGACAGACAGATTTTTAGCTGCTGTATATCAAGAGGCATCGTTTAGCTGCAGTTCATCATTGCTAATGTAATAAAGGATCAGGCCCATTATCCCTTCACTGGAGGGGAAAAAAAAAAAAAGGGGGGGGGGAAGAAATGCCTTCTGGAGGGTTATATGGATTTTGAGAGATGTAAACAACAGTAATACATAAAGAACAAGGAAAGAACAGATATATTAATTCATTGTGCCTTAAACTAGTCTGAGTTCTAGCTGTCTCTTACAGTGATTATCAGTTAACGATAAACAACCCTTATTCCTGATCTTGAAGTATGATCTCAGGCAACCGCGGAAGTGGACTGGAGCGGGATGCCTGGGCACGCAAGACGAAAGTGGTGCTTACAGGCTGACACAGAATTACAGGACAAGAGTGTGAACATAAGATAATGGTTGTTAATGTCAGCGCATTCATGTGGGACTTTCCCTTTTCCCCGAATAATTCATGCAGTTAAAGGAAAAATAACCCTATGAGGATGGCCAGTCTATGGTGTCGCTTGCAGAAGCAGCAGCATGGTGATCCGGAGACATGGGACTGGTTGGCTTTCTCTCAAAAGCTGCTCTGAGCATCAGGGGCCCTTAAAGGAGGGTACTGAGCCAGTTTGATGTCTGTCTCTGGGATCCCAGCTCCAGCCAGAAAACAACTGAATGCGTCAGGATCTCAACCCACAAAGAGTGAAAGCTAACTGAAAATATTTACAACATATGTCTTAGTCTATTTTGTTAACTTACACTCTCTGTTACAGTGCTATAAAGGGACAAATGGTCCAGGTTGAAAGATTTTAATTTAAACAAATAGTGGGTTTTTTTCAGCTAATAATGTGATACATAGCCTCTAATATTTATTCTTAAAATGCATGAACTTTAGGAGCCTGCAATAAACCAACATACCAGCTGGAAGGGTAAGGGCTCACCAGACCAACAGGCCACATTTCACTGCTACTGTAATGACGCAGTCTGTGGCAATAAGAGCCAGGCGGTGGAAATGTTATCTGCATATGTTTTTGAGAGCGTAGGTATAACTGAGTCACAATTCAACAAATACAAACATTTTATTTATAATTTTAGTGCAATATTGTCTTTGTTCCAGCCCTCAACCATATACATAAAATAAATTGTTGGTTTCAGTACTGCTTTTCCTTTACCATGTTTGGAAGGCAAACCCCAAACGCTGTTTTGGATGACTGCCCAGAATTCAAATGTGAGACTCTGCCCTGGCTAAGCTTTTGGGCCCCAACCCATGCCCAGTATCAAGGTTATGTTTTCTTGTGCATGACTAATCTGTTCTCTTCCCATTATTCTCCATCAGCTGAGTTTCTATTACAGATTCTCTCTTTGTAAAAAAGACGTTTCCAAGACACGGAACATCTTGATTTCTGCCTGGCTGCATTTCAGGCTCTGTTGTTGCTTTGCTGTTCTCAGGGAGAAAAATCGTGATATTCGAAGCTGCTAAAATAGAATGTTTGTGCTCTTTAAATTTGGCATCTGAGCTACGAAGTGACTTACAGTAAAATACACTACCCAAGAGAGGGGTTCTTGTAAAGGTGAGGCAACAGGAGTCGTAGTGCTACAGCTGGAGTTCTGATCTCTCATGAATGAACTTACCAAGCTCATCACAAACCCAGACAATATCGTTTATCCATAGGCTTTATAATTATTGCAGTGGTGTAAGTACAGAGTGGAAAACGCTATTTATAGTACTAGGGAATTAGTGAGACAGCTGAAGGGGTGGTACTATTTTCAGTGTAGGCTTCTGTGTCACTAGATATTTAAAATTTATTTATTACAAATTAGTTTTATGATCTGTCATCTCAAATCCACAGTATTTAATTTAGCTGGTTGTTGATGTATTCAAAAGATGTGTTTACTGAATCTCCCTTTCTCATAATGTGGATATAGGACAAAACAAAAATTCCCTCCATGAAGGTGCTGTCAGCATCACAAGAATGCAGTCAGAGGGGCAGGGGGACAAGAGGGGAACAGGGTGCACTTTCTTCTTCTGTCTTTCTAGCTTGAGCCAGACGTGAAGCTGGAGCAAATCACTTCTCTCAGAAAAACGAGAGAATCTTGAACTCTTTTGCGCACTGGTGTTGGTTCAGCGCTTCTCCTTACGGTTCAGGTAGAATCAAAGTCCTTGCTAGGCTCCCAAGAAGAACGTAGAGGTAAATATTAGACTGTCAGCTGAGTGTTGCAATGGTACATTTTACACAAATAGATTTTCGGATAAAGCATTTAGAGATAAAATCAAGCAGTATGCATGTAGTACATGTCGTACCTTGGCAGCGTTGATCTGAATGCTTGGTAGGCACTACGGGCTCACTGGAGAAAAAAGTGGAGTAGTTTCCCAGGAGTTTTAGTTGTTTTTAGGAGGCTTTCACAAGTTGAAAAACAGGCTAAAAAAAGCCTGTTTAAATACAGTTGTTTTTAAAAGAAAAAAAAAAAAAAAAGGAATTTTTTAAAAATGTATACATTATTATACAGTTAATCAATATTTAGAGTTCTAGCACTGATAGTAAGCATGTTATTTCTAAGCCTTTTCAGTCGTAGATGTAATAAGGGGTAGTTTCCTTGTATCCACCTTCGCATTCTCAATTTCATGCTGCTTAAGCTGTCAGTTGGACAAGATGATCTCTTGATTCAAATAGTCTCAATCTTTCTTTGGAGTAGCCCACTGTTCCCTTGTCTGTATGGCAAAATGAGACTCCTTAGGCACCTTAAATTTGGCAACGTAAAATTACATGCAGTGAATTTCCCTTTAGCGTGTCTTTACAAATTTGACAATTGTATATTTGCTTGAATATAAATATAGATGTAGTAGTCCAAATATTTCTGAGATATTTTCCTTGAAAAAGAATGTGGATTATATGTTTGTTTTATGGAAAATGTATTTTAATGGTAAAGAAAGAGGAATGTGAATAACTGGTAAAGTTACCAGTATATAAAGCTTACGGATTTTGATGTAGGCTAACAACAAAAAAGAGATTTTTAAAAGTTAGAAGTACGTACCTTGATTTATCCTTAATTCACCCTTTTAGGCAGAGAATCTCTCCTGCTGAGATACAATCCTCTTACGACGAGTTTATTTTTAGACTGGCTGAAAATAATGCTCTGAGCATAACGCACAATAAAGTTCCCAGAATTGTGATATTGTTGATGCTATCAAGATGTGTGTTCTTAATTTAGCTTGCACTGTTGCACTTATTTGTAACTCTCGTATTGCATTGATTAAAATTAATTAGTTGCTTGGATTGCTAGAGGGTTTTTTCCCCAGAATTATAGAATGGCTGAGGTTGGAAGGTACCTCTGGAGGTCATCTTGTCCAGCCCCCTTGTCAAGCAGGGTCACCTAGAGCAGGCTGCCCAGGACCATGTCTAGATGGCTTTTGAACATCTCCAAGGATGGGGACTTCATCACCTCCCTGGCCAACCTGGGCCAGTGCTGGGTCACCCTCACAGTAAAAAAGTGTTTCCTGATGTTCAGAGGGAACCTCCTGTGCTTCAGGTTGTGCCCATGGCCTCTGGTCCTTTTCTTTCCCTGCGTAACGTTCTCCTCTTTGAGAGAGAATAGCCTTTGCTGGAGTGGTTATTTCCTCTCCTGTGGAGATTACTGGAGACTGTGATGAAGAGGAACAGTGAGTGAAGGTAGAGTTACCTTCTTAGATGTCACTAGTTTAGGCTAATTTCTGTGGGAAAATGGGGAAAACAGGGTGATGAATTGTATCTCGCTGGATAGAGGTTTAAATCGGGAACTTACTGTTCTTGTTGAAGTTGAGCAATATGCTGAAGAGTAGAAAAAAATCCTGAAACAGTCATTGAACTTAAAGGCCCCAGGAATGATCATGATCTTACTGTGTAAAATGATATATTAAGACATGACCATAAATCAGAAGATTTTATAATCTGTGTGAGCTGTTTCATGAGTAATCTAAGCTTGTCTTACCCTTGTTTTTTTCTTGTCTCTTCCTTTGTGTCAATATCTGTTCCTTTTTGGGACTTAAATTCTAACAAGAGCAGAAAGAGAAGGAGGTACAGGGTGGAAGGCAGAGCAATTTTACAAAGGCTCTCTTAAGTTACATTAAGTGCCAGGTCCTATGAGGGAAACTCTAGAGCAACCCAAAGGAAAGCACGCTTTTATAGGGGTCGTATTTTGTGCATAGAATCTTCTCTGAACGTTGCTTGAGAAGTGCACTTGCGGAATTGTAGTAAAAGTTGCAGAAAAAGCCTAACTAATTTGATTTCATTTGTGACCCTGAGAAATTAACTTTTTCGTTTCCTTGATATGAAGCAAAATTGGAGAAGGCTACCAAAGCACCAAACCAAAAAACCCACTCAGTAAGATGGAGAGACAGAGGTGGCAACTGGTCTGGGTCAGGCAATCTGCTGATTGTGTTGACCTTCTGACTGGTAATTGCATCTTAAAGAGTAAGTAGGAATGAGCATTTGCTGTATGTGAACTATTGCATTAGATGCCAGTTTTCTTGTCTTCCCTGGTAGTCTCGGTGATCTTCTGATAGTCTTGAACAGTTCCTGGAGGCCCTTAAAATAAAATAGATGTGTTCATCTGGGTTTACGTTAGCTGTTTAATCACAGGATATGTTGTGAACTCTCATGGGTCATCTTAAAAGAGGCAAACCGAGGGCAGAGATAATAGATCTCTATTTTCTCTCTTTTCCTTATCAGTATGACTATATGTGTATATATATATATATATGGATATATGGTATATAGATACTGTAGCTATATAGATACTAAAGGCTGCATCTTCATGGACAAGCATAGGTAGGCTAGTCATTCAAGCGCACTGGCTACTGATCAGAGTTTGGAAGATGTGTGCTTCTGAATCATTCGGTACTGCATGCAAAAAGTATGGTTCCTTGAAAGTCTGCCATAAAATAAAGCTTAACCAAGCTATATAACTGTTTGTAGGATTTTCTAAATGCTCTAATAATCCCTCTGCTTCTTCAGACTGTGTTCTTCATTAGGGCTTGGGCAAAATTTAATGATACAAATTCTGAGTCATATATAGACTTGCCAATTTGCATTAATAGCTTGGAGAATCATTGAGAGCTACTAATTTTCTCAAATTAGCAAGTAAATCAGTGAATGTAGTAGAAAGAATGGAGTATGAAATATGGTCTATTTGTTTAGTGTTAATTTCTCATTATAACTTTATATTATAGCAGTAAACATCTTGCAGTATACATTTGTAAGGACAATGAAATCTGAGTACTCTGTCCTCACTGCAAATACTCTGATGAAATCATTGTTTGAAAATGAATATTGTATATCATTACAAAATTAATTTCTATTTTTTAGATGATGCACAAAATCTAAATATACAGACGTAACGTAATTACACAGCCGGGCTTTCAGAAAAAGCAAAATCAAGTGCGTTTCTCCTTTTCCAGGTCACATGTTTATATGCCACAGTCAGTATTTTTACTTTAGTTCTGGACTGTGTTTATACAGTACGGGATCATAAGCTGAAGGAAAATTTATTGAAATAAAGATTCCTCATCCTGGCCCAATAAACCCTCTGTATCCCATTCCACGTGCTAGAACGAGGAGGGGAGAGGTCAGTCTCCTTCACAATGAGTCCACGGAGAATGTTCAGGATTCAGTAGAAGACACTTTGGGGTAGTGAAACAAAAGTCTAGAGAAAATATGTTTTCTTCCATTTGCAGGGATCTGGGATCTTGAGCTTTTGAATACCTCAAGAAGCAGACCAGAGGAACCAAGTATTGGCCTATAGCTCCTTGAAACTAAAAGATGAGAAACTGAGAAGGGGATTTTAGGTTAACAAAAGTAAAGGAAACCAAGGGAAGGATATGCTTTTGTTGTGGGCATTTCCGTTTAACTGCAGGACTGGCTGAGAGAGACAGAAACTTGCTGTAAAGGATAGAATCAGACGGACACATCATGGAAACGATGCAGGATGGGAGGAGATGTGGAAGTCCGGGGTCCAAGGGACGAATGAGGAGGAATTGCTCCTGCAGGGCTGATAGGTAGTCCCACTGGGCAGAGTTCTGCCAGGGAGAGAGGTAGTGTTGGGAACCCTAAAATAGGAATTTTCTGGCCCAGAGCCAGAAGTGGTGAGCTCAGGAACGCTGCAGTTAGAAGCTCTGAAACCCGTTCTTCACTGAGAAAGCAGACTTCACCCTGCCAGTGGAAAAAAATCGGGCTTGGCCTTGCCAGGGGGAGAAATTCAGGGGGAGCTTTTTCAGAGTGTCTGGTGGAGGCGGTTTTGCAGATAGACTTTGGCGTGCTGTTGCAATTTCCAAAATAAGCCAGATTTTAAGAAAATATATACAGTAGTTTTAAACTATAAATAAAGCTTGAAGAAAAAAAAAAAAGCAATGATTTTGTGTGCAAGAATTTCCTTACCCCAGATTGCTGTAGTTTCAGGTATGAGTATAGCACGAGGAGGGTATCTTTGATATAACGGGCACTTTTGTGGATCTCTCTGTGGAAAAGCATTTAATACGTCTCGGTACTAAATGGTCATGAAGTCATATATCTATTGTTTATGGTCTCCTAATCCAGGATTTATTGTCCTGATCCTCTTCCAGAACTAGGAACTTGAATTGATTAAAAAAAAAAAAAAAAAAAAAAAAAAGATTCTTTAAAGCTTTTAAGCAAATTGATTTACTCTGGCTTGAAAATTATCATATTACCCAAATTCATTTTAGTCAGTGTGATCCTTGTATTCATCCATGTAATATCAGTGCTGGAGAAGGGTTTTATAAATGGCACATACTACCTTTTAAAAAACTGCTACGTTAGACTGCAATATTTAAATACTGATGAGGCGGGTGGAAAATTACTATTAGTTATACCTAATAAGTTGCCCTTTTGATTCTTTCCGGAGTGGGAAGGAAAACCAGAACAGTGAGCCAACTCGGTTACCTGCAGTTTTCTCTGTGCTATTCTGTACAAGCGCGGTCGAAAAGAAACCAATCTGTTCATAATTGCCACTGCCAGCTCAGCCCCTCTGCCTGGCAATCCCCTGCCCTTCTGCACCTTCCTAATTACACGCTGAACAGCATTTCTTCGTTTTACATTGTGATGAGATCTCTTATTCTCCCCCCCCTCCCTGTAGAAGAGTTGTCTGAGGAGCAGCCAGGAGACCAGCACCACCTCCCTGACTCGCCGGCCTCCCAGCCCCAGGGTGGACTGGAAGAGTCTGGCTCGTTGGCCGTCTTTGTGCTTCCAGTGTGCTGCCTGGCTTCAGCCGTGATTTGGGAGGAGGGAAGCTGCCCGTCAAAATGCAGTGCGGGCTGACCTTAGTGTTAAGAGGCTTTTCTTGATGTCTAACCCGAATTTTCTCCCCAGCAACCTTAGTGAACTATGCGCTTTTCTATTTTAGTTGCTGTGAGTGTGCAGAACAGACCTCTACCCTCCTCTTCAAAGAGTGTTATCTTGTTTTCCTTTAGTTTTCCCTTTGCAGGCACAACACCACCAATTACTAGTCTTTTCTCCAAGACAAATAGCGTCCTCAGGGAGATATATTTTTACGCCAGTGCAACGATTGTCTTTGTTACAGCAGAATGAGCTCATTGACCAGTGGCCCTCTGGTAGACCCCTGTGACCTCCAGGTCCTTTTCTGCAGAATTCTTCTCTAACTCAGCATTCCCCGTTTGCATAGTTTGTTTTTCCAGCAATAGTGGAGAAACTTGTATTTGCCCTTACTAAACGACATTTCCAGTCGTTTCTCCAGGGTAACAGGAACCTTTCAAATTAGGATCCTGTTGTGTGTTGTACTTGCAGACCGTCTTGTTTATGCTGTCTATAACTGTCATAAGAGCACTCTGTTCCGTCCTTTAAGTCATTACGAAGAATATTGGATAATACCTGCCAAAGACAGGCCCCTGTGCAAAGCCACTCAAAATACATGCCACAGTTTTGGTACTGAAGTGCTGTTAACTGTTCTTTGGGTGCCATTTTTTAATTACATGTCCCAAGATTGTTGATGGAAGTGCCAGAATATTATGCAAAGCAGTATTAGAAGACTTGTTACAACACGTATGACATGTATCATATGACATACACAACATAAAAGATGTTTATTGCCTGAGCAATCTTTTGCATTTGTAAATACAGAGGGGGGGTTGTAAAGACATCACTTCTACAATCAACTGTATTATCTAGTGACTGAAAAATGAGATTTAATTTCATTAGGAAGTTACCGGAATGTTTCCACAGCAAGTTTGCTAGAAAGATTAATATTGGTTTCTCTGAAACGAGGTTCTTGGTTATCACAGTATTTACATTAATTCTGACCACTTGTTTACATGCACAAGCTTATCATGTTTTGTGACAGCACGCAAGATTAAAAAAAAAATTAAAAAAATTGCGTGTTTGAACTCTGGTTTATGTTCTAGCTGAAAGTGCCATTCCAAGGCAGATGAATGTTTTCAGAAGCATAGGCGATTATGTTCTCTTACGTTACATGGTAATCTACAAAATAGTAAAGAATTTTCTAATGCCTTTTTAACAATCTTAAAAACTCTTAGAAGAAAGTTATTAATCAGGTAGACAGCTCATTTGCATGGCTTCCTTTCATAAGGATTTTGTGGCTAAGTAATTACGATTGTTTGCATTAAGGTAGTTTAACGGGAAGAAAGGACTTGTTTCTAATGAATTTGTCTCTAGTTTGATTAACTTAGAAGATTTTTTTAAAATTACTCTATTACCTAGAGCAGATTCTTTTAAGGACTCGAGGACATTTAATGAATGTTTATAATTAAATGACAGATGAACTTACCGTACAATCGGAAGCACAGTTGCTACTTTTCAAGGTTGAGTTCCTTGATGGTTGGTGATTTGCAATGTTTCATGTATCACAAAATTTTATGTAGTATGTCAAGCCTTTGTCATCTCTACTCAGCCTGTCATGAGGTGTGGACTTCATGGTCTCCGGGGGATGTTGTCTTTGGTTAAGTTAATGTAATAAATGGAAGAGAATCTTGCTTTCCTGTCAGCTTTCGTAAAACTTTATTGCCAGCTTTACAGTCCCTGAGCATTATCAGCAAGGAATAGCTGTATTAATAATTAGCATGTCCATTGCATCTTTAAAATATGTGTCAAAAGAAAACGAGTGTGAAAGCATGTCGAGTTCTGTAGGTTTAAATGGCGTTAAACATTACCACATTAAATTAAAAAATAGAAAATTGTTCTACTTACATACTTAAAGCATTTCAGTTAAAAAATCGCAAATGCATTTTTAGCCGTATATTTATTTGGGGTTCATTACTGTTGGTATATTCCATTTTCTCATTATAATATTTTCTTGTGTGTTCTTCCTAGAATGGCTTTACTCCTTTATATATGGCAGCTCAAGAGAACCACATTGAAGTGGTGAAATATCTCCTGGAGAATGGAGCCAACCAAAGCACAGCTACTGAGGTGAGGTATATTGTTCTTTTTTGACACACACTCCTACTTTTCTTTGCCTTTATATTCAGATTGCTTGAAGTCAGAAGATTTTTCAGACAGAGTATTTTGAGAACTTTCACACTTTCATTTCAGTGAGTTGTATTTATGAATCTTATCGTTTTTTTTTTTAATGTGCATGGAAAACAAGGGTGAAGTTTTCTGGAAGTGGCGAAAAGTCAAGGGATGAAATGCAGCCTGATTCATTTGACAGCAAAATTTCCACTGACTTCAGTGAGCTCAGGATTTTCACCTTCGGTTTGTGCCCATTTCTCCTATCAGCTTCCTGGAGAATTTTCTGAAAATGAATGAGGCTTTGAAGAGAGGTCCCTAGGGCCATAGAAATTATAGGCGGTCAAGGTCGTATTGCCAAGGGAATGGAGTGAATAGTAGATTGATCATAGGCTAGGTGGAGAGGTACAACATTTCATTTGAACAGATTTACATCTCCAACAAAGCCCAAGGAAATTCAAGTATCTAGGAGTGCCATCACCTGAGCAACATGGCTCTCTTTGTGCTGGTTTTTCATTTGCACTGTAAGACCTGGGCAAAAATCAGTGAACAGAATATCATAGCGTGTATCTCCTACACTTGGCTCTGCAAGGGGTCTTCTGGGGATGGTGGTTTGGAGGCTTGCTTCAGCTTCTTCCTCAGCCAGCTGAAAAGTACGTGGAACATAATATTAATACCATAACTAGGACTATGAAGACTGTCTCCAGAAAGGTGTCTGTGTACAGTGTAAAATAGTACAGAAACAATTAGTATCAACAGTTAGTTGTTGGCAAGCTTCCTTGTAGACTGGGTCTTGAGATTTTCGATGAGTTCAGAATATTTTCTGCATAGAGAGGAAGAGTGAGAAACAGGCAAATGCATGCGCAGAAGCAATGAGTGGAGTAGGGTCTCTGTGGGGCTGGGTTCACGGAACCGTTCCGGTAGAAAGGGGCCTCGGGAGGGCACTTACTCCAACCTCCTGCTCTTGCTGAGTGAGGAGCAATGGCAGCTGGACCTCCTTGACCAGCCAAGTTACTCTGATGCTGAGGCTTGTCTGCGACTTTGTGTAACCTATGAATATTCATTATTGTCTGTGATTAGCATAAATTGGAAATCAAATGACTAACAAGGATCACATCAATGAGCTCAGCAGGCAATGAGCTGTTTTCTCCTCGGACACTTTATTTGTACTGCCGGACCACGTGGGTATAAATATGCAGAAGGATGGTATTAATTGCTAGGTTTTGGATTTAACCGCAGTGCCGTAAACCTGCAGTAGCTTCAATGCAAGCAGGGCAGACACTGAAGTAAGAGACTAGACTTCATCTCAAGAGGAACTGAATCATAAGAACTTTCTTCTGCAAATGAGAGGATTTGAGGGCCGTGGGGAAAACTCCTAGGTCACGAGGACTGCCCTCATTTTGTTTCCTCCTCTTGTTCTCTTCCTGCCGAATGTTCATTTATTTCAAGCGAAGGGGACAAGTGAATAGGCTCTGTGCTGCAGTGTGTTGGCTTCACGTGTGCTCTGTGGATATGGATGTGCCATGTGAAGTAGTAATAGGAAAGTTCCTCTCCTGTCAGAGCTTTTGCTCTCGTGTATTACTTTCCCTAGTCTGTACAGAAACTTACCCAGTCTGGATTGCCTTCACGACAGATGAATTTGAAATGATGGTGCATGTACACTCGGTCTTCTTTCAACTAAACTGCTAGTGTTAACAGCTGCTTTACTGTCCCTTCTTTCAATGGATACTGTACCATTTGATGACAGCTCTTAAAATAATCCTCTCGTGGCCTGCATATACGGCGATCACGTTACATGTCAGCTTTCTGAAATATGAAATCCCGTGTGATTGCCAGGCAACGTGGCAGAAACACACTCCTTGTGAAGGAGCTGAGGGGAACTGTGGCTCTCCAGGAGCCTGGCCCAGCTACAGCCTCCAGGCACCTGCTTGCAGCCTTTCTCCCAGTAACTTTTACTGGCTGTGATGATCAGGTACACTGGAAGCTCATTCATTAGTTTACAGGAACTGTGAGGCCGAGATTATTGTTGTTAGTGTGGCCTCTGCTTGAATACAGACACCGAGGCATCACGGGAACTCACAGTATAGTCTGTTTTAAGGGTTGGAGAAGGAGGGGAATCAAATGCCCCTCACTCTGGACCCGCGTCCAAGTCTGTCTTCTGCCGTCAGAAAGGTCAGTTCTCACTTTCGTAGGTTGGAAAGTAAAGGCTGTCTACCCCCTTATCGCTTAACTAGATCAGTTTTGGTTTCAGGTCTTGCGGAGTTGATGGTTTCAGTGACTCGAGGGTTTCCGAAGGATGGCCTGAGCCACTGTCCACTTTCACACGTGCCCACAGTTAGTCTCATGAATAGAATGAAGAAATGTTACATTAAATAAGGTGGGATGGCAGCCGGAACTGAGGATAGCGCCCAAATACATGGAGAAGGACCTTCTGTTTGGCATCAAAAGTTGCCTGTCCTCCTGTGGGGAAATGAAATGCTTTCTCCAAGCGCTGGTCAGCCCTGCTTTCCAGCAGCAATAGGAGAGGGAATGCAGAAAGAGTTGTGTCCTTTTAGAGATGGATGGAAGTTGAAGTGGTGCACATACAATAGATGATCTTGTCTGTGAAGCTTTGAAACTTGCACTGCCTTTGGATAGGTTTCTTTTCTTCTAACACTTATATATATATACACAAAATGGGAGTATGGATGAGCTCGGTTTCACAGGACCTCTAATCCAGGATTTGCTCTCATGTTCCCAGAGGCGAAAGGCAAATGCATTAAGCCATTTCAACACCTAATGCAGCCCCAATCTCAGAATTATCTTTACAGTTCAGCTGTTTCATCAGCTGTTCACCCTTTTTTAATTCACTGTACAGAATTTAATCGCTATTACAGACAGAAACCATAGTAGTATCGCTGTTGCAACGCACCTACCCACAGTTCTACGCAAAAGGGAGTGAATGTTATTAGATTACTAAGGGGAAAAATTGCTTTGGCAATTCTTCACATGTTTCCTTCAGCATATGTTAGCTCTCATTCCTTCCTAACTTGTCCTTTATTATTTTATCATCTTTCCATATTCCTATTCCAAATCAATTCTGTCTCATTCCTTTGCCTTTTACAACGTCTCTAAATCGGTTTTCTCACTTTTTGGCTGTAATCAGCTCTTTAGTCGTTCCTTATGACCTAGACATAGAAGAACTTGTTTTATTCCCTGCCCTTTTCTTTTGTTGTTACTCGCCGTGCCTCCGGTCACAGACTCAGCTGCTCTGGTGCTCGTGGTTCAGCTGCCCTCCCATCTAGCATGCGGTTACACCACGGATGCGCTTGGGCAGCGTGCAAGACCGGAGCTAGATTCAGTTTTACAGTCGGAAGAAAAGCTGTGGGAGCAGGCCGTACTTCAGCTGAGATAGCAGGTTGTGACCACGTGATGCATTTTAAAGCATTGGCAACGCAGGGCGTGTGTGGAGGAGCAAGACAATTTGAAACTACTTTTAAAACAAAGCTAAGACTATGAATGAAAAGCAGAGATGTTTTTCTGACTTTGTTCAAAAAGGACAAATAATCTGATGTTTTCCTGCTTCAAATTAGAATAAATTTTTAAAGATGATCTGGCTTTCTTGAGTTATAGTCCGTGTGTAACTTAGAACGGGCAACAGCAGCAAATGCATCCGAAGATATGCTTTCTTTTTGCAGAGCTGCGAGATATTCAGAAACAGGTTCCCTGTATATTTTTCACATTTACCTTGTTCAGTGCTCACTAATCCCTACCAAAATGTGCTTTGTGCTCCATTTTAAGATTAGAAGTAATTAAGAAAAGTACTGTAGAATGATCCCTTGCTTGTACTTGACTTAAAAACCAGATAACTCTGAAGCAGAAAAAGTGTGGTTCTGGCATGTTTGAAATCATACCCGGGTTAAAATGTTGTGCCACCGTTATCATTTCACTGGAGATAGTGGTGCAGAGGTAGGAAATGTCTGGTAACGTGCTTATCAAATTCCGTGTGTGAACAGCGCTGTGCAAATCGCTGGAGCCGTACGTCCTTCAGCTTACTGAGCACACCTTGTTTTCTTCTCTACCAGGACGGTTTCACTCCTCTAGCTGTTGCACTGCAACAAGGACACAACCAGGCGGTGGCCATCCTCCTGGAAAATGACACCAAGGGGAAAGTGAGATTACCGGCTCTGCATATTGCCGCTAGAAAAGACGACACCAAATCAGCGGCGCTTTTACTGCAGAACGACCATAATGCCGATGTGCAGTCCAAGGTAACGCGGTGCTGCCGTAGAGGTAACGGGGTAGTCGCGCGGCTGAGTGCCGATGGGCAACAAACTTTACTTCCTTTGTCCTAACGGTTAAAGGTAATTTCTTCTGCGGGGAAAGACAAGTTGCTCGACCAGTATCAGCAGTAATATATCTACATTTGCAGTGTTTAACTACACAGTAATTACCAACTACTCATCTTTCTGCTTTTTAGTTATACTTCCCATTTTTTTGGTAACCAGCTTTCTCTCATTATTTGTAAACCAGAAGACACTGGAAGGGAAGCAGAATCACTGTTTCCCTATTAAATAGGATACTGGTTTATTGCCCATGGGACCATAGGTTGTATTTAAAGTTAATGCATGCTTGAATGGCTTTTCCCATAATTAACGGCGTAACTCATTTCAAAAAGCAACATAGTTCTTCGTTTTGCGGCCAGTCTTTAATATTGTTCCTCTTTTTCCCAAACCATGCTGCATCAGATGATGGTGAATAGGACGACCGAGGTACCGAGATAAAAAATTTTTAATTATTCTTTCTGTTACTTGTAATTTTCTCTGCTCTGTGGCAATATTTCTTTATTACTTAGCACTAAAAGTGAAGATATGACTTTTTTAATACATAGAAATTCGTGACTCAGGAAACCTATTTTTATTCATACTTTGTCTTAGAATTTCTTTTTATTTGTGTCACTATTGAAGTAAACTTTTGAGAATTCACATGAGTTCAAAGAAGTCTGAAGCGAGTAATGGAGCTAAGAGGATAAAGATGCTTTTCTAGCTCAATTTCATTAATTATGAAAATGCACTCACTTGGCCTAACTAAATTAAGGTGTCTGGCTCAGCCAGAATAATGGTAAAATTCATTTTCCTTCTTTTACAATAATAAATATAATCGCATCTTCCAAGGTGAAAACTTGTTTCAGAGCATGTGCTTATTTTTACGATTGTTCTTATTACGATCTTTTAAATAAAGTTTTGAAAAGTCCTTAAGGGATAGCACATAATAAGAATTTACCTGCAGCAGATAATATTACGTTTCTCACACGGGTTCTGGAAATAGCAGTTCTCCAAGCACTTCCAGTAAAAATCATGGGTCTGATTGACTAGAATGTGTTTGTCCCCCTAAAGATTCTTGTCACATTTAGGAAAAAGAATTATTTCCAGGAGCGCGGTCATTATTTGAACGCCCGCTTTGAAATAACGGCGTTTCTCTGTTAGATGAGGGCATGAGTTTTGAATGCCCGCACCCGTGTGCAAGTGCTTCACGCTCGGTGTGTGTGCACGTGAGCAAGCAAGGCAGCTGGCGATGGGAACGGAGGGGGTGACAGCTTCTCTCTGGCATGTCCCCATGGGCATGTTCTTCGCTGTGGTAAATGGGAAGGGGGGTTACCTGTCCTTCACCGGCCATTGCGTTCCGTCTCGGGACCTTGCGTTTGTCACCAGGCAAACGCGTCCGCGAGAAGGCGGTTGTTAAGGCAGTACGCATTCGATCTGTAGATTAACGCAGTATCGTATTTGCGTGCCTAATATCCTCAGTAGACATTTCCCTGGTAATCTATCCCAGCAAGAAGACTATGAATTTAATGAGTGTTTGACTGTACCTTGACCAGGATCACCTGTGGGCTGACGAGGAAGTGAATGGAATGAGGGTAAAATAGTAGGCTGATTGCTGTAGCTTTGGGGAATAAAATTGATTTCAGAGTGCAGCACCTGCCTATATTTCTTTATTTCATGAGGAGTTTAAAATGATGATTTGTATACTGAAAGAAATGAAACCGAGTTGAAAATACAGTATAGTCTAGAAGGCAAAAGTATTTCTCTCTTTCTATAACTAACAGTACGATCTGATTAAATCAGTGTAAAGCTCTTCAGGGAAAACTCAAAAGCAAGATCCTTTCTACTTGAATTACTCATGAGACTAAAAGCTTGCTCTGTGTTCTAGCCTCTGAAAAATTAATCTTTTTTTGTGGTGTTGTCAAGCAATTCTGTATCTCGTAGCTGGAGCAGGTTTCACCTTCTAGTGTTCAAGAGGCAATAAGTAAATTATATTGTTTTCTGATGTATAGATGGCAAAGCTTCCTCACATCCTTTAAGATCCAAAGTATTTATAAATATAAATCATTATGATTCTTATACTATGCTACTAGTTTCTCATGTACACCAAATTTTTGGATTACACATTGAATTACACTGCTTTTTCAAAAAAGAAAAAAAAGCAGGAAATGTATTATCAATATTTCTAAGAGCAGTAAAATAAGAGTCCAACAACTTTTGTGGTCATTTATCCGAAACCAGTAAACAGATGCAGCCCAAAAGACCCATGTTGCTTCCAAATTGTAATAAGGAAACTTCCTTTATTTTCTTTATGAATGGCTAATATATTAATATCTTCTATGATGAAAGCTACCTTTCTTATTGGCCACTGATTCAGAAGACTGAATTGGAGAATGAAAGAATGAAACACTTTTGATAACCTCTCATACGAAAACTGCACTGTCTGCCTGAAAGGTTGTGCTATATTATAGGTGAACTGGTAAAATTGAAACGATGCATTTGTTCACCAGCAGCTTTTAAATCAAGTTCTAGTTAAGTTGATTATCTTCTATAAAATGACTTCTATAATAAGGGCTGTTTCCCTTTGTAGAGTGGCTTTACACCTTTGCACATAGCTGCGCACTATGGAAATGTCAATGTGGCAACGCTTCTGCTAAACCGAGGAGCTGCAGTCGATTTCACAGCAAGGGTACGGAGTAATTTCTTTCTCTTCTTAGATGTAACGGCCTTCAAAAGTGGGAGTGTTTCTTTGTGTAATTCTCAGCCAAGAGTAACTGAGGAACAAAGTAATGCTGAAATTGTCATGTGTTCAAAGATGCGTTTTTCTGCAGTAATTCTTAAAGGTTGCCTCCGTGCAATGCACCGGAGTCCTTGGGAGTAGAATAGCGACCAGTATTCCCAGCCCAAGGAAGCAGGCTCCAGAAAGCTGATATTCTCACAGTGTGTCAACTCAGTTCAGCTATTCTGTCAGTTAGACATACTCCAGACACACATGTAGGATTTATTGGGTTATTCATTATTCACTGTATTACTTTAATTTGATATTTTAAAATATAAACACATTTTGAAAAAGCAAAGTAAGGTACATTGCCATTATATAAATGCAACAATAGAAGTACTAATTAGTCATCATGACTCTTTTATGGTAAAAAAAACTGCAGAGCTACATAATATAGTCACTTTGCTGTTGTACGTTACATAGCTTGAAGTGTGGCATCTGGTGCCATGAAAACCTCTGGTAATCTGTACATCCCACATAGCTACCGGATCACGAGTTTTCTGTTTAATTTTGCCAGATACACTTTGAATTAGTTTAGGCTTCTGCCTTTCAGACTGACTTTCTCCTGTTGCCATTGTGGAATAGCTGCTAATACTACCTCTTCCCTCTCCCAAAGTGTTTGCAAGGACTTTCAGCCTAAACAGGACCTAGTCCTGTATACTACTGGCATTACACTAAGAAGGTTCCTCTGTGTAGGAGTCACGCATTTGTGTACTCTGTGTACGTTGCAACGATTTAAATGCATCAGTGTTTTGTGAATATTGACTCATTAGGACTCTGATTTATGTTCGTTTATTTGTCTGACTCTGGGACTGTGATGTTTGCTGCTTTGGCAGGTGCGCTTCTTCATTTATTTAAAACCCCCAAACAATTAATAAAGACTCTTGCTTAGAAAGGAATTACTAACTCTAGCTTATATGGTGTGTGCCCAGCTCTGATGCTCAAGTACATTTTTGTTTATTCTCTACAACGTGATGGTCTCATTTTTTGTGATCCGAACACAAATTCACCGCCATGATACACTTTCAAATCCATCATGCTCATTGTTTGTTCTTTTCATGGTGTAGAATGGAATCACCCCACTGCATGTGGCTTCCAAAAGGGGAAACACAAACATGGTGAAGCTCTTGTTGGATCGCGGAGGGCAGATCGATGCCAAAACCAGGGTGAGTCTTTCTATTCCCTGAATATGATGTTGTCCCTTCTTGGGAATGGACTGGGAGTTGCTTGCTTGGTTTTGGTTTTGGTTTCATTTTTTTTTTAAGCTGGAGACTGGGAACACCAAGATTCATAGCTAGGAATTCAGCTTCAGTAATTGTGTCTTGTTCTTTGTTCTTAAAGGGAGACATTAGATGTGGCTGTTATGATTCAAAAAAAAAAAAAAAAAGTTCAGCTGAACACAGCTCCAAAAGTGTTAATCATGTTCTCTTTTTGAAACTTGGGCCAAATTTAAATTGTGGCTGCAAAAATAATTTATAAAAAATTATTTGTGTAATTTTTTTTTTTAAATTCAAAATCCTACCTTTAGTTTTCAGATTGTTCTTTGTTTTATGTAGACTGTTTTCTATGGTATCAGGCTAAAGACTGGCAGGTATTGGTGATAGCAGGAGGCAAAAATATGGTTTCCTTTAGTCTCTTGTATACTCTACCTACATCATACAAGAAAAAGCTTATGAAACTGATCTTTTTGAGGAAATAGGCTTGTAAGTTGGCCCGCCTTCACGTGACACAAGAACATGTGTGCTGCACAGCATTGGGGAGTGGAGGGTCTGAACTCAGCTAAGGCTTTCAGTCCCCTGACTCCTAAATGTCTGTGCCAGTCATAGTATGCCTCATGAAAACTGCTGTAGTGGGCTGGCAGTCACTTTTTACTGAGGAGTCGATACTGGGAACAATAATCTACCCTGTGCCAGCAGCCACTCGCCTCTCCCCAGCCTAACCACAGAGAATTAGGTGACTTTCACTGGCTTCCTCCACCCAGTTGTCCTGTGGAAATGCCAGAGCAATACTGTGCTCTTTGTTTATGAGTGGTTTTGCAGTCATTCAGGACAAAAGAAAAACCCATCAGATTATATGGGCAGGGTTAATTACTTCAAATGGGATTTTGGAGTCACACAGGAAAATGTCATTTACGCAAACTGAACTGCACAGGGCTTGTTCTTGAAAGCTGCTAGTTTTAAAGCACAGATCTGCAAAACTATATCTCCCAAGTAACAGAGGATGTTTTGGAATGCAGAGTTTAGAGTTGGACATAAAAGGCTTTGTTTAATAGATAGAAAGGTAGAAGAAGGTAGAGGATATGGCAGTCAACTACCCTTGTGGTTCATTCAACCTCTGCAGTTACTTTGGTATTAATTACATCAAACATTTGTTGCTTCATAAGCTAGGAAGACAATCGTGATTATTGTGTAACTCTATATGTGATTTTGATTTCTGATTATTTATGAAATGATGTCTCTTTTGCTCTTTTTATTTATCTATTTGTTTTAATTACTGATGATGGAAAATGCTGCCTCTCATGAAGGTGTGCAGTAAATCATCCCTGGTCAAAATTTCCACCATAAGTACCTAAAATCTCATGGTAAAGAGGCGTGAAATGGTAATAATATGCTGCAGTCAGGATATTCTGCCTACTCATAAGCATAGTAGTCATACAGGAACGGTCCATTTGGCCTGTGGAATGACAGTATTGAATTCATCTATTTCCTGTTCAGTATTTAGCTACTTGTTTTAGACAAGTTGGCACAGATGATTGTAAAGGACATCTTGGATTTTAAGAGGTCAAGGTGTATTCCCTTCCTTGCTCACCCACCAAGATTGACGTGCAGTTGTGAATGAAACCGAAAGAACAGGCAGGACTTTGCCCAACGTAGGTGGAAGGCGCTAATTTTAGAGTCTTCTCATTGCCTCGGCTTCCTGCCCTTTGTCAGCTGCTACTTTAGTTCAAAAACTGCCAGCACAAAGATGTCAGTGAAAACCTGTGAAGTTATCCTAAAGCACACGTACCCCAGTTTGCGCAGGCTCCGCAGCTTCCTCTGGCTTTCATCTTCTGCCGTCGCCCTGCTCCAAGGCACGCGGTGGTGGCCGGCTGCGCGTACTGCGCAGTGGGGAAGATTCCAGAGCTTTGGTTTTGCTGCGGCGTGTCTGTGGCGCGATGTTGTCTTCGTGCCAGCTGTTTATATCGTCTCGGTGTCTTTTTCTTTTCCCTCGGCTTTGTCCGCATGCCTTGTGTGCTTTGCTATGGCCGTGAGTATGTAGGGTGTTGAAGAGGTAGGTGGTGTGTTGCATGCCATGCGTACGTGTGTTTTGTACTCTAAAAGGACAGATTTCTGCCTCCTCCACCTCGGTACTAACGCGCTTGCCTTTCCATACTCGCCTTTTCATTTCTTCTGAGGAACACCTGCATTCTTCCAGTAGGTCAGATTCCCTGCACTGAAAAACAGTGGAATTACATGTACTAGACTATTTCGTTGCCGGATAGCCTGGGCTTTTATTCTTGGTCTCCATACCGCATCAAAATAAGCTCTTTGGTTAAAAAAGTACTCGTTGCTTTCCTTTAGTTTATTTTTAACTTGCTATGTTACATGACATCTGATGATGCATAAATTAAGATGCAAAAAACTTATTTTACCAGATTTTACATGAGCCTCAGTACTTCAGTTTTGCAGAGTTAATCTGTGAAATGTTTTAATGTTTGAAAATTTTCCAGTGGAATGATCCGTTAGGAGCCCCTGTATTGTCTAAAAAAAAGAAATTAAAATGTATGTTCTTCAAAGGGAGTAAATTATGCATGTGTCCTACTGTTCCATAGCTAATGTTGCATGTCAGAGGAAAGCCCTGCTTACTGCAGGAATTGCATATTTTTATTTTCTGTACATTTCATAATGTGTTGGCTGAAAATTTATGGCATCTCTCACTAGATTATACAGATGTAGAGTTGCTAGTAAATCTGCTTGCTACACTTACATATTTCAAAATACTAATTTACTTAAATTTTTTGGCAAGTTTAACCATTTTTCTCAACTAACTACTAAATAAGTTTCTAAAATGTGGAATTTAATTTCTTTGTTATATTATGTCTAAAGCAAAGCCTTATCTGGAGTTTTGTTTGCTAAGCAATTAATGGGTAAAATTTCTTATGCTAAAACATTTCATATTTAAAATCTTAGTCAAACCTATATTTTCTACACGTTTACCGGAGTAAGAAATTCAATGGCGTATGTTTGATTAAAATTCTGAAATTAGCTAAACTTCTGACCTGTACGAGTTCCGATGGTAGACCAGCGGAGTTGGGTTTCAGAAGCAGTTGTGCAGGCTGTGGCTTGAAATCAGTGTGCAGAAACTTGTTCTCTAAAAGATGGCAGAAAGTTCAATTTATGATTAAATCAGTGTCGTGGTCAAGAGTAACGTGGCAATTATCAACTCTCACATTGAGAGAAGGAAAGCGTTTACAGCCTTCCCGAAACATAGTAAGGATTATTACAGGGAGAATTATTTTAAGCACTTAAAAGCAGAGCAATTTCCGCATGGCCAAAATATCTATTTCTATTAAAAAAATATATTCTGATATAACGGGATAGTAACAGTAAGGCTATGCAGGATATTGAAATGCTACTGACCATTAAAGGGTTTTAGGAGTATTCTTTATGAATGCAGTTTTTGTAATATCTCTGGTTTTATCATCTCTATATAAATTGTCTAGGAAAAAAAAGAACAAGTGAACAAGAACGTGAGGCTTTTTTAGCTTGGGTATGCTTTTTTTACTTTTAAAATACAGTGTTATTTGCAGGCCTTTGTCACTTTAGTGGTATTTCTGTTTTTGTGGGACTATGCAAACACCCTTAGAAGCGGGGGAGGAACACATTCACCTGTCTCAGACGCTGAAGTTGTCACACATTTTGTGTTCTTCCTATTGAATCTTGCCAACATTGAAATTCTATTTTTCTAGCTCTGGGACTTTTCTTTAGACTCCTCTTGCAGGCTCTTGTCCAGAATATTTACAGTCTTAAAAAAAAAAAAAATCCCTGGAATGGAACAGAGCAGTTAGTCTTGGAATGGAAGGCTTATTGTGTGGGAAAGTAAACATGTTGTGTGCCTGGAGCGTGGCAGCTGGAGCTGGAGAGGGGAGTAGACGTGATAATGGTGGGGAGAAAATCTGGCGTGCCATTTGTGTTGGAGAAGGGCCACAGAAAAGAAAGGAGGCTCAGCTGGAGCTGAAAGAAGTGGAACGTTGGTCACAGAGATGTAGGATACCAACAAGAAAAGAAAAGGAAGGGAGCTGCAGGGGGGTGGAACTTGGATTTTGGTTTGGTTTGGGGGTTTTGTGGTGAATGTGCTGGAGACACCCCTTAACACTCATTCTGGGAACCTATTGACATTTATTTGTAACAGTGTCTCCTTTTGTATATATGCATCCTGACAAAATAGGCACGTGCTCTGCTATTTCCACATGGTAGTGGATTTTCTACCATAAAGCCATTGTAGCAGGATCCTCACCCTGTCTTGGCACTATGCTATGTTTACGGTGTTTTTTTTCCTGCAGTAATGCTGCTGCGACATTTTCTCTTAGTCTTCATGCGCAGACCACTAATAATTCATTGGCAGTTTTTGCCATTTCTAAAGCAATGTCAGATTATAAATATCTAATCACGATGCAGATATTTCCTGTAAAAAATATAGTAGATTCATACAATGTTTACAAGGGAGCGGGAAGGGATGTTGTACAGATTATTTAAGCAAGCTACATCGATAGTGACTCTTATTTAGATTTGAGTTAATATCTTATTACGCAAGCAAATGCATGGTATTTTTTTTTGCCGTATTTTTTAAATTTGTACATTGAATGGCAGACCTGGAAGAATACTTTAGAGCGTGGTTAAATATGCCAAGGCTCTGAGAGCTGAGGGCAAGAGGGAGACTTGCTTTGTTCATTTTTACAGAGATGAGGTTTCATAGTAATGAAAAACGAACAAATGAAAAGGCCTTTACTTGTGGAGAAAATTTAGACAATTTTGCATGTCTGACATACAGAATACTAAAATTTTATTTCACCCTTATAAAAATGAGAATATGCAGCTGCAGTTTAGAAGAATTCTTTGATAATTTGGCCTTTGATGTTCACGTGCTATCATCAGACTTCATTCGAATGAGCGCTGAATGCGCGCAACTGTCCTTCTGTAAGATGCTTCCCCTATCCTTTCCCGTTAAGAATCTCTCGTTAAGCACAGCTTCTTTTTATCTCAGTCTCTGGTAAGCTGAAGTAAAGCATTTTAATCAGTGCGAAATGCCCCAATAATTTATCTTCCTGAGCCCTGCAGTTAGGAGTCATGCACAGAATCCAGAATTAATTTTGCAGGTTAAAAAATGACCACTGATTGATTTTCAAGAAAAAAAAGGCAGAAGTTTACCTTCTCTTTTGAGAGCCATTTAAGAGGAAATTAGGAGTGATGGAATTTCATGGCTTCCATACATACAGAGGATTGTAGTGTCATTTTTAACAGTGACCCAGCTGTTGGTTCCATTGCAAAGCGTGAGCTAGGAGAGTACCACATATGGGAACAACAGAACACCAGGTGCAGGATGTCAATTGGAAGATGAAAACATTTATCTTTCCATTATATACTATTTGGGATGAGGAAGTAAACATTGGACTTTTAAAAATATAATATTGCTGAATTTCTTGTCTCCTGGCACAGCGGCCTTTGTTATTTATGGGATATCCATTATCTGTGCTTCAGAATTTGTGTCTCTTTGACCCAGTGTTGTATGTCCTGTCGAATGATGCGTTTGATATTTTGGTCAGCAAGTGTTCTTCAATTTACATGGTGTACCAGTTAGCAATGGAGTGATTAAAAAAGTACGTAGGCATACTCCTGCAATGGATTTCAGAGCACTGAGGTTCATTGCAAATAGATAACAGTGCAAAACAGGACTAATTTGGTCTACCAGTGTGTCTCTTGATGTTGGCTAATGTCAGTTTGTCCTCATTGTATTATGTACTAATTCTTCTGCTAGAGCAGCTCTTTGCAATTTCCCTCATCTTTGAAGAAAACATATAAGCCAAAATAGAATCTAAGATATTAAGTATACAATAATTTTAAATTATATGTGCTATTTTCCCCAGGGAAGAAAGAGGGAAGAGGGTTATATGGCAAAGCTGCAAAGCATATTGCTTCATTCACCTACTGGAAAGTGCACAGATAGTAAATGATGATGCATTTATAAAAGCTATGATAGGATAGAATAGGATAGGTAGCAAATGTTTATCTCTACTTTCAGAGGTAATTATAGATAAGAACAGAGGAGAAATCAAGCTTTTTAATGACTTTGTTTTTATTTTTGTTTTAGCTAGACTTCCTTGTGGAGTTGGTGTGTTTCTTAGCTTGTATTTTACTTCTTTCTTCTCCCTCTGGGGATTTGTCCTGTTTTTTTCAAGGGTTCCCACAATTCTACCTTTCTTTTCCTGTTTTACTAAATAGAATAACATCAAATTCACTATGCAGATAGGGAAACTGAACCTCCCACGTTGATTAAAGAAGTAGAGCACAAAAGGCCAGAAACAGGAAAGAAATACCAAACAATTACCTTCCTTAGAAATAAGTTTGAGATATATTCTCACCTTAGTAATGCTAATGGGAATTATGGGTATGAATCCCTCTGGCAGCAGGATGAAAATATACCTCAGTTGTGCAGATAAAGACTTGATTTAGGGGACACAGAAGTTTCAGTGCAGAAAAAAGAGATCAGCTAGTGACCCCCAGTTCCTTTACATTGACCCAGTCTGCCAGGTGTTGAACAGCCTTGAATTCTGCTTGCAAGTTTGATCTCGCGTCTGTTGAATTTCGTTGCAAAGCTTCCCTGGGATCTAGTGATGCCTCTGCCCCGGAGATAGTGAGCGTCAAGGCACACCTAACCCTGTCATGTCTTTCTGAAAAGTCTCTGGAAACTGTAGATAAGTAAGGGAGAAAAAATGGAAGGGAGGACTTCAGTTCTTCACTGCAGCGCAGCTTTGTTGCACTGCGAACTCAGAAAGGTGCTCAGTGCTTTTGAACCTGAGGATAAGGGAGGATCTACTTCTTGGAACTACCTTTTGTAGAGTATTACAGGGCTACGTTTGCATGGCCAAAATGATGTTGCAGCTGCAATGGCACTGTGCACTCTAGAGCTACTTTGACTTTAAAAACGTTAGTAGTAGAAGTAAAAATATAGCAATGTAGACTTCTTCCAAACTCCAGCAAGGCAAACAGTCTATCTGTGTATGAAGCAGGATCTCTAACTCGTACTTAAGGCCATGATTTTGCATTTTTCCTACTTTTTAAACTTCTAAGTGATAAATCTGTCTCAGACCAGTAAGTTCATCTTTTAATCAGGCTGTTATGAATTCTTCAGAAAGCACCCTAGAATAATAGCATCTACCTCATCTAAATGAGCAGTGTGTCTCAAAGGGAGAAGGCTTTTCTTGTGATTAAAAACTATTACCATTTCACCCTTATAAACCTATTGATGACTTTTCTGACTGCATGCCTGAACAATATTGAGGTCTAATGAGATGAAAACTTGGGCTTCTATATCTTACGTATTTTCTTTTTTCTGTCATTCAGCACTAATATCCTTTTGCAACCATTTTTCTTGCCTCATATTTCCTCTATTTTTCTGTCTGAAGTCCAAGCTGTAGCAGAATTGCCTAGAATGCACTCTCCTAACTAAATGTTACATTGACGGATCTTTTGCTACCACTGCTGTAATCATTACTGAGTAGCCTAAGCATGTCTTTTGGTGTAAGGTGGCACTCTGCAATGGAAAAAATATTGCGAAGTTGGTGGTCTCACAGCAGTTTCAGCAAAGAATTGTTAGCTCTTTGTTCACCACTCAGTTGCAGAAATGAAAGGGTTTTTTCTGTTGGTTTCTTTTTCTCTGTTTTAAAATCTTTTCTCCTGCTGCCTGTTTAAAAAAAAAATAAATTCAACAGTAAATTTTGTCATATGAACATTTCTTGTTTCATGCCTGCATCCAAAGCAATTTAAAGGACAAGGACTGATTAATGGAGCATCCTTGGCCCAGTACACATAATCCAGGGAGAAGCAATACAACCTCAAAGCCGTGCAGAGGAGAAGGAGGGGAGGAGGCAATGCATGGTCACATTATCCTCTTTGATAAGAGATTTCAACACACAGTGGGCTTCCTCTCTGAAACAGTAACCTTAAAGTGTCCTTTACTGGTGCAAGGAAGAACAGGGATGAAACTTCATGTGTTGGAGCCAGCTTGAGTTAGGAGTCAGAAAAACCAAGGAGCTTTTTCACGTGCTTGTGGGGCTGCATTCCTGGAAGGGTGTGCCTCAGAGTGTCAGGACAGACAGCTGGGGATGTGCTCATTTGTTTTCCCTCCTTTTACTTTAAGGATGGACTCACCCCACTCCACTGTGCTGCAAGAAGTGGACATGACCAAGTTGTGGAGCTGCTGCTGGAACGCGGTGCCCCGCTGCTTGCACGGACCAAGGTGTGTGTCTTATTAGAATATGTTAACAGCTCTATGTAACTTTCCACAGAATTTTCGATGTCATTGAGAGGACAAGGAAGAAGACAGGAACATTTCTGTGCTCCCAAGGGAAATGTATTAATGGGTAGAATGATCTGAAATAAGGTTTTCTTACATAATTAGGGACTATCCTTTCCAAATATGTGAAACTGTATACGCTTCTTTGCCCCTCTCTATAACATCAGACTAAACACATGCTATACAGTGCTACTGCAAGCACTTCACTTGTGTTGCTTCCTCAGACCGTAGGACACAGAGATTGCAAAGCTGGGTCAGTCACTCCTGAGCGATGATTCCTGGTATTTATTTTCCGATCCTTCATATAAGCTAACTAGAACCTGTGACTTGCAGCTTCTCCTAGTTGTTTTCATGGACTATTTCAGACTTGGAAAATTATTTCAGTGTGTTCCTACTGATTTCTGAAAAGCACACATCTAAGATTAATGCATTTCCTACAAATACTGTCCCTTTGGTCAAACTAATGAGAGAAAGATACCTGTAGTACAGTAGCAAACCCTGCTGAGCAGCACTTCACATCAGTAAATTTCGGAGTGCCTGACAAAGGTAGCTGGTATCATCAGCTGGAAAACAGTGAGATGGAGTATTGCAATGATATGCTTGAGGTCCCCATGAAGATCAGGAGGGATGAACGATTTAAATATTAGTTTCAGACCATTGCACGGTTTACTGGGCCCCACTCCCTCAAACGTGGCTCAAAACAAAGGCGATTGGTGTATTCTGATGCATAGTTATCCTTATTGGAGACTCAAGATTTTCTTTTCATAGTTTTTGGGAGGTTTTATCCCTGGGTTGCAAGCATATCAACTACATCAAATAAGGATGGCTCAAGCTATGCATCCTTGATAGCACCGAGTAGTCCAGGTCATCTGTTTGTGCAGGAGGGATCCACAGGGAGATGGGAATTGTAGGGAAAAGGTTCCTTATAGTTTCACTGATTTCTTTGATGGGAGAAGGTGGTTAGGTGAACACCCTCACTTCTCTAAGAGGTAGAGATGCTCAGAAGAACAGACCTTGCCACATATATAGTGCGCACTTCAGGCAGGATTGCCGATGTTGCCAGTCAGGACAAAATACCAGCATTGCTGTGGCAGCATCTGGATGTCCCCACGGCGTTGAGGACTGAGCAGAGCAGAACTGTCCAGTGAATAACTCCCTCCTTCCAGGTGACAAACAATCAGTTTGATCACACCAACTCAGTTACCTGCTCAAGTCTATGTTATAGTCTACCTTCAAAGACGCAGTGCTTTTTTAAGTACCTTATTGCATGTAAAAGGAAATTAAATTTGGAAGCAACTTCCTCTTCTAACTTACAGCTGAAACAGGTGGTTCTAACCTGGAGATGGACAAATATGTAGATGTAAACCAATTTTTTTTCTGAAAACAACTTGTTATTAATAGCGACAATTCTCTTTCCTCCTAATTGTTTATCTTCAATGGACTTAAATATTTACAAAAAGATCTATTAAAGCCAGACAGGGCTATAAAACTCTTGCGTCCACTCCCCTTGGAGTGTTACGGTTTGAACAAAAGGTCCAACCATGGTGGTGATTGAAGGTATCGTTACCCAGAAGCTCAAGTGTCAGGTTTGTCAAAGTAATTTTTTTTTCATTGAGCACTTAACAAACCTATATTTTTTTTTTCTTTAATAAATATGGTGATGGGTAAGTAGGTGCTTTCCTGCTAATTAACATACAACCTATGTCTTAGTGTTATGATGAGTATCCCCAGAACTGTCTTTTAAGGTCAAGATATATTTTATTAAATCATGAGGCAAGACCCTTAGATTCTTCTGCTTTGATTAAATTCTGATTTTAGTTAATTATATGATGTTCCTCTAAATTTGCCTGCATTTGCTGGAAGGGGAGGGGTGGCTATAGCTTGTTTCAGTTTTTCTTCCAGCCCATAGCTCAGAAGCGGCTCTGTTTCAGTGATGAGGGTACTCTGCAAACTCCTGGTGGGATCCTTCTAATATATGCCCCAATCGAAGTGGGAGTTACTAGAAGTTACTGAAGTTTCTGGTTTCTCTTGCTGCAGAATGGACTCTCTCCACTTCACATGGCGGCCCAGGGGGACCACGTGGAATGCGTCAAACACCTACTGCAGCACAAAGCTCCCGTGGATGATGTCACGCTGGATTACCTGACTGCCCTCCATGTGGCCGCGCACTGCGGCCACTATCGTGTCACCAAACTCCTTCTGGACAAGAGAGCAAATCCCAATGCTCGTGCCCTGGTAAACCTGTCCCACCTGTATAACGAAGTTAGCCAGGGCAGATGAATAGCTCTTACCGGTAAAGCTAAGTGAAAACTCTGTCAACAAACTTCAACGACCTTAAATAGTTCCAGTAACAACAGGGGTTGTCACAGCTGCTGGTTACCAGTATTGTACGTCGTATCGTTAGGCCTAGTCACAGACCACGTCCCATGGCAAGTGGCTGTAGTACCAGGTCTGGAAGCTCTACAGAGTTCCTAAAATGAGAGCCATTTCGAGCTGATGCTAACACAGGCATTGGTATTTTACTGAATTAATAGTTCGGTTTTCCATACTATGTGGTAAGATACACAACTAATTTCTAAGCTTTCATCTGAATCAGTAAGTTAATCGGCATGGAGAAAATATATTAAAAAGCTAATATTTCTGCATTTATCAAATTATGACATTCCCCTCTATTAGGTGCCACTTTACTTCCTTTCAAAAAACAGTTCTTCTGATGCTTACAGGAAAACAGGTATGATTCCTTTCACTCACTGCTCAGACCATTATCCCCTAACTGAGAGAAAAACATCACATTTGGCTTTGGGAACATATAAAGCTTTCAAGAGTCTTTAATCTATCCAAACCCAGACAAGACTCCAATTTTCTCTAATAGGAAGTGTCCCCGTGAGCTGTTAGCTGGATGGAAGGTAAAAACCGATATATGACACTCAGTGGGGGAAAGAAAGAGACTGTGAACACTTGAGATACTTCTGCATGGCAAGAAGTCTGCCATTACTTGCTGTATTCAGTACCTCCACAGAATTTCCAGCGCAGGCCAGTCTGATGTCTTCCCCAGCTTTTAGACTTCAATATGACCCTGTGTTTTTCTGTGTAGGTTCCCCCTATCCATTACTTCCTTGGAACTGGCTTTTTATTGATGCATTTTTCTTGGCCCATCTATACCTGCAAATCCTGTAACCCCTCTTGCTGCTTCTTTTTTTATGCTTTTCTTGTTTTGTCTTTCTCAGTATCATGTTCACTTGGTTGATCTTTTTCAATGCTGTTTTCATCCTTTCTTGTTTTTCTTGCCAGTCTTCTCATTATCTTTAGCTGTACTTTCCTCAGCTACCCACACATATATATTATGTGCTAAGCCCCACATCTTCTTTCTTTCCTTCCATGACCAGAAATAACGCCTTCTGTTCCTCCCCCCCCGCCCCGAGAAACATCTGAAATGAAAGGAGAACAACTTCAGGCTGCTGCCTCTCTGCTCTCTTCCCTCCAGACTGTTGGTTTTTCGCCCCCCCTCTCTCTTTTTCGTTTTGCACTGGGGACTCGACGCCTCTGGCTTGTTTATAGTATTTAATGTATTAAATGATGCCTGTAATTTCTGATACTGATATGTTTTTTCTGCCTTTTTCTCTCCCCCATCCAAACTGTTCCTCGCTTAAATAGAAGTAGCAAAATTAAATCAACTCCGGCAGTAAAATTAAGTGAAAATAGGGAAACTTCTGAAACACTGAAACTCCCTATGAAATACATTGAGAGATGTGCGGGGGGTGAAATATCTAATGGTTTTGATTCCTTCTTTAGAAAATGGAGAAGGATAATGATAGTAATAATATTCAGCAGAGTCCTGTGATGGAATTAATTTTACAAATAATTCATTTTCAGTGAGATTTAAAAAAAAATTGTTAATGTTTGCAAAATTATTTGGGGATACAAGCACTATATGAGTTCTAAGCTTTTTCAATTTGTATATGCTTTAAAGCACCTTCAAAATCAACTAGTAATTAACATTTCCCTTAACAGAAGCTGACTGTAGAATTATCTGTCACATGCCTCTTTCCATGAGCTAAGATGTCACTGATACGTTCTGTTTACTGCTAGTTGATTGTTTAGCGATACTGATCCTTTTCATTAGAAAATATGGCAATTTCTCAACAATATCTAAGAATGTTACCTATGTTTTTCACTAAAATGTTCACATATGGTGAATAATGTGTTTGCTTAGCTTTAGGCACACACTTAACCTGCATTAACTATAATAGTACATAAAAAAAAGCTTGAAGTCAAAGCACATACTACAGTATAAAGTATGAAGACTTGCTTTGATTTGGCCCTCAATCTTACTGAATAAGCATTTCTGAAGAAATGAATATGAGCTGCTGGTGAGCACAACACTAAACCTATTGTCTCACAATACAAAAAATACTAGCTTGCAGGCTCGATTGAAGATGTTTCCTCCCCCCGCCCCTTTCATTCTTGTCCCTGCCCCATTTAATTTTAATTCAGATGAGGGCTGACACCTTGCTTACAAGGCTTCATGACTCATCAGGGCAGGAAGGGGGGCCACAAATACTTCAAGAGTGAACACTTTGTGTCGTGAAAGCATGGCCGAAGTAATGATTATTTATTTAAGATACCTCACAGAACGTGCGCACACACACACACAAACATGAATACAGTATACTGTAGATTGATGCATAAATATAAATACACATAGATGCTTAGGTTACAAGATATTAAAAAACCCAAATAAAATAAGGTGGAATCTGGAAGAAGTACTCTGTTCTTTTCCTAGAGAGGTATAGAATATGCTTTATACCTTTCAGAAGACACTAACTGATTTCAAAGCGATCACTAGCATTTCTTATATTTTCCTTTTGTTAGGCAATCTTGGGAACCACGTTAAGTCATCCTTACATATACATGCGTGCAACCTTTGGAACCACATACATAGAGACGTGCACGCATACACTTGAAAGTCAGAACGGGCATGTCTGTATTTGGTTTTTGAAGGTGGAAGTTCAGTTTCTCTCCATTGCCTGAGAAGAAAGCAGCGGCACTGCTTTGTTCTGCCTCAGACTATTGGGAGGTGTCTGTAATTCATAACCTGTTGTGCTTAAAGAACAAGTGCTTCTGGTACTCTAACACTTCTGCTCCCAGTGTGCCAGCATGGAGCTGTGTGGAAAGTGTAGCTGCATGTTTTTAACTAACATGACTGTCTTTTGCACAGAATGGTTTTACTCCACTGCACATTGCCTGCAAGAAAAATCGCATCAAAGTCATGGAACTCCTGGTGAAATATGGGGCTTCAATCCAGGCTATAACAGAGGTAGAAAAATGTTTCATATCCTGAAGAAACATTTCCTTCTCTCTCTCCCTTTTTGCTTCTTTTTTTCTCTCTCCTCTCATGCCTCACTTTCACCTATGTTTTATTTAAACGAAGAAGCCCCTTCCCTACGCCCGTGCAGAGGAGTAAAACTGCTCTTGCTTTGTTTCGCAGTCGGGCCTCACACCAATACACGTGGCTGCATTTATGGGCCACTTGAACATAGTCCTCCTTCTGCTGCAGAACGGAGCCTCTCCCGATGTCACTAACATTGTGAGTATGGCTTTGACTAGAATCATCTGTGCAATACCTCCTCCGAAAAGGGTCTGGCCTACCATGTAGGTCAACCAAAGGTCACATTTTAATGATACCTTCTGAATTTATTGCATTTTAGGACAAATTATTCTAGCACCTTTAGTGAAGAGGGGAAAATGGTGATTGCATGTGTTATAAGCCATCTGTGGTTTTATGTATTCTTCAACAATGCTCGAGTAGGTGAAGTTTCCCTTAGAAACAGACAAAGCTCACCAAATACATCCAAAACTGTTATAAGCCAAGTCACAGGCAAGACTGTGTTTCCGTTCTGAAAGATGAAATTTAAGTCCAAATGGCTCTAATTTCTGCTTGCATAGCTTCACTGGCTGCCATGAAATTGTCATTTGTATCTGTGAAAGGGTTTAAAATGCTTAAAACCTAACAATTAAACAAAAAGTAAAAATGTTAAACTCAAGATGTTCCTCTTATACAGGAAATTCCAGGAACTGGTGCCTTTTGAAAGAACATGCTTAAATCTAGAAAATGTGACCTTTGGGAGGTAACACAAAATGCAGAACCTGACTTACATTGAAATCGGTGTTTGTATACCAATAGCCTAGTTACCAAGAACGTAACAATAAAAAGAATGTGATAGTTTTCTGAGCTGTATTTCATAGGTATCTTACTGTTCAAGTGTCTGTATAAACAAATATTCAACTTATGACCATCTGCACTTTGAAAGCAGCTTTTTACCAGTAAATAATGTTGTAGACAAGCGTTTCCAACAACAAAACAACAACAAAAATTTAGTAATCCAGGTACACTGGACTCATATCAGTTTTTCTCAGTTAGAAAAATCTTATATGGAACCTAGTAAAAATGTTGAGCACACAGAGTTGTTTGCTTGAATCATTAGAACAGAATTTTCTTACTGCTCTCATACTTTTTTTATAGAAGCAATCTTTACATGAAAACTTTATTGATGATATGAAAGCCAACAAGAAATGCTCGTGGAAGCAATTAAAAGTATTGTGTTACTGGACATTTGTGTGCAAAGTTTAACACTTTACAATTTATGCTACACAGGTGTCTTGGCTTTTACTCGGTAAGCTGAAGTTCCCTGTTGAATTACTAACTCTTTCCAAGAGCTAAATTGCTTTGCTAATTCAAGTACCAAAGGGTCGTTACAGAAATTTGATCTTTAGAGTGTGTGAAATGTAAAACTTACACACATTTTAAACAGCTCATTCTTCAGGTAATAAAGTTTATATAGATGAAATTCTCTACTAAGATTTGTAGCTAGGGCTGTGGGATTTTGTTTGTTGCCTATTTACTAACCACAGCCGGTAATACAATGTTAATTTAAAAATGACAAGATAAATTAACTCCTGGTGAAGAGGGTTTGCTTTAATTAGAAATTCATAATAGTAGGCAAGCGCAGGCTGCTTCTTTCCCTACATTTGGGCAAAGGACAAGAAGACATGATTCCTGATTCTGATGCAAAAGGTCTCGACCAGAGTGTTCATTTTGGCAATTGCAGTTTAACTTGATATCATGGGGGTCAAGCCTTACAAAGGAATATACTCCAGCTCTAGAGTGAGGAGAAGGAACAATTAACACAAAGAAGCGATCAGTCCTGCTGTGTTGTCATAACGTAACAGATAAATACAGAGCTCCTGGTTGCGGAACTGTCCCAGTACCTACTGTACCAGTTACTGATCAGCTGCACAGGGACTGCTTTAGTCCGCTTTAGGACAGTGCAGTCAAAGAACGTTGCACAGGGCAAAATTAAGCTAGAAACGCCACTGTCAAGGAATACTCATTTTCAGTGTTCCTTTGCAAACCTGTGCAAGAAGTAAATGCTTTGAATGTATCATACGTACTTCATTATCCCTATCTGAAATTCCACGTCACTCCAGTCAGCTTTCCAAAACTTCACATTCTCCTTCAAATTCTGTGGGCTACAAGAGGCTTGAAACAAGATTCATTCCATAGCCTGCAGACAGAGCCACGCTGCTGAGCACAGATTTTACACATTTCATATGCTGGCTCAGTTGTGCACAGCCATTGCAAGGCCTTTTAATGCTGCCAGCTCTACACAGTGTGCAGGAAGAGACCATCTGGAAAAATATCCCCTTCCATCTTGAGGCTCATGTGCATCGCAGTCCCTTGAGAGAGACAGGCTCAATATACTCTCTTATCTCCTGTGCGGCACACAAGCTGATGCACTGTTATGTAGAAAGCTGAGGAACATATGTGACCAGGGGAGTCTATATGGCAGAATTTTCTATAAGCCAGGATTTCCATTCTGACCCTCTGTAGTCTTGGATGACGTTTGTCTGGGATCACCGACTTTGCAAACCGGAGCATACCCAGGCCCAGCGACATGTACACACACAGCCTTCTAAAGTGCCTGTTACTGGGTCTGAAGCCAGGTTCTCAGCTGGCGGAAAGGCGGGTCTCTGCACGAGTCGACCTGGGTGGAATTTACACCGTCAGAGCCTTGTTTCTTCATGGAGGTTTAGGACACTGAAATGCTTTTGCTTTTCCGCAGCGTGGAGAAACTGCATTGCACATGGCGGCACGTGCTGGGCAGGTGGAAGTAGTTCGCTGCCTCCTGAGAAATGGGGCCCTGGTTGATGCCCGAGCCAGGGTAGGTGTTCTGCTTACCATTTTTTTTGCTTTCTTTTACTCTAAACCATAGCTGAAGCAAAGGGGCAATTTCATTTTTATTTGATCTGTTGCTTCAATATTAAGCATGCCTAAAACCAGTTCTGAAAACAGTAACCTATTTATGCACAGATCTTCCAAAGAGAATGTGTGTGGTGGGCTGACCCTGGCTGGCAGCTCAGCCCCACTCAGTCGTTCACTTACTGCCCCCGCAGCAGGATGGGCGAGAGAACTGGAAGGGCAAAAGCGAGAAAATCTCTTGGGTTGAGATGAAACCAGTTTAATAGGTGAAACAGAAAGAAAAAAAAAACAACCCACAAAACCATCCCCACCTCCCCCCCAAGTGATGCAAAGGCGTTCACTCACCACCTCCCACAAGCGGACCGATGCCCAGGCAGTCTCTGAGCAACAGTTCCTTTGGAAAAACTCAGCCCCTATTTTTATTGCTGAGCATGACGTTATATGGTACGGATGATCTTTTTGGTCGGTTCAGGCCAGCTGTCTTTGCTGTGTCCCCTCCCAACCTCTTGCCCACCCCCAGCCTATTCCCTGGAGGGACAGAGGGACAAACGGAGAAAGCCTTGGCGCTGTGTAAGCACTGTCCAGAAACAGCTAAAACACTGGTGTGTTATCAACACTGTCTTGGTCAGAAATCTAAAACAGAGCACTGTACGGGCAGCTGTGATGAAAATTAACTCCATCCTGGCTAGACCCAGTACAATGTGCCCGACCCAGACCAGCATTAGTTGTTCTGTCAGAGCAAGGATGTGCACAGCCGTGTCCTAAAACTAAACATCAGAGGTTCTGATAGCAGTTAGTGCCAGATTTTGAAACCAAGGGGACTGTTTGTATAGCAAGGTAGAGCTGTTGTAAAACAAATTAAGAACACAAAGGGGAGCAAGTGATGCTCACAGTGATATGCGCTATCTGCTTGATAAAAGGAAAAAAAACATGTTTTTCTTCATAGTTCTCTCTGTTCTAATAGGACATTGCTGAAGTGCATTGCAAAATTAAACTGCGAGCCCTCCGTTACTGCCTTTTTTTGTACTATCACTTCCTATGATTTTTGCAAGACAAACGCATAGATAGATCTATCGGGATCAACCACAATATTGTGTTCAGGGTGGTTCTACCTGCGCTAATTATCCACTCGATTTGAGTTGTAGGAAGAACAGACTCCACTGCACATTGCTTCTCGCTTGGGTAAAACGGAGATCGTCCAACTTCTGCTACAGCACATGGCCCACCCTGATGCTGCGACAACTAATGGGTACACTCCACTGCACATCTCGGCCAGAGAGGGACAAGTTGATGTCGCATCAGTTCTCCTGGAGGCAGGTGCCTCGCACTCCATGTCCACCAAAGTAAGAAAATGCTTTACGTCTGTATTCCAGTAGCAGAGGCGGTGCGTGCCAGCGCACGCCTGTTCCATGAGGAATGTACTTTCACATTGAGAAGCTGAACTAGTTTGGGTCTTCTGTTTCATTCTTACTTAATCAACAGCGATCCAATAGACTCAAGTCATGTATCAGAAGTTAATCAAATTTTGACATGTTTTTCTGTCATCTGAAGTTGGGAGTTTGGTTCCTGCTGGAGCCAAATGCAGATCATGATAAATGCATGGTCCCAACAGGTTTAAAATGTACACAAAGTCCCCTTGTTACTCTCTTTCCCTTTGTGTCCTGGGTAGGGCTTTTTTGGCCAAAATTTTCAAAAAAGAAAAGGGGATGATGATGATGACAATTTTTTTTTTTTTTTTAAATATTAATTTTTTTATGAACAGGCCTGCTTATTCTTCAGTACCTTGTGTATTTAAATAGTAGAATAGTTCCAGTCTGTGCTAGCTGAAAGAATGTTCCTAAAACATACAAGTCAGCATCTGTCCAGTTGCATTTAATGCTGAATCTATTTTCAGTGGCTCTATAAATGAGATGTCATATGACACAATAGGCCATTTTGTCCGCTGTTATAAAAGAAATAGTCTGCAGAACCGTTATTGTTTGGTTAGCTGAAAATGTTTACCAATAGATTCCTAACAAAGTGATGAACATGTAAGAAAATAGATAGCTGTGAATAAAATTATGTGCTAAGGTATCTTTTCCAAATTTATTGCGTGTGACTAAGTGAGAATCACTTAATTCTCACTGTTGTTTTAGGTCCTAAAAAAGTACCCCTGATTTTGCAGCTGGAACTTAAAAAGTATTTTTGAACAATGGGGTATTTTCCAGGGTTTAGAAGACTAAACCAGCAATTTTCAAATTATGATCCATGGATTACTGGGCATGCTTGCTGTTCTCCTTTTATCCAGCTGTTAAATCACATTAAAATGGCTAAAAATACACTAAATACTTTCCTAATTTCCTATATTGCTTTATGGCAATTGCTTTAGTACTGCAGGAACATTCTATAATTATGAATAGGAGATGAAGCCTACTAGATAATCTCTACAAACCTGTGATTCATGAACTGGAAACGTTTGAGATACCCTGACGTGAAGTCTTTTTGAGGTGGGATTTAATGGAACAAGACGATAATGATAATAAATATTGCACATCACTTATGTGTCAGGCAAATAGGTCATTGGAGCTCCCCCGGAATTACTGTCAGGGCGGCAGTGCAGTCTGCCACCTACTGTCTTGCATTTGTGAATTTTCCTTATCAACATGTTTTTTTTAAATTAGAAGATGCAAAGAGCTTGTTAGTTTGGCATAGACCTCACACCTGTGCTGCACTGACAAGCATTATTAAAACAAACAGAAAGGGACTCTTTTTGAAAGACAAGATTTTTAGTCTTGCCACAGTGTGTTTCCAAAACCACTGCCATTGAGTCAGGCATGACTTTTTTTTGGCTGCCGTTCAGAGGCTGCAGCACAACTTAGTGACTGTATGGATCCATGAGTCCAAATATAAACCATTCTCAACCAACTCTAAAGGAGGAATACAAAGTTTGGAGCTTTTCTCACTGCATTTAGTTGATGTTTCATTGTTACTGGCAACAACTGAAATATTTCTAAAGCTGTCATCATGGAACTAAAAAGTGCAGCTGGTTTGGAGTAGAAATTTGAACAAATGCCTTCATTGCCCACGCGGACAGTGTATGTTGCTAGTAGAGTCTGTATCAGATAAAATGTCTGCCAGCCTGGCAGCACATACATAGGAAAGAATAATGAAAGAGACAGTATTTTCTTGTATTTCATGCTTCTCAAAGCGCTTTCGAGAGATGATGCTCTTTCTAGGTACGGCTGTTGATTCTGCAAGCTAGAATGTAGGTTGAAGAGTAAGCGCTTAATACGTAGTTCTTAAAAGAGAGGATGTCAGCATGACCTTTAATGGAAACATCTGCTTTTTATCTCCTGGAATTTTTCAGAAGGGATTCACACCTTTGCATGTGGCGGCCAAATATGGGAGCATGGAAGTGGCAAAACTCCTGCTGCAGCGTCGTGCCTCTCCCGATTCAGCTGGCAAGGTACTGACGAGAAAGGAGAGAGAAAAAAAAAAAAAACCAAACAGTCAGCAGCATTTTGGATACTTCCTTAGGGAAGATCTGTGTGAAACACGCACACAGAAGAAGGCTGCAGCAGCTTTCGCATGGTGGCGTTGGCTTTGTCAGGGTCGCGTTCCCCCAAGGGTGATGGTTACGGGGGCCACGCTACGGAGCGTGTCGGGTTTGGGTCCCTGGCAGGAGGGCGCGCAGCTCTGAGGGCCGATAATTTTCCGTGGCTGAGGAAGCGCCGGTTCCATTAAGCCGACCCACCTGTGAAAATCCTAACGGATAAACACGGGGGCGGAGGGGGGGTGGTGGACACAAGGCCCGCTTTGCCCCCCCAACGCTGTGGGAATCGCTTATCACCGGCTGCGGGGGAGACCGAAACCGGACCTGCCGCCCGCATTCACCCTCCTCCACCGCTTCTCCCCCACTAACAGCCGGCCGCAGCCCCTTGCCCCTCGGCCACCCCCCCGCCCATCCCCGGTCCCCTCAGGGACTAACGGCTCCCTAACGCCGCGCTCCCGCCTTCCCCTTCGCCGCGAGCGCAGCCTAACGCCGTAACCGCCCTTCCAGAACGGCCTCACCCCCCTCCACGTGGCCGCCCACTACGACAACCAGAAGGTGGCGCTGCTGCTGCTGGAGAAGGGCGCCTCGCCCCACGTGACCGCCAAGGTGAGCTCCCGCCTGAGGGAACCCCCCTCGCCACAGGGGCGGGGGCGGGAAAGGCGCTGTGGCCGCGGCCTGAGGTGGGGAGGGGGGGGATTTGGCCGCTGGATGGAAAGAAATGAAGTAATCCGCGGGGAGGGCCTCGGAGGTGGTGGCCGGGCGAGTGGCGGAGCCGTGCGAGGTTGCTTTAGTTGGCCCTGGCTGGGTGACCCCCTAGCTGAATTAGGGTACGGCTGTCCCAGAGCTTCGCTGAGAAAGAAGACGTGCGTATGCGTCTCTCAGCAACGTTTTTACGTTTGTGAGCTTTAGTCACAGCTGGAAGTCGCTGTAGTATTATGTAATACTAGAAATGGTCATAGAATCATTTAGGTTGGAAAAGACCTTCGAGATCGAGTCCAACCGTCATCCATGCCCACTAAACCATGTTACCCCGTCTACGCACTTTTTTAATACTTCCAGGGATGGTGACTCAACCACTTCCCTGGGCAGCTTATTCCAATGTCTGACAACCCTCTCAGTAAAGAATTTTTTCCTAATATCTAACCTAAATCTCCCTTGCCTCAGCTTGAGGCCATTTCCTCTTGTCCTATCTATGTCCATGATGTGTATATTTTGACCACGTGTACGGAGAATTCATTCCGGGGTTAGGAACAGTGGCATGATAGCATTGTGTTAGGCAAAGGCTACTAAAAGGGGAAAATAACGAGCAAATTGGTGCTGATATCAGGATGTTCTGCCTTGCATGAGGCTGCTGTTGTACACGCCGCCAAAAAACACGTCCCCTCTGTTAAGTGTCTGTATCGGAGCTGTTTTTTCCATTGCGCTGCGTGGAGAGCAGCAAAAGCTGCAGGTGCAGTAGAATAGTTTGGTACAGCTCCCTTTAAAAACAAACAAACAAACAAACCAACAACAACAAAAAACCACAGACCAACCAACCGAACACCTCCAGAGGGACTGTCTGCTGTAATCCAGAATTTTCCCCCCCAGCGCGTTGTAAAGCAGTTAAAGGTGGGAAGTTGTCTTATTGCCAGAAAATACTATCAATGCCTTTCTGCTTTGCCTAAATGGTTAATTTGATCAGAAAAGCATTCCTCCCTATCACTGTTTCCAGCCAGTGCTGTGACTGACACATGAATCAAAATTCCATACGCAAACACACCTCTAATCACACGCTCCAAAAAAGCATAATGCAATGAAGAGTGTGCACCCATCACTCATTGCAGAGAATGTCACTCATCAGTCAAAAGTGAATATTTGCAACATAGGTTATTCAGAACATAGGTGTCAAACTCGGGATAATTTGAAGGTATCAGCTGAATAGTCCTGCTCAGCCTAGCAAGGGCTGGCTTTGTTCTAGTTTAGATGGCGAAACTAACAGACAGACAAAGCAACACAACAGCAGGGCCATGTGGGACATGTCTGGCCTTGAAAATTTAATGAACTCTCATCTCTGATCATAAGGGGTAATATAAAATAATATTGTTCTATGGTGCCTGACTTCTTCGGCTTACATGGCTGTCATGTTAACTTTATTCTCATTTTGTTTCCTGACTGGTGTTAGAACGGATACACGCCTCTGCATATTGCTGCCAAGAAAAATCAGATGCAGATAGCTACCACTCTGTTGAACTATGGGGCTGAGACCAACATTTTGACCAAGCAGGGAGTCACCCCACTTCATCTGGCCTCCCAAGAAGGTCATACTGACATGGTGACCTTGCTTTTGGAGAAAGGATCCAATATTCATGTGGCAACAAAGGTAACTCACAGTCAGAGACTAAGTACTGTGGGTGGGAGTATCCAGTAAAAAAACCCTATAGAGGACCTTTTCAGGTGGTTTTCTTTTTAATGATTGTAAATGACAGCTTTTTCATAGAAAACAGGTTCCTCAAAAAAAAAACCCATTACCGTAGATCTTCATAGCTCACCAGATTTATCCAGGCATATATGTAAGTCTTAGTTACTTAAGGTCAAAAGCCTGCAGCTTTTGTTCATACAAGTCAAAATATAAGACTCAAGTCTTGCTTTGTCTGGCATTAATGTATTGTGCTACCTAATCAGTAAAAACCAAGGTGACTTTCATTTATCTTTCAAAAGTTGTTACCTGCCTTGTTCGCAGGCAAGTACTACGTGTGTGATCACAGCAAGCTTTTAGTTGAAGGCTGCATCCATTTCCTTGGCGTCTTTGAATGGGATCTATTTCTGGAGTTATTTTCTTCATTCTGACTCGTGCCTGCAGTTGTCAAGGTTCCCTTTCCCGTCTGAGGAGTGGGAAGCACGGTGAATGTGCTTCCCTGATTTATTAATGGGCTCCTCAGCTTCCCAAGTGACATTATTGTATAAAATCTGAGCGTGATCATTGATGCTTGGAAGTTTTACTCTGTGCTTATGGTGATGTAATTGCTTTGGAGCTGTTTGTCAGCTGGAACAGGAGAAACATTAGCTCTACTTTGTTTAAAAAAACCCCGCCCATACTTAGAAGCTGTAGTTAGGATATCTTCATGTTTTCAAGATGAGAAAGTGGGAAAGTCTAGATTTCTTTCCTCACGTAAAGTAGGTTTTATTCTTATTTTTACATTTATTTATTTATTTATTTTATATATTCCACCTCCAGACTGGACTGACATCCTTACACCTTGCAGCTCAAGAAGATAAAGTGAATGTAGCTGAAATACTCACAAAACATGGTGCAAACCAAGATGCTCAGACAAAGGTAAATCATGGAGTGGCTGCTGTCTCTAGCGTGCCCAAGGATGCTATCATTGAAAAAGGAATGTTCCACTGAGCTTGCAGTTTTACTTCTTTGTTCTCTTATTGTAGCTTGGTTATACACCTTTAATTGTGGCGTGTCACTATGGAAACATCAAAATGGTGAATTTTCTTCTCAAGCAGGGAGCAAATGTCAATGCTAAAACAAAGGTAAAGAATTTTTCATTGCTTGCTTTTGCTCTCGATTATGAACCTGGTAACCAAGCACTACGAATAACACCATAGGTGCCTTTGTACTAGGAAACTATAATTATTGCATGGCAGGTGTCAGTATATGGTGATTCGTGGCTATAGTGGAATGCCTTCTCTCTGCTCCATCTCATTGTGTAATGTTCACGAAGGGTAAGTCAGACAACTCTTTGGGCGTATGAAAGAAGGAGACAGAGAATCAGCATCATTGGTTTTTTTTCTTTTTACTTGCAAACTAACAAATGCGAGCTTGTTTCTGATCTCACTTAGACATGGTTTATGCCAGTGTAATGCCAGTGTGCTGCCAAACTAGTTAAGTAACAATTCAGACACTTTGAGGGCGATGCCAGGTCCTCTCCAATCTGCTGGGAGAAGAGCTGGAAGAAGCAGTGCTGATCACAGCGTGGGTGGTATGACTTTGGGAGAGGAAGCAGCTGTGGAGGAGGAATCCAGTTTACTGAAGACAGGTTGGGGTTTTTTTTGAGGGGAATCTGGATTGTTACTGACCAGTTACACTGAAATGGACCTGACAGTCTACAGCCAAAGTCTGAATGAAATCCACTCACTTCAGCAGTTTCTTCTAGTATAAACTGGTGGGCACAACAGCTGAATGTGATGCATTTTGTAGTAAGAATTGTATATCTCCTGACTATACACAGAGAGGTTCTGGTGACAGCGACAGTGCGTTGCATCCCAGATACCATCACATCACCCTTATCAGAAAGAGAAGGCTAACTCAGGAGCTGCAGGGCTTCAGCTTAGTTAAAGCTGGCTTCTGGCAATAGCTAGCTACTAGCTTCAAATTGGATGTCTTGGGGTCAACGTGGAGAAGTCTCGATATTTCTAGTGACATACTTAGTATTTGTAAGATCCAATCAAAATTATAGGCTTGTGGTCTGCTGGCCTCTCTGGCCAGCTCCTCTGACCCCAGCTGTGACCTATGGGATGGATTCAGTTCTCAGAGTAGCACTATTTCATCACAGTGATCAGAGCTCAATGTGGTAAGAAGCAGCAAAGTAAATAAATAAAAGATGCTGGCCCACCCCTCGTGAGATCATCCAAAATCAATGGGCAAAAACTAGGGATCCCAAAAGAACAGGCAACGCTACTAGAAAAACAGCTGATAAGAATTAATAAAGCAGACACTAGCAGGATTCAAATCATAGCTGCCAGGACATTCAGCTGAGGTATTTGGAGGCTAACTAAAGGGACAGAAATACTTGCATCTTTAGTATTAAGTCTCACTCTCTGTCTAAGGGGCCAATGGGCCAGATTCTGATGCCATTTCCCCTGGGATTTCACTTACTCAGAATAATTTCATTAAAGTCAGCAAATTTGTATGAGAGTATGGGGCAGTGGTTCTCCAAAATCTTGCGCCTAGGGACCAATAAAAATACTGGCAGTCTGTCAACTGTTACTGTGGACTCGGTTTAAAGAGCAAGTCCATCGTAGCTGGATTCAGGCATTTTAAAGAGTAAGTAACCTCTGTTGCAGCTTGGTCTTTAACTAGAGAAAGCCTGCATGATGCTTTGTGCCATCTCCAGTGAAAAATAATATAGCTGAATTCTGTTTTTGAAGGACTGCAGTAATATTTAAGCGAAGAGCCAGTTTACTTTGCTCTACAACCTACAGTAAAATCGTCCTTCAGTTTCTTAGTAGTCCATGCGTGCATACTATAAGAACTGTAACAGTTCTGAACTATCGCTATTTGATTAGTAGTACAAAGCATTACTTGCATTTATTCGTTTGCAAAAGAGATGAATCTCAGAGTGTGTCTTTCAGAGCCTGCCCCCAGGCTTTACATAAGTGTAGAGTGAGATCAGTTTGGTGTTTTCTTCCAGTTTATTCTCTGCTTGCTTTCAAAGCCAGTTGCAAATGATTTTATAAATGAATTGCCTGATTGGACTTACACAATACTATCTCGGATCAACTAGCTGAAGTACACTTTGGTTAGGTTTCTGTATTATCTAACATTAGACTGAATCACTGGAGCAGATAAGTATATGGAGTTAAGCGTGTTTATTAATACAGACGTTGTGTACATGTTTTTAAGTGTAGTTACAGCTTGGTCAAGCCTTTTTGAAGGTAAGGTAAAGCTAAAATTGATTGACGGTTGTAATAGGTATGTGTTGTTAGCCTTTTTAAAAGCAAATAGTCTCAAATCACTGCTTTAAAAAATTATATATTTTTTTAATTGGCTGAAATATTTTAAAGGCAAATCTTGGGGCTTCTATAGAAAACTAAGATGCGAGAAGAAGAAAAATGTTTTCTGCCTTAGCTATGATTCTGTCCTTAGCATGCCGCTTTAACTTTATTCTTCCTCATTGTTCCTTCCTCTGATTTAGGAAATGAGGAATTATCTATATTGCCAGAGATTGCTTATATTGTGAGATGAAAAATGATTTGTCACTAAAAATATTATCTTCCTTTATCTTTTCAATAATGTGGGGAAGAAGTATTATTATTACTAAAGATTTATTATCTTTGGGTCCATCGATGGCATGATTTCTTTTTGAAATGTCACAAAAGTAGCAGAAGGAAGCAAAGCAAAGTGTCTGATCTAATTACTGGTGGTTGTTCTTTGTTTGCTTTTATGGTAACCACTGTGGACAACAGAATGGGTACACCCCTCTTCACCAAGCTGCTCAACAAGGCCACACTCACATCATTAACGTTCTTCTCCAACATGGGGCCAAGCCCAACGCCATCACCACTGTAAGTCTGTGAAGTGCCAGTGGGAACTTGTTTCCCTGGACAGTTCTTTTCTGTCCTTTCTTAGGGCTTGAGAGCAAGCCTTTGTTTTGGTGAAAGTATTCCTCGTGCAGCTGGTTGTCAGATGTGTAAATCTAACTTCCTCTTTTTTTCCTTATCCTGTTAAGGTAGTTCAGATCAGATCTAACTCATTGTGCACTGAGCTAAATGTGAGGTGAGGAAACTGATTTTTGAGCTGCAGGGTCAGGCTGGCTGCGGCTAGCTGTGTTGTGCTTGTTCAGTTGCCCTCTGCCTGAACACTTAAGGTCTGTAAATTGGTATCTCGATAAGGATTTTTCCATGAAAATTAAGGGGAAACCAGAACCTGGGCTTTTTTGAAGATTTAGACCCAAATTTCTGTCCCTCTATCCACTGGATCTGTTTCAGGTTCTTACTGAGTTCGCTGATGTTAATGCCTCCTCAAAGACTGTCAATAACCTCTGGCACAGCTCCTTCTCCACAGTCAGCCAGGAATGCAACTGTCCTATTTCATGTTGATGTTGTTATTATTAGTCACCTCTAATTGGGTAATCTTTAAAATGCAGCCAGAGTGTCCAAAACTTGTGTCATTCCCCAGAGTGGATCAGGTTTCCGTATACATATATTGTGCATGCTTAAATCAGCACTGGCGCCCTGCTTGGTCCTGGAACGATCACACTGAATTATCTTCTGTGAAGTTATCCCAAATACCAGTTTATGCAGCACATCATCAAGCAAGAGACCATTGTAGTCAGCTTCTGGGGCTGCAGGTACTACTGGGCATATTCAACTGAAGGTCTCTTTACTTGCTTTCAGTCCTCATGTTGGGGCTGTCGTGCCCAAATCTAACCCAAATCCAAGCAGGGTCTCAAGAATGTGTCTTTACTGCACAGTTTGCATGTTTCCCCAGGTACTAGATCTGTTCTTGTCCACACATAGCAACCTCTGGCTTGAGATAAGAGAGAATTTCAACCCGAGACATCTGGCAGGGGATGTGGGAGTGGGATGTGAGCAGTTAATGTGCAGGTGACAGAAACAATCAAATTATTTGTGCTGTGAAGATGCTTATCTATTCATTTGATGCTGCTGATCCACAAACACTGTGTTGCTTTGGGATTGCTGAGCTAGACTAATACAGAAGAAGGTGAATTATGGATAACTAAAGCCAGTACTGAAGCAGAGAGAAGCCCTCAGGCTGGTATCCTGCGCACAGTGCAGCGGTGTCATGAGAGAAATCATTTGAGTGCAAAGAGTGGTACAGTGGCTTTCCATAATTCCCCCGGTAGGCCAGCATGTTGTCCATTGGTTCGGTGCAAAATAACATAAACCAATTCTTTGTAGAGCTCTTTACAAAGAATCATGGAACACGTCTCTTCCTCCCCTCCCCAAGTTGAGGGGCTGTGGACTGCCAATGTTCCAGGTGATGAAATGGAGATAAATAGGCCTAAATGCTTACTAAATTGTCATTTTAATGTCCATTTGATGAATGGCATATCTACGTATCATGGGCATTTAAACTGCAAATAAATTTAGTTAAATGGACATGAATTCCCCACCCCCAAGCCTTATATAGGTTGGTTTTGTGTTTGTTAAATCATTCGCTTTTTTGTACTTTTATTGGATGTATGTTTTTGTTGCAAGGAGAAATAGAAGTGTGTGTGGACAATACAGCTGTAATCTTGTATTCCCCAAAGAGGGAACTGTACCTGATAAAGATTTAACAGTTTAAACTGGAAGTGAAACTGTAACATTTTAAGATACTTCTTTTATAAGTATTTCTGATGTAGAGCCTTTTATGCAAAATAAAACGTGAACTTCTGCCGACAAGACACATTTTATATAGTGAAATTTGAGCACTGAAGGGTTAAACCATACAGCACTTTTTCATTTAGAATAGCAGGCAGATGTAAGTGTGTTGTGTTACCATGGTAATCAGGGCTATAGTCTTAAAGAAGTTACAAAGACAGAGTCAGATGTAACGGTAAAAAACCAGTGATTTTTCCTAGGCTGTGCCTTGTTTTGGATGGAAATGCTGGCTCATGCAGTGTTGAGAGTGATCTCATTGGTTCACATCACAATCCTCCCTCTCATTGCGCTCTCTCTCTCCCCTTCTCTCTTTTTTCTTCAGAATGGTAACACTGCCTTAGCTATTGCAAGGCGTCTGGGATATATCTCAGTGGTCGATACGCTGAAGGTTGTAACGGAGGAGATTACTACCACCACAACTGTGAGTTGCAGATGCATTAAAATGTCTCTCTTCGTTATTCAGAATGTTGTCTTTCTCTTCTTCCCTCGGACTCTCCATGTATCTCTTTCCTTTTTTTGTTTTCTGGTTTTAGCCCTCCCTTTCTGTTGGATTTTTGCAAAAGTGCTACGGTGCTTTCAGTATATCTTTTAAGCATGTGGAAGTGTGTGCAACACAACAGGCTTCACTGAGCTAGGTAACAAAATCTACGTGCATAGAGATGGAAAACAACTATTCAAAAGCAGAGTAAAACTTTTTTCTAGATATGGGTCTGAGCTGCAAAACCAAACTTTCCAGAAGTTTGTGTGTTGTTGTTAGATCCTGCCCTGTTTCGCTGTTTCTCTTTTCACCTCTCCTTTTTAGTCTGTCCTTACACTTCCACACTTTTGACACCTACCGAGGCTCAACCGTTGCAGCACACCACAGCAAGCTTCTCAGCATTTGGACTGTACCAGCCATGGGCTGGTGCCAAGCTTAATGATGCTCGCTAGATGGCTCTGAATCACATCAATCATCTTTTTACTCAAGTCATTTTCAGTACAAATAGATCCTGTTTTTCCAAAATATGGAAGAATCTTTCCTTATGTGCTTGGTCCTCTCAGTCCTCCACAGTCTTGGTAGTCTGTATTTTGACTTTGGGATTTGCGAGTAGTATGTGCTGAACATCAGCAAGGTGGTACTGTTGCTTTAAGCCAGGAAAAACTGATATATTCTGACACTCTGAGAGGGGAATGTTTTCTCTTCTTGGACTTTTACCTCCCATGAACAAATGTTTTAGCAGGTGGGAAGGGAGAACATAGAAATAGTGCATCATTTAAGAAATTAATTTTAATTTAGATTTTCATTACAGCATTTTATCTTGAACCACTGTTTTAAGATCATGCTCCTTTTTTGTTGTTTTCTTTTTAATGCAAAGAAGATTAGCAGTTTAGAAAACTTATCAGATCTCGATGTCATTTAGGAGCTTGGAGCCATAAAAATGCACAGATTACTTGAGAGATGCCGCTACTCAATCAGAGGGAGGGTTAGAGGAAGGGAAGAAATCTGAAGTCTCTTGTAAGGAAATGGGAAAACAGTTTTGTCACATGCTGACAGCAAGTCCCACTGATACTAACCAAGGAAGATGGAATAAAAGTAACATGGCATAAGGTTACAAATAGAGTGAGCCATAATTTATTAATGACCTGCCAAGATCACACCGAGTCAGGTTTGGACAAGGAATTCCAGCGAATTCCAGAAATCTTGTAATAAAGAGTGTATGTTTTTGTTGTTACTTATTCCATGTTCTTGTTTAATCATATAGGACATCACACATGTACCTGCATAAACACATATGTATCTATTCAGATACTTAGAAAAATCTAGGTAAAATAATTTGAGAAACTTTAGCTCTTTTCAAAAGTATATTTTTTTTAGCCTCAGGTGACACCTTTGCTGTTCACTGTGCTGTGTCCTGGCACACTTTTTCCATTTATGCCTGATATATGTTGTAACTTCCTTTCTGTCATATATTGTGTTGCACTGTGGAGCCTTGTACTTTGTCATATGTAAATATTAGATGTTTTTTAATAATAGGGATTACACTACGAAAAGACACTTGTGAGTTATTTACTTTGGGTAAATGTCTCTTTAAACTTTGAGGGTAATGGAGTTGTCTGCCAGATACCAGATGCTTGGGGTTTAGGGCTGAATCAAATACTGAACCTTACTTGCATAGTTGACCTTTAATACTTGCATATAAGAGAAATCTGAAATCTTGACCTGTGTCTGTGTACAAAGCACTGCTTTTAAAAGTCAGGTGGGAACCCTCGATAAACTCAGCAGATTTTTCGGCTATGAATTTGTCTAAATCCTGTACCTTAGGGATATATAGAATATAAACCTTTGGTGGTGGTGGTGTTCATGGTGGGGAATGTTGATTAAACATAATTTAGAACAAGTCCTAAAAAGGAGGGATAAATAACAGACACTCACAGGCACTCCCTGCAGTAAAGTTCTCCAGATGGTGGGGTTGGTGTTGCCAAACGAGAACACAGCATTTAGCACTGAAAAAACGGTGCTGTCACCATAGCTACTTGATTCGCTAAGGTTGTAGCTGAGTGATGCATGGAGGGTGTTAGACAGGCTGATGCTTTATTGATATTCCAGTCACTGGCATTTGAGACGAGGAAAAGATCTCCAGTGCCAAAGCCTTTGGTCTAACTTTGAACAAATTTTCCTCTTCCTTGCATTCATGTTGTTATTAGTGGAGCCACATGAATGTAAAACAATAGAGAGACTCAAGTGCATTTATTTTTACTCACAGATTAGAGATGAATAGGAAATAAATCAGAATAAGCTAGACTTTCAAAGGTTTGCTATGCAGTTGAGTTTTGGGGTATTGATACAAACAAGCATAGTCTTCCTGTGGACAAATGAATATGTGAGGAGCTTCGAGGTTGTTTACAATATACTCCTGTTAAGTAACCGCTGAATGTACATATAGGTTTATATATCTGAATTATTCTATGCCGCCAGATGAAAATCTGGCCTTACAATGAAAGTCTTAAATACAGAAGCCTAAAACACATAATTGAATTCTCAGTGGCACTAAACAGTAGGGAGTTTGAGAAATATACATTGAGCAGTTTTCAAAGCGGGGCTAGATATGGATTTTAAAGGTTGAGGATATTTGGCATTTCTAATGTTCCTCCCTATCAATTAAAAAAATTATAGTATTATATGAAAAGTTAATTGAAAAACATCAATTCCCACCTTCCATTGGAATTGATGTATAATTAATGATTCTTCCTGAGTTCAGTGTTCCAGAAATAGCATTGCAGATTTTTTGTTCTTCTGAAACATGCGCGCGTGTGTGTACACATGCACACTCCCTTGATTCTGTTTTCCAAACTTTATTTCAATTGTTAAACTATGTAATAGTTTGACTAAAGGGAAAATCGGAAAGTAAATAAAATAACATTACTTCTCTGTAAATAAATAATAATGTCTCAGCGCCTTGGTCAGAGACCAGATTGTTACTATAAAATTTACGATGTATTTGTTACCTTACTGCTGTATTGTTGAAGAGACGAGGTCAATGTCACCTAACGATAGCATCCTCCCCATCTGTTGTCGCTGCCTTTGTCACTCTACTGCTGCCTGACATTTCTATCTGAGGAAAGCCATGGGAATGCAGGGGGGGAAAGTCAGACATATTGGTGGAGGCATTCAGTGAATATAAACTAATTTTCAAAACAGAACATGCAACGGAAATGATTAATTGTCTTGAATCACAGGTAAGAGTGAATTTAGGAGGCCTAATTGGGATTGCCATTTGAAGCAAAGGGCGTTGTTCTTTCCCTGTAGCTCAGGAGGGTGAATTGAAAACTTCTGTCACAGTTAAATACATTTCCAAAATGTAAAGCACACTTTTAAAAAAAATTTCCAAAGTAATTACACTGTTGTTAACTTTTTTAGTTATGAAAGTGCAGTACCTTATAATAATCAAGAATTCTATCTTTGTTGGTTGTTAGAGAAGTATAAAACAGAATTGGGAAATACCTAGTAAGTTTTGTGCAACAAAAACTGCTATTGACTTCACTGCTTGATATCAGTGGGCACTTTCCCAAAAGCATATTGCATAAAGGACTCGGGATTTGGCTGACATAAATTATCCCTCAGACTGTAGGCTCTTTCAGTACTTCTGCATGTAATGTTAATTTATGCTTGATAGATACCATCCACCATAGGGAGTGAAGTACTACCTCAGTGGGAGTTTCGTTAGACACGTGGCCTCCTGACATCGCTCTCCATGCCAAAGGGGCACATCTGCTCCTGCATACCTTAAAGGGCGACGTGTTGACTCCCCTCCACAGCTCCCCAGTTCAGCTGACTGGCTGCAGATCTGGGTGGAGCCGGGGAAATACTTATTTTTCTATTGTGACTAATGCTGTTCTGATCACTGCTCTTTTTTAAGTCCTTGGCATTTTGTTTCCTGTATCATAACACACTGAATAGTTTCTTGCAGGCAACTTTTTCACACCTTGCGCTTCCTAAAATTTCTCTCATTATGTTCTTCATCTCCTTCTCCAGTGTGATGCTAAAAGGATGTCCTCGTTCTTGATTCAGTACCTCTGAACATCTTCTATTTCTTCCTTGAAGTCATTTATGAAGATAAAATCATGTTAAAAAAAAAATATGTTCCAGCGTTCTCCTACTCTGTGCTCTCACGCTTAAGCAGTGTCCTCCCAGCAGTCCTTCATCCAAACTTGCCTTTTGTATCACAATATTTTAAGCTTTTAGGTGCACAAAATATATCAGAACATTCAAATAACATTTTTTCCCCTGGTGTATATGTGATTTGGGAGAATATACATGATTTACAAAAAGGATATCATTAATATGCAGTGTAGTCACTTTGGGGGAGGGGGGCAACAAATGTTTCAAGTCATCTGTGTAAATCCTTCACATCTTTTTTTAGTTTAAAAAATTCACATTGTTCATAACTTCATTTCCAAATGCGTTACGATTTAATAATTTCCATATGCCATATACAACTTTCTGAAGCTCTTCTGTAGACATTACCTAATTCATTTTAAAATCATCTTGGAAACATTGAGCTGAATTGTTCTACATGCACAGTTTATAAATAAATTTGCTGAGAGCCTTCTTTTCTTTTATTCCTCTGACCAGCTCATTATCTTTATTTTTTTTGTACATCTCTGCCAGAATATTTGTTACCTTATACAGCACTGAAAATAGGAGCTTCTGGAGTAAAGATGAAAAATAAAGTTAGGGGAAACACATTATAAAATGTCTCAGCAGATCCCACTGCTGTTGCTGTTCAAAATATACTGCTGTAAACTTTGCTGCTTCTTTTGGTGTTTGATTGGAGGATTGATATTTCTGTCTTTGCAGACTGTAACAGAGAAGCACAAGCTAAATGTACCTGAGACAATGAATGAGGTCCTGGATGTTTCAGATGAAGAAGGTGAGCACCTTTGCTAAGTACCTATTCTGTATCACTTAGGTAACCTGTAATACAGGCTCAAGATAGCTGCTTAAGTACTTTGACATCTTCATTTTGCAGTGCTTGAAATGAAGTTCTATGTAATGGCCTTTTTTTAACAATCTAGTCATTATGGCATTTGAATAAAGATGCCAAAGTTGACCCAGCCCAAAGTCTTGGACCCCTACCTCATTTTCAGAAAAAGCTTATCTGAACCAAATCAACAAATGAGAACATTTCCTGATTTCAGATTTTAAAAATTGAATGTAGAGCTGTCCCAAAGCTGGGTTTGACCCTCCCATAAAGAGGAATTTGAGCAGTAAATTTTTTGGAACAATGCCACCTATTTCAGATGCCTATATCTAGGGGTTCTGCCTAATTGGAAACATTTGCGTAAGAAGATGCATAAGGTGGAAGGCCAGGAGACTGTTCCCTCGAGGGAGCTTTTGGCACATGCGAATCGCAGATATGTACAGCGTGACATAACCTATCAACACGCTAATAAGTTTGGCACTTTGGTTTCAGAGTTTATTATATGTACGGACAGGAGGCGTATGTTGTACCACTTAGCTAAGTCCCAAGAAAATTTCTCTGAACTTCCAGAGGAATTGAGAAAGTACTGCGGCTTTACACAGCACAGAATTAAGAATATAACTTAAAAACATCCCTTTCTAAAAGTTCACAAATGACTTCTTATAAATTTTAATCATAATGGTATCTGATAAATAGAAACATATTTGCAGGAATTTTCTAAGTTCTTTTTTACTCTTGGAAATGTTAATTAATATTAGAGTATCTTACATACACCATTTCATGGTTATTATTTCATGCAAATAATTTGTAGAGTGACTAATTTTAAGAAGTGCTAGGATTTTAGGAACACAGGTTACAGAGTTGGTTTTTTTCCTGTTACAAAGAACACAATGCACTTGTGGTTCTAAGCAGTACTGGAATTTCATGCATTTATGTTCCTAAACTGCTTTTATTACTTTTTGAAATGGGATTTATGCTGATCAATGAGTTATACTCCTGAGAAAATATGATGTTTAGGGTCCAGATACAACTTTTTTTTTGGTAATGCTTGCAAAACTGTAAGTAAAAGCAAACAAGTGTGATTCAAAACAAATTATTTTCTGCTGCGTCATGATCAGTGAAATTATTTCTCTCAGGCATGTTTTCCCTACATTTTCTCTGTTTGAGAAACATTCAACTACTTGTGTAATTACTGTGATAAATGGCCTTTAAATTGCTTTTAGCCTTATGTTCCCTCTGCTGAATTTTCTCCCAATCTTTTGAACTACCATTTGACCATCTCTAAATCCATGAAGCCTGGTATGTCTTTCTGCCTCTACAGGATTAATACAGGGTATTCCTTTTTCTCAAACCAATTTATATGTTGTACAGCCTTTAAACATTCTGATGATGAACGCTTCAGTGATGGTGAAGCATATAGTGGCACAGGTGCTGTTAGCAGAAGCTCGTGGAGTAAGACTTAAAAACTTCCTCTTTTTGTTTAACTTGGAGTGTTTGTTTTATTTTTTGTGTTGAAGCAACATGAATATGCTTAATCTGGGTGCCTAACACTGCTCCTTTTCATTACTTTTGAAGTGTGACTGGGCGTGGGTTTCCTGAAAGGTGGGAGGAAGAAGGGAAGCCAGAAACCCCAAGATTTATTACCTGTATCTTGAATATGTTGGCAGAATTCACCGTGGCAATCCAGCATGACTAATGCTCTCCAGTGCTTTGAATTAACATTCTCTGCTTTCTGTTACCATCTGACACCTACTGATTTTTAATAGGCAGCAGGTACGGCATAGGTGCTCTGGCACATTGCTGCTCAGGTCCCAGTACTGAGCACCCATACCGATAGTGCCTCTGTGATCCTGCTGCAGGTTGCTGAGCAGGTTGGTGACAATTAAAGCACTTCATGCCCTTGTCCTTGTAAAATCTGTTTCTACAGGCAAAGCGTTTGGGATGTTGCGAAAATTCTTAACGTGGATGGTACTTGTCACAGGAACTTAAAATTGCTGGGGGCAGGAAGACTGCAAAACTTCTTTATTAAAGAGGATGAACCTTTTAGTAATGGTGTAGTCTATAAAAGAGGCTAGCAATAAGGCTTCTGTAATGCTGTGTTCTTAGCTGCTTTAAAGTGACACAATATGTTCTGAAATAAATTAACGTGACATGGTAAACCTGCCAGTTGTAATCCTATAATTATAAAGTTGAACACAAGAAGAGTACTTCAGCAAATAAGTATTTCGGGTCTCATCATAGGGCTTGTTCATCACTGGTGATAAGTATTTTGCATTTTGCCTGGGAAGCAGTTATATTGCGTAATTGTATGCTATTATGTTAATAATATAGTATTCATATTCCTCAAACAAATTCATGTGCCATCTCCAGTCTTAGCAGTAGAAAAAAAAAGGACCATATAATCTGTGAAATAGCTTGGCTTGGTATGTAAGGTCCTGCTCTGTGTAGCCTATTTTAAAATATTTTGGATGGACTCAGAGTCCCACTAATCCTTCTTTCATTTTATGTTTAGCAATTATATTATTATTCAGAATTCTTTACATTTTATCGTACCTGAAAAAAAAATCTTTCCTTTCAACAGAAGGAGATGAATTTTTTTTTTTTAATGAAATTTTATTTTTTAGATTACTGATTTTTAGATGATAAGTATCAGAGTTAAGTACAGAAGCAGGTGTGTGTTGTCAGGGAAAGAGAAATACCCATGCCAGTAACAGACCAGATGAAATTGGATTCATAGGTTTGGTGCAAGGATTGAGGAAGAAGTGGAAAAAAAGAAACTTCATAGGCTAGCAAAAACGTGATTATAGAAAAATCCTACTTCACCTGCTGTGTAAGCCTGTTATGTGGTCTTACATGTATCAGATATTCTATGGCACTAATAAGTATATCCTGCTTTGTGACCATCGGGGCCAAAGATGTATCAGCACAGTTTTATTACACAGTTTATTCATACACCACAGAAATACCCACGTGCACTTGTGCGTTGCTGCTACTTTCTCTGTTTTTACTGTGCTCTACCATGAAGACCATCTAAGGATAATGATCCGTTGTTATTTGCTTAGCACTGTGCACAGTGCAGACGTAATACAATTACTGTTCAGAAGGTGATAGCCCGATCTTGCAAAAAAGATTAAGTAGTGCTTCTCCTTAAGGATGAGCATTACACTACAGATTCCCACAGGCGTAGCTCTTAAGCGATGTGATTTCTAAAACCCATATCCACGCCAGTAGAAATGCTTTAAAGTGTGGATAGAGTTGTACTAAAAAAACTGTGCATTTTTATCAATGTATTTGGCTTAGCTGTTCCTGTTGCTACAGAGTTTAGTCCCTTTAAAGCTGTTGCCACAAAAGAAGCAATTTGCACCTGAGGGATCCTTACAGCAATAAAGAGCAATTACTTTAAAGCATCTTGTGAAATGTATTGTAGTGACATCTACAGAATTAGGGAAGTTAAGCACAAGCAGCTGTTTCTGTTAGGGCTGAGTCAGTGCAGACACAGGGAAATCTAGAAAAGGAGTCAGGAACCTTTTTTTTATTCTCTCATATGTTAATATTGTATTCAGAAGCATATTGCTGCTCCTCTGTACTCATTCCATGTGTTATTTTTGCAGTGAAAGAGCCATACGGACTGACGAAGGTTTTTTTGGTTTTTTTTTTTTTGTGAGTCCCACCTAAGATAGCACAGTCAGTGTAGTGCTGTACATAGAGGGTGCAAGACCAAGCAGTAAAACAGGTTGTCGAAGAGCTCTCATTTGCGTCTGTCTGGGCCTCCTCGTCTCCTGCTCTGTTTTCGGTCCAGTGAATTTTCAAAAGCTCTGGTTTCACTGTCTCTTTGAGACTAAGTTCTGGCTGCTGCAAGAAGTTGTCATAGCTCTAACCACACTTTCCCACATCCTCCATTATGTCAGCACAAACGTTTCACCGTGTGGTGAACCAAGCCAGAGACCTGATCTGTCTGAAAATTAATCTCTTTGTTTGTTCTGACAAGTTATTTTTCGGCCAGAGTACTTTTGCAGGCAGAAGGGAACAGAAAGGCTGAAGTAGAAGGTGGGATGCTACCCCCTCAGATGGCTATCATAAAGGTATTTCACACCACACAGTAATTAATGCTGATGTTTCAACTGCGGAGAAGGGATAGGCAAATGTTGAGCGAATGATCATGTGCAGATAGTCTGTGGAGTCTCCAAAATCAGTTGGAATCACAATATCAAAAGAACAAAAAGCACCTCTTTCATGAGGGATGCTTGTCTAAAAATTGCCAAAGAGTCAGCCCTTTGCCTAGTTGAGGCACAAGGTGATGTTGTTGGCTTATTTTTTTTAAACTTTGTGTTTCTTTAAAAAAAATTGCAAATAATTAAGTCATCTTAACAAGAAGGTGATTAGGACATTTAGTTTGCTGAAGTATTTCTAAAAATGGAAAGAGTGTCATGACATGTCCTTAAATAATTATAAAATAAAATATGCTTTAATGCCTACATACAATAATGGCCCAGCGTGAGACTGTTGCTGTCTTCCTCTAACAGAGTTGCTCATTTTTCTCCTTTTTAGTTTTAAAGCTTACTCAAAATTGGGATACTCTGTCATTCGAACATATGCACACTAATAGCATGTGTGTAAAAGTGGGGTTTGCTATCGCTACATGACTGTGCATCAGTGACAGTGGCATATCTGTAAACAACTGCATCACTTAAAGACATAAAAAAATGTGATCGTAGATTCCAGAAAGCACTTCACAGCTAATCCATACCCGATTACCTCAGATTTCTGATTAAAAAGAAAAAATCCTTTTTGTTATTGAAAAAAGTTGTTTTCAGTGCAGACAACTTTTTCCAGTGTAGAGAAACTATCAGCTAAGAGAACTTTCAAACTGCGTAGTAAGTCTGGTTCAGACATGTGCTTACAAAGGACTGAAAAGTTACTACCTTACAGAGAGACACTCCAGTAGGGTTCGGGAATTTATTTCTGGCACTGTTGATTCCTAAATGACTCTGTGCAAGTCACTCCAATTATCTCGGTCTTCCAGTTATAGAATGGGATAATGATAAGCTGGTTTGCCTGCTGCGTTAGGAGCTGTGAAGGAAATGCCACATGTATCTGTTTATTTACCTTTGTAACTGCTTGCCTGGAACTAACTGGCCACCTAGTTATTGTTATCAATGTTGTTATTATTAAATGATAATGTGCACTGGTACCCACGAATATTCTCTTGTCAAAGTGTATCGCTTCATATTTGTGGTGACTGCAGCTTGCACTTCGATAAGCATACTGAATTTCTTAATAGTATCTATAACAGCAGTAAACAGTGTTAAGACAGTGAATTTCTTGCGTGCCTCTACACATGGCCTTAGAGTTCATTGATAGTATGGCATATACGTGAAAAATGAGAAGTTAAGTCTGGGCAGAGTTCGTTGCTGTTGTGCATGCACATAATTCCAGTGAAGCAGTGGCTTAATTAGTTGGAAGACCTAAGGAATAACTTTCCTAAATTAAACCTCGAAGTTAAAGTTGCAGCCAGTAACTGTTCTTGGTTAGACTTAAGCGAGTTGCTGCTGCTACATGTTAAAACACTGTAAATTCAGAATAACACCACTGAATTAATTCACACTCTAAATTAAGCATCTTAAAACCAGTGGTATGAAATGTAGGCCAAAGTTTGTCTATTTACCAAAGTAAATCAAAAGCTATGTATTGAAAAATTTAACTGAAACTTTCTTTAATGAAAAGAAACCTGTGCTTAGAAAGAAATAGCTGGTGAATAAGAGTTGATTCTTAAAACTTTACTTATGATAACCTGCCAATGTCTGCCTCCCATTTCCTAGAAATTTGTATGCTTTAGGTACCCTGTAAGGTTTGTTGTGCCAAGAGTTTCCTGCTGGTATGTTTTAATGTGGTCATCCAAGATGAAGGGTGTCCTGGTTTCAGCTGGGATAGAGTTAATTGTCTTCCCAGTAGCTGGTACAGTGCTGTGGTTTGGGTTCAGTATGCGAAGAATGTTGATAACACCCTGATGTTTTCAGTTGTTGCTCAGTAGTGTTTAGTCTAAAAT
>JAVJGG010000007.1:9222802-9300185 GCA_035590195.1 Aviceda cuculoides
CCCCATCCCACTGGGGGGGGGAGTGAGTGAGCGGCTGCGTGGTGCTTAGTTGCTGGCTGGGGTTAAACCACGACAAAGGGAGATTCTTCTCTGGAAAGTTGCTTTTGTTTACATGGTATTGTTGAGATTACTTATATTTTCTTTTTTGCTTTTGCCTGAGCAAAATTTGGATTTTTTTTTTTCTTCTAAGTGCCAGATGTGCAAGTGCAACAGGAAATCTGAAAATTGGTTGCGCCCTTTTTTTTTTTTTTAATTAATGTCTTGTCAACACAAAAGGTTCCCAATACAATGGTTAGCTGCTCAGTTTTTCTCTTACAACTTTATTGACATTGTTGCTAGGAATCTGAAAAAAAAAAAAAAAAGTTATAATGAAGTCTTACTTGGGTTTTTTCACTGAAATCTTTCACAGAGAATATAGCTTTCATTTTCAAATATCTGGTATTGTCATTGGAAATAAATTATTTTATTTTTGTTGGAGTAGAATTGCAAAAGATTCCTCACTTGTCAACATTTTAGTAATGAAAAATAGGAGATGGTTGTTAGGTTGCAAAAATTTTGGCAAAAGTTTTAAAAAAACCTGCTGCATTTCATTTGCATCAGTATTGTTGTCAAAAAGTGGAATTGACCAGATTAGCAGTAATAAATGATGTCAGTGACGTGTAGGCATGACCCAAACTACAGACTCAAATTTGTTAGTGCAAAGAAGGGATAATGCGTGGGCATGACCAGGAGACACTACTGTATTTACTTCTACATTATTTTCAAAATTGTTACTTTATGAGCAACGTTGCTCACTGAATTATTTTCTTCAGAGATTGAAGTTATAGCGGAGACCTACAATAGCTTGTTCATTGCAGTAAATCATAATCAGCATGTCAAAAAGGGGAATCGTATTTTTGACTAGTCTTATCCGTCTGCTCTAAATCTGTCTTTCAAGCTACTGGGTATTATTCCCACTCATAATTGATAAAACCTGGTTGATTTCACATTTACTTAAACCTTAATTAGCTAAAGATTTTATGGCTGCTGACAGTACGTATAGATATTTTGTAGTCCAAGTGAGCTCTCCCAGTCGGAGGAGCCTTTCCCATTCCGTGGGCAGCAGACGTCTCGGGCTATTGTCCCCTGGAACAACGTGGCTGTGAAAGATGACTTGTGTGTCAGTACATAACATTGTACACATATTTTTAAAAGTGCTACAGGAGAGAGTGGTGCTTGCCATGTGGATTTCAGAAAGGCAAAATTAGTAAATACTTTGTATCCTTGGGAAGAAGGAAAAGACCTTTTTCCCCTCTTTTCACTTTATGCATGCAGAGTCTTGGTCAGCAGGTTTGTTGGGACTCATAGATACCTGTACCAGACCAAGTTTTCCTTCCCTAGTGCCCAATGTGTTTCATATTGCGAGGTAACTTCCCATTTAATTGGAAGTGTTTACCAGGTTTAGGGTGAATTTTCTTCTCTTCATGAGAAGAAAGCAGTGTTCTGATGGAACAAAAAACTAAATCAGTTCTCCATCAGTTTCCCCAGTATATTCTTTTAATGTCATTTCCTGTCCAGAATTCTTTGTGGGATCTGCTTTATTGCTTCTCTTGGTACTATACAGAGAACTCATTCAGGTCCCAGTTTTGACTGTACATGGTTTAGTAGCCCCACCACACCTGAGAGTTTTCAGTATGCCAGTTAGTCTCAGTGACCTTCCAAGGCTTCTGGGCCTTAGGGAGGTAGGGATAGTTTGTTCTGGTCCAGTTCTAAGAAGGCAGTGCTTTTATTCTTTGTTATCTAGATCCAGCGTAACAACTTTATGAATACCATAGTAGCCACCTGTGAAACACTGGAATTCATTTTGTAGCAGGTTAATTTGCGAAAAAACAAAATCAAGGCGTCTTCCCTTACCCACAGATTCTGGAGGGTAGACGTACAGGTTTTTTTCTTTTCATTTGCTTCACTTTCTATCTTTCTGCAAGTGCTGCACCGAGCTACTAATAGCTGACATGATGATTCATGTTAAGTCATGTATCAATGTATGAAACCCTGCATGAAACCGCACATGAAACCCTGCTTTCCTAACCAGCTAAAAAGAAAGAAATTAAAAGCATTAGCCAAAGTGTAATTCAGGGAAACTTCTAGTGTGTGTGTGCCATTAAACAGAGGATTGAATTTAAGGAGGCGAAGCTGTCCAAGGAAAGTGTCAGATAAACTCTGCATTATACATCTGTTGAAATATGCTTCGGGACTTACATATTCCATACAAAAAATTGTGCTTGCCATAGCTGTCCCTTCTCCATCTGTTACTTTTAAGGAGCAGCACTTATGTGGGGAGCTGTAGACTTATCTGTGTGCTGTAGAGAAAACAATAATTTTGGCAAACTCGCATAACTGTATCTGGCTTTAAAAACATCTATTAAAAGCAATTTCTGGCAGTTTCTATCACAGCTCTGTTCCCTCCCCACCCCACCCCCCGTCCCCATTTTCTCTATGTTTTGTGAGAAACAATTCCAGAGCAATTCTCAAACAGCAATTGTATTTTGCAATTCACTTAGGTAGCGGGAGAACTATAGGGAAGGTAGGAACTGCCTTTGTTGAGGCTTCCCTAAACGACTTGACTCTGTAGATGCATATCCAGAATGGTGTGGTGAAAATTTTAAAACTGCTTACTTGATCAAACATCTGGATAGCTCCCTGATATCAGAGGATAATTTCTGAAAAAAAGCTAGTCTGTTTTAGAGATGTTAATGAAACACTTCTGCGAGCCAATACTGATTTGCTAAGCTGAGAATTGCATGTGGCTGAGCTACTCCAAAGCTACTGTCTTGTAAATGTTACTTTGCGTTTAAAACATGTACTTGATCTCAAAGTGATTCATGATTGTTGCTTGATTTAATCACTTATATAGGTAGGACGTACCACTCCCTTTTGTAGAATTTAAGAAAACTAAGTACAGCAGTATCAGTGTCGGTCTTCAATTTTGATGGTTTGGTTAAATCCTGTGTATTTAGCCAAACTGTCTCTGAAGGAGCAGATACGTGGTGTCAGCATGCGGCCTGTTTCTCTTAGTAGTCCATTAAACAATTTATAATGCTCAAAACCTGTGTTCAAACACGTGAAATCATCAGCATCAAAGTTAGCTTTTTCTTTACTCTGTACTACTCAGAGTAAGGCAAATATTTTCTGTTGTGAGTGGCCAGTCAGATCTGCCCAGGTGCTTCCCTTCCTGCTAACAGGTATCTTAGAAATTAGCCATGGAGATCCATTGCTATATTTGGATATTGTGGGTACATGATACACAGAAATAATGAAGTCAGCATAAAATATATTAAAAAAAAAAAAAAAAAAAGAGGAGCAGACCAGTAAGAGTCATTATACAAATAGTGCTGATTTGAGCACCAAGTTAATTAGTTGTGGATTCTTGTGAGATGGTTGGTTGGCTGTATTTTAATGCAGACTTCGGAAACGGTTCTGTGTGGCTTTGACAGTGACTGGCAATGGAGTTTGCTCTTGCTCCCCAGTCTAGAGGCAAGCAGAAAAAACTCCAGGCAGCTGTATTTTAATAAGAACTTAGGGAAGGTTGTTCCCATTCATGCTTTGTCCATTTTTTGCCTTCCTAACTAACTGCACCATCACTGGGTATGTGCAGCTCCGACTGCTCCTCGTAGGCTAAACTGCGTACTGCCTGCATGAGGCTGCAGAATGATGCCAATGCTGCTATTTTAATTCAGTTTCTGTGGTAGCAGTGCCTTAAAGGTTCAGGGTCTTCTGAGTCAGTGAGAACTAGCTGTTTGTTTTTTTCTGGAGTGCCTCTATAGCACAAAACAGCAGGGTGGAAAAGTTCCTCAGCTAGTGTCACCCGTGTTGCACATCGCGGTGCAGAATTGTGCAGGGATGCCTGCTCAGGTCAGCTGCGTGGCGCTGCTGTTAGCAGTGCGTTTTCCCAGGTTCTTAGGTTTAATGTCTCTCTTTTTCACCTCTCCATTCTGTTTTCATCCTTTCTTTCCCTCTCTTGGATCCGATCCTACAAAGTGCTGGGTCTCCAGTTTTGCAGAAGAGGCCACATCATTTAATAGTTCTTGTAGGTGGCCAACACCTCATGGAAATGTTTAGCACCTTGTTTAGCAGGCCCATATCTCCTTCTCATTTTTCCCTAGTAACAGGCCTGGAACCTGCTAAACTTAGGCTGTCTTCGTGATCCTTTCTCCCTGCAACCTGGCCCTTGCCAGTCCCACCCTTTGTATCTGTCTTCTTGCTTCAAGTGATCCTTTTTTTTTTTTTTTTTTTTTCTATTCCCTTTCTGAGGAGAAAAGAAAAAAACCCAAGTGTTGCTAACCTGTACAAAATGTATGCTTTTGGGAGGTCTCACATCTTGTTCCAGGGTATTAGTTTGGCCACTGGAAACAGATGAATGAACTAACTAGACTATTGCTGAGAGTGCAGTGGGACCATGATACTTTCTGGGTTTTGCTCTGGAAAAGCTACCCATTGTATTGGGAGTTACTTGCACTCTGCAAAGAAAAAATAATAGCAGCAGCAAGTTCAGGGCCTCAGCTATTGGACACTTTTTGTTTAAATATAAATAGATTCCTAGGTTTAGGGGTTTAATTTTTTTTTTCCAATTTTTATTTTTCTACTTCTTGTTCCTGTGTCCTTACCAGTAAAACCCTTGTGTTTCTTTTAAGAGAGTCCAGGTACTTGATACTTCCTTCTAGTGCATTCTTTTTCCTTTCAAACCTGCCCTAAAGAAGATGATGTTTCTCAGAAATGCAGGTTTGGACAAAATTTTTAGAGGTATTTGAAAGATGGGCAGTAGTAGTTATGAGGCCGAGGCTGAACAGGAATGCTTTAACAACTGGGGCACAGTGCAAGGTCACCCAGTGTTTTATAGTGTGTTTTCCCCTGTCCAGTAAATCCCTGAAAGTGCGTTGGCGTCCCTGAAGAAAGGAAGGTGTTCTTTCAAGTAAACAGAAGATAAATCACTAAGTGGGTAACTCACTGAAATCCACCTGTAAGTTTATAGACTGCCAGTGCAAATCATGGAGCATCAATGTCAAGGGCTGTATTTGTCATGAACTGTTTAGCAAGTGGTGAAAACGTTTCTGCCGTTAATCTGATGGGGAATATGATGGCAGATGAAACTTTTCTAACATGATTCGAAAGGATAATTTCTTCTACCGCCACAAAACTACCACCTGGTAAGAGTTGCTGTGTCAAGGAGCTCATGGTCAGCTGAATATGTAATTTATTCTCAGCGGATAACATGTCTGTGTACGTTTGAAATGACTGAGGTTCAGGAATATAGCCGTGTTAGATCTTTTAATGACAACACAATATTACTGGCAGGATGCATGAGTGCTTGTTACACTCAGACTGATTATCTTTGCGTACATGCAATTGCCCTGCAAAGCAGGAACCGACACACTCAGGTAACCACAAATGTATGAAATGTTACATTGCTACACAATCATTTAGACTTGAATACATATTTTTTTCTCTTCACATACTATGAGGTGCTAATTGTTTTGGGAGTTCATCTCGTTAAGGAAGGATGGAAGGGCGCAAGGGGTTGGTGGGGAGTGACTTTAACTTCTAGGTCACTCACTCAAGACTAGTATGCTAGCAAGTAAGCCGTGTTACCAACAGACGAATGTTCTGAAGACATTGTGAAATATTCATGGATAGTGTTATTACTGTTTGCAGATGTTCGCATAAAACAGCTAGTGTTACTTAGACCCATTATTGACAACTCTTAGATGAGAGGCCAAAGCTGAAATAAGAGTAGAGTTTGGATTCTTTTTTTTAAAGGATGTGGGTGTGATGAAAGTGGTGAAGATTTTGCCTTTGTTTCTATTATAGATGGAATGTCTGGCGTGATTATAATATCTAGTTTATTTGAAATGTAACTTGAAATTCCTTTTACTGTTTGATGAACAGCATTGCCTTAATATCTTCCAAGTTTCACTAAGCCCCGTGCTTTACCATGTGACATTCCCAGGAAACAGGAGGCATCATCTGTCAGAAGGCAGGAAACATGCAACGATTAAATGCATTTTATTGTTTTCTGTGAAACTGTGCCCAGTTTCTCCCTCTTAATGTGGGCAGATGGAATTTTCAAGAGCTTTCGTTGTTATACGGAAAAGATTTAGGCCTCATTTTTACTTAAAATATTTGTATATACAAAAAATCTTAAACCCCCAAAGATTACTTATGTTTTACGTGACAAGTTTTAAATTATTTATTAGCTGAAATGTCAAGCTAGAAAAAATTAGCTTGATTTTTTTCATGAGGAAAAAAAAAAAAGTTTCTTCCTTTATTAGTGAGAATGCCTCCTATAGCTTGTAAAACCAATAACTTTTTGCAGGGGGTGAGGGGGAGATGCTCTACCAGAAACAGCAGCAGTAACAGTAACTGGGTTTTGCGATTCTGCTTTATTAAGACTTCACATCACGCAAGTGGCAACTGTCCTGATGCCCGAATGAATTCTGTTTGAAACAGTACAGAAACCGCTTACCTAACCCTTACAATCCTTCCTGTTTCTCAGCATATCGGGGTGAGTTCGAAGATATCGGTGGTCTAGGGTCATGTTGCGCGGTTCTGTGGGCCACACCAAGCCTCTGGCAGGCTCATGCAGTAGTAATTAAGTGTTGGGAAAGTGACTGAATTCTCCAGGCGGAAACTGTGGAGAGAAACCGTGTTGCAAACGGGAATGAAAAGAAACGTCTACATGTTGCTTGGCAATGTAATCTGTTTTGTTAGTCTGCTGGGGAAAAGCAAACTGTGACTTCATATAGAATGAATTTCCTGGGGAAAATAATTTTAACCTAAAAAAAAATAAAATTAAACCCAGTTATTCAGAGTATATGCAAAAAGGTTACTATGTCAGATAGCCAATGATCGTTTAGGCTTTGATTCATGATGAATTACTTTTCTGATTAATGATCGTTGCCGTCTGTGCATGTGAGCTTGTTTCCAGTTTCTGGATATTGCCATGTTTTAGAAAAAAGAAGTTTTTTGCTGATCACAGAATGATGTTGGAACATGGGTGAGAATGTCATATGTGGTGGAGTTTGGACAATGGAGAGTTTAAATTTGGATTTGCACCTATCGGGCATAAGGCCACAGAAAACACCTTTTCAGCTGAAAACGCATAGTTTACAGTCACATACGTAGTTACATTTAATCATAAACTGTCAGGCTGTGATACAGTATAGCTGTGACCAGAGCGCTAAAATGGATAAAGGAACAGAGAGACCGTGCTTTAGAGAATAGCAAAGAAATTTGCCCCTTAGCAGTATGTGCGACAGCAAAAATTAGATTAAATCTAATTGATTAATCACCTTGATTCCAATTTTTTTTTCCAAGTCTTGCTTGATGTGCCAGTTTCATTAAATACATTAATTGCTTGTGGTTTGCAGTGTTTCCTGAGTGGATAATGCCTTTGTGTTTATTGTGCCATCCAGCTATTAGATCCCAACATGTAAATGAAATCAAAATTGTGTGTGCTTATCTCTATCCCTTCTGTGATTGGTTTAAAGGTGATGACACAATGACAGGAGATGGAGGAGAGTACCTTAGGCCAGAAGACCTCAGAGAACTAGGAGATGACTCTTTACCAAGCAGCCAGTTCTTAGATGGTATGAACTACCTAAGGTACAGCTTGGAAGGAGGACGATCTGACAGGTATTTGCCTGGACACGTATCTTTTTCTCGTGATAATTCTGCACGCATTTTGTTACTCATGTTTGAAATCCCTTTCTCGGGGTCTTTCGCTCAAGGGAGACATGGGATGCACTTGTCAAACATTTCTGTATTAGGGATGTCAGCGTAGCAGTCACCACTTTGTAGGACCTGTCCAGAAATGAATACATTCGGCAATAATACTGTACTCAGAGTCTAGTGAAGAATTTGTTTGTGATTCTTATTTGGTTCTTGAAAAGACGTAGCTTGCTTTATTGTCTCTGTGGTCAGGCAAAGGAAGAAGAGTATAGTTGTCTATGGAAAGGGTTTATGAATCATCCCCATCTCCTCCTGTCGTGAGTCAGGGGATGGGTGGATAAGTGGACAGGGTGTTTTAGTGTTAGGTGAGCCCACTTTTTAGAGAAGTTTGCTGGCTGTAGATATAAGAAAAGGAGCAATGGACCTGGTCATTAGCAGCGAGTATATTGTCAGCAAGCACATGGACTCTTTCTGTTTCATCATGGTTGAATTAGCAGGGAAGAGAATTGCTTTCCTTCTACTGGCACAGCACTGTATTTATGTTGTAAATAAAAAAAACCCCAAGCCATTAGAAAAAAGGTGTGTTCAGTCTAGGAAACTTACTTATTTGCTTATATCTAACAAGTTGATCTTAAGCCTAGATGTATTCGTGGAATAATAATGCCCGTAGCTTTAATCTTTATTTTTTAAATTTTATTGTAGTAATGTCACCAGAGTCTACAAAAAATACGGAGTTTCATTTTCAAAATGAGAGCCTTTACTAGTGAGCAGAAGTGTAGACTTAAACTGGCAGATTAACACCCACAGTTCTAGTTTAGAATAGGCTACTCGGGCATTCCTGTTTGAAAATGACAATGTCTAGTGTAAATCAGTAATGTCTCCAGACTTACTGCCTTTAGAATGGGGTTTCACTGAAGGGAAAAAAGAAAAAAGTTGAGATCTTGGCAACAGAAGGAATTTTTAACCTACCTCATTTTCCAGTCTTGGTTGTTATTCTGGCAGCATTTCTGAAGCTCAGTGAAATCAGTAGGATCCGTTCTGTTTACTTCAGTGGGCTATGAATTGCTCCTGGAACAAAAGATGCCAGGAAACAGTTTGGTTTGCCTCACAGCATGTGTAAATCCCTCATCATTCAGGTCTTGTAAGCTAGGAGTTTTTGTTGGTTTGTAGACAGCTCCAGTGCATCCGCTGAAAACAAAGTGACTGTGTGGCTTTTTAAGTCTCAGAGGATGTTTATGAACTACATCAGAATGCTTAAAAATCAAAACCTTTTATCACGCGCTTTCAATGGTGCAAAGTTTTTTGGGGGTTGGGTTTTTCTTTTCTTTTTTTTTTTTTTTTAATTTTAAGATGTTCTACAGAAATGATTGTGCAGGCAAGTGCTAAGCTAGTTTCTGTTCCCATTTAGAATATTTTAGCTTTTGAATACTGTCAGTGGATTTCAGTAGAAATTCACTGGCATGTAATTGATGTGTTTATTTTGTGTTGTATGAAAATTATTTCACATCCTGTATCAAGTATGAATATAGTGAAATGAAGGAAAATTATTAAGGGAGAAAGAATGAAAGAAACAAGTACTTCTAACTCCATGTTCTCATTTTCTGTCACTGTCAGGTTACTGGTTGTAAGAATTTTCACAGAGACTGCTTAAATTATTTTGCTTTTGCTGTAATGTGATTTTCATTGCATTAAACTGACTTTGGTTTTTCAAGAAATTGAGTAAAGCAAAAGAGTATTAGCAGTCTAGACTCCTGTTATCTTATGCATTAAACAATTTGATTTAAAAACATTATCTTTTTCTTTTGTAACCATCTTCCCTGTTTATTTTATTTCTCTCTCCCCTTCATTGTTTTTCATATGCTTTCATTAGCACCATGCCCAGGTAGGTATTACATAGCATGAAAACATGTTGTCTCTATATCCTTTTATGGCACCTGTCTCTGTTCATCCATTTTGGAGGCCTGCTCTATGCTGGAAAGTTGATTTGGAGAACCAAATGAACGACGCTGCTGTTGGAGATAGAGTCTCAAATGAGTATGATACGTAGTGGTGAATATTGATCCAACAGTACCCAAGGTCATAGTATGACATAGCCACTGTCCTACAGAAACTTCCCTGATTCCTGTACAAGTACTGTTAGGAATACATCAGGAAAATTGCTCTAGATCACAACGGCTGGTACCTTTCTGTCACCATGCTGCTGGGGAGGTTAGCTGTCTTCCTTCTCTGTGTCGAGAAACAGTGGTAGAATAAAAATTTAAGAGAATGGACTACACTAGCTGGATTCTCCCTCTGGATAATGAGAGCCAGAACTGATTTGAGCCATATCAGATCACCACTGTTTGAAAAGACCCCATTTCATTTTAAGTCCCTTCCACCTTTCTGTTCTATGACAGGTGTGACGAAGCCTTTTAGTCTTTAAATAAGAGAAAGGTTTTCAAGGCTGATTGGTGCAGTTTTCAATGATACCTAGTTCTTTTCCCAGCTTTTGAAACAACATATACTTCCTACAACAAGAGCTAAGCTGGACTAGAGATTGCTAGAGGTCTGTCTAGGCTGGCAAGTGGATGTATACTGCAACATGGCCTCCCAGTCATCCAGATTAGAAAATTGGCTAGAGTGTGCTGCTCTTTCTTTCTGGATACCACCTGGGCTTTATTCAGGGCTTAGAAGAGGTGGGTGACACATGCCTGTGCATTGCCTAACACGGGCAAGACGCACTCTTACGTTCAGGAGCTTTGTAGCATTCCTGGGTTCCACAGTTCAGTCTCTAGGGCTGAGTAGAGTGCTATTTGACCCCACAACCACCAGATTTGGAAAGAATCTGTATATAGACATTAGTTTTGTCTCTGTGTTTTAGGTGGGGTTTTTTTACAGGATTCCTGAAGACTTATTACAATAATAAACAATAATTTCTGTTCAGTGCCACTACAGTTCTGTAACTGGACTGTGGTTTCAGTCAGTACCTTTACTTCTAAGTCTTAGAAGTACGGACCTTTTAACTAGTGGTTTGCTCTTCATTAAGCTGGTACAGCACACAGAAGAGGGGCTGTGTCATCCGAACACTAGTTTTGAAATGTAGTAGGAAATTTACTGCAGACTTCAGTCATGCTTGTGCATACCTTGCCTGTAGCTAAAGTCTATACCTTCAATGTATTGGATATTTACTGGAGCTTACGTACAGGTACTACGTAGTGGATATGTACTGAGCTACTTATAGTGGTGGTAGTAGCAGTGCTGGGTACTTGCAGGAGAATATGGACAAAATCACCATACAGATAACCAGTCAAATCTAGTACATACTTCCTTTAGTTCAGTATCTATCCAGGACATGACATTAGCTGAATTAGCAGAACCTACAACTTGGATGGTGAACTTCTTACAAGCATTGCATGGCACAGCGAAGCAGTTCTGAAAGTGTCAAACATTGAAATGAATAAAGGATAATGATGGCAAGTGGGGTCTGCCGCTGAGGCTTATTTTTCAAACAAAGAACAAATGTTCATTGAAGTACTCGTTATGAACAAGCAAGGTGTACTCTGCCTACCCAATTCACACAACAATATTTAACCAAAATACTCTTTGGTCAAGATTCCCTTTCATAATTTTTTTCTGAAATGTTATATGCAGACAGTTAGGGTGAACTTCTGTCCATATTAAAATTTTGTTGGTTGTTTTAATGGAATCGGAATTTTATTCCAGAAATGCATAATTCCAATAATACCAGCCTTACATGTCTCGCCTTTTCCACTTGTCTGGGTGAAAGACATTTCATGACATGTAAGAGGGATTATTTATTATTGGATTGTTTTTTCTCAAGAGTTTCCTAAGGCTGACACTTGCATGATACCTATCTTTGCTTTCAGTTTTGTACAATCCACCTAGTGTGCTAAATAGGCCACTGGTATAAGTCAATGATCAATAGCACTGATTATTCTTCAATGTCATGTATTTCTAATAAAATATAAGATAACCGTTTGCTTCTGAAAATGGATCAAAAAAATTGAGTGAATGTAGCTATTGTTAAAAAGGCTGGCTGGTCTGAATCAGAATGGGAATCCGCAAGATCTGCATTTAAAGCACTTGAATCTCATGTCCAGAATGTACACATGACTTTATTATTGTTAACTACTGAAAATGAATTATCCCTTAAAAATCTCTGTATCTAGGTAGATGGCCTATTGTTCTGATCCAGAGTGTTAGTCATTATGAGTACTACTCATGGATGTGTAAGCCATGAAAATAAAACTGCTTCCTTCAGTTATATGTACTATATTCCTCAAGACCAAGAACAATATCACAGAGTACACGTGCAACATCTGAAGGTGGTTGATCTGTTTTTAAAAATCACTATTGTAATACTGCTGGTAGTAAATATTTAAAGACAAAACTAGTGGTATTTGGTAGCAGAAACCCCATTTACCTCAATATGTCCTTCTGTGGTGTCTTATTTGTCTTTTTTTTGCTTTTTGCTAGTGGATTCTGCAGTTACTTTCTGAGCCAGTGCTTGGAAGCAGCTTATTTACTGCCTTGCATCTCTCATTGCTACAGCAACCAGTTTTTTTGTAGAGCTGTGTGTACTTACAAAGAAAACAGTGCTCACATTTGGACTGCCTCTCTAAAGATGCTCTTGGCATACAGAGGAAGAATTTTGTTTTACACAGGAGCTTGCGGCTGGCCACAATTCACTTTGCTGTGTGTACCTTCCAGGGGACAATATCAAGCTTAATTATTTACAGTTTTAAGGGGAGAGAGTAGATCATGACTAAGTAAGCTTCAGAAAGTCATTTCAGCTTTTCTTCAGATGTTAGCATTCTGGTTTTCTGTAGTGGTTTGCTTGTATGACGTAGCAGAGGAGAAAACTTCTCCAAAGAGCCATACTTAAAAGAAATTCATGCCCTTTATTATAAGGAAACTATCAGGCCACAAAGCCAGTTACAAAGTATTCATGAGTATAAAATGAACTTTCACCTAGATCAATCTTTAGGTTCTGTGTTTTGAAGTAAATAAGTCAGTCAAAAGACTTTGTGGCCCTTGGTCAGAAAGGTAGCATAATGCAGATTTGTAAAGCTCTGTTTTTCCCCCGTGACTATTATCTACTCCCCCTGGAAGCTGCATCATATTGCTAATAGCACGCTTTTTTCATTCTCCCACTCGATCTATCATGACACCTTTACAACATCATCTGTACCGCTGATATATTGCTATGGCATCCAACCAACCTACCAGCCTGCGATCCTTCAGTTCAGACAGGTCCCACACGTTGAGCCATGCCTCCTACCTGAGGGACAGTGCCATGATTGACGATACGGTTGTAATCCCCAGCCAGCAGGTAAGCAAATTCTCTTACGTTCGCTTATCAGTTGGATAAATACAGAAATATAAAAAAGATTGCAGTTTAGATTGTACTAGTGATATCACGTCGGGTGTGCTGCTTTGTTTATTTTAATCTAAATCTCTCATTTTCGTTGCTATTTAATAGCATATTATGCTGTGCAATATTAAACACTATTCCATAAGAAATGGATCGGCCGTGTGAATATAGTACAGGGACTGTCTTTATAATGTTCTCCGTTTTAACTGATCTTTGAGTGATGCTAACAGCCATTGGGCTAAATATTCAGGTGATGTAATGAACTCAAGGCCATTACCCTCAAAGATACTATCCTGAAGTGTGCTTGTAGTTAAAAAAAAAAAAAGAAGATTTGGGAAATGCCACCTTGGTAAATCACAGCATTCATTTCACTGGGACCACTAACATGTGACTACTTTGAGCAAGTACAAAATGTTACAATAAGGGGTTTCTAATACCTTAATGCAGTCACTACTCCTTTGTTTTCTTTTCCGAAAAAGTTTAAACGCTTTAGGCACTACTATGCAAAATACATCTTCTTATTGTTTGGTTTATTAACTGATTTTATTGTAGTAACAAGGAGGGTTTTTTGCTTACCAAGGTAACAGCTCTGGCCAAAGAAGCCGAAAGGAATTCATACCGCTTAAGCTGGGGCCCGGAAAACTTGGACAATGTGGCTCTTTCTTCCAGCCCTATTCATTCAGGGTGAGTGTTATCTATTAGCATTATACTAAAAAAAGAGAAGCAGAGTACCTGCAGTGGCAGCAGCTTCAACTAATGCTTAACTAGGAGTTATATTTTAATTCATCGAGTCCTAAAGCTGTCAATAAATTGTTATGATTTCTCAAGCTCTGACAATCAAGCAAGCCTGAGTACCAAGACTATCCGCTGAAAGCACTGCAAGTCAGCGAGCTTTCAGTCAAGGTCAAGAGGAATGAATAATTGACACGCCCACACACGCATGCATTTGTGTGAATTTTATGGAGAAATAAACACAGTGCCTTTTTAAAGTTAGTAATAATTGAGATCGAGGGCCTAATAACTCCTGATGGTGAGTACTTCCAATGCTAGTGAAGTAGTTCAGGTACGCACCAACTCTGGTGTTTGTCGTGATTACTGCAAAAAGAAGCCAAGGATTTTAGATTACATGAACCGTGTAATAGACAAGAAACCTAAACATTGTGTGCTTTACGCATATTTGGCCACTATGTTCATGTATTCTCACAACTGACTCTTTGTAATAAGCATTAGTATTTAGGCAAGCTCATTGAAATGGAGTAAGACGGGTCAAAATTCAGGCCCAGCCAAATTCATAGGTAAAAAGCTTATCCTGGTTGGCCTCAAAATCTGTGAGTGCATTTGCTTTAAGTGCTCTTACAGTGTTTTAAGTAATTTTATTCTTTACACTGAATTCTACACTTGTGTCCTGCTGTCACATTTGATGAGGCACATGCAGATGAATTAATAAGAAGCTGGTGTCATGAAAAAGCATTTCGCTTCTGTGGAGCTATGTTGTATGCAGCATGGCTGGAAATCACAAGGAGAAAGGTTTTTTTTTGTGTTTGTTTTTTTGTTGTTGTTGTTGTTGGTTGGTTGGTTGTTAATCTCAAATGAGTTTGCAACAATCTGACAGTCCTTATCTTTCATAAAGTAACACGGGAGTCTCATTTGGAATGACAGGCAGTCCTGGTCTAGAAGAGGAAAAATACTGTCATAATTGCTATTGCAAATTGAGTGATTTGTGACATATATGAGAAGTTTGTTAGCTGATAGCAGGGTATTTGGATGTGACCAGTGTTGTTTGGATTTGCCTTTCTTGAGCTCTAAAACTAACAAATTAAATGAAAATACTTAATGCGTACAATACGTATGTGTTTATAGATATGTCAGTATGTAAGCTTTAAAATTGTTTTGATGGTTTATTCTAACCCTAAATAGTTTACAGACTTTTTCCAAAGGATGTGTTACTTTTCACTTTCAGAAAGGTAGGTCTTTTCCAGTGACTGCAGAGGATGAACTAAATACTTTCTGGAAAGGTGGCATTTTTTTTTGGATGTGCAATCATTTTGTGGTTTTCTTTTTAAAAGTATTAGCAATATTTAGCTCTTTTTGGATGACCAGGATGCTAGCGGTAGGATAAGAATATCTGATTTTAATAGGAGCAATGCTCCCTGCAGCCTTGTATGAAATAGTGACATTTAACACAACACAAATTATGTTCTCCTTTTTATACATACCAACTAACTTGCCACTAAATATTGTAATAACGAAACCTATAATAATGATTACTCAGCCTTTGGAAAAGACTGTACAATGCTTCGTTTTTATCTTGCTTAGATTTGTGCAAGTCATTAAGTTTATCATAAATTGTTGGGGTGCATCTTATTTACATCTCTTTTTTAGGAAAATACATTACGTTTCACTTGTAAGACCTTATTTTAGAAGTGAAACAGTTGTAGAAGTGCTGTGTGCGTGATTATTACATTCACTTAGCTGAAACAACAACAAATATTTTTGTCATACCCCTCTCGCCACCTACGCTCTCCTTCATACACAGACACACACTGTTACGAGGTTCTTACGAACTAGCGACGCTGTTGACAGTTCAGGTGCACGCATCGAAGTAGTATGTACCTGTCAGGAAAGAAAACTTGTAGTGTTAGAAAATAAATCCTGTAGAAACATTGTTAGTGGCTTTAAGCAAGGGTGTGGCCTTGGTTTTTGCCCAAGACACTGGAGATGTATTGAGTTCAGACCGTGTTTTTATAAAGTAACACATCAGCAAAGTATTGGACAGTCATTTATTTGCCACAGATGATCTTAATTTTGTATTCTGTGCAATCTGAGAAAAAAAACGACACTATTCTCCTCCTGCACTACTTAAGTGGCTAAGCCCAAATTGTTGTTGGGTTCTTACTGTTCTCCCATTGTAGGGCAGTGTTTCTGTGGATCACAGTGTAACACCCCCAAGCAGAAGGAAAAATTTATAGAGAATTGTTCTCTTGGTGTGGAATTTCACAGGCATGTAATTCAGCCTTTGTGTGACTAACCAAAACTTCTCCTCCTGCCTGAAATTTCAGAAGGGGAAAATGTTTTAACCACCCATTTGAAATTTATATGTAACTATTGTTTCAATATGTTGATAATTTCCTCAATAAGGAAAGAAAAGCAAGATCTTTGGTCAGAGTCTTTGGCAGGCAATTTGAAAACAATAGAATAATTCTCTCTCATGAGGTAACACGCTTTTGGTGCTCACAATCTTAACATAAACATCTCCTGGTCATTTTACACAGCTAACAGTTTCCAAATAGTTTCATACGTTGGCTGAAGGAAAAAGTATAAATTCCTGCATTTAAACTTGCTTTCAGCAAATCAGATTTGCTTCTCCTGATAAAACTATCTAATCTTACATATTGAACAATGGTAAGGATCTCTGAATATCCCAGGAAGTTTGGGTACTAAATATCCAATAAGATAGAGTTTTATCTCTTTGCTGGTAATATTAGGGGATATTATGTATAATTTCCTGCTGAAGCGTTATGAGACAGAACTAATGCCTACATAAATGCAGATGTGTTTCACAGTTTGAATCTCATACCTCACAATATCCCGTGGTGGAAGAACACACATGTTTTCATTAAGCTGGAAGGCAAAAACCCACCAAACAGAAAGATTTCTTTTAACGTGCAGCGTTTAGACATTGCTTGACAGTATCGTACTCTTACGTCTCTAGCACCCACAGTAGTTCCGTGTGAATGGTAAAGATAAGGCTGACTGCAAGATTTTGAAGTATAAACTATGTGCAAAATTTTGTTGTTTTCATACCTGGATTCTGGTGATACAGTGAAAAAATGTCCACAATTTAGTTGTCTAGAATATATTTCTAAGAATTTTACTGACAAATATGTAGAGGTATGGTAGATTAGAAGAGAGGCAAATCTGACATGTTGTCAGGAACGTGGCACTGGGAGGAAGGAGCTTTGAATTCGTGCTTTGATATTAACTTGCTTTTGTGTTCTAGAGCAAGATACGTAGCAGCTCTGCAGTTTTTCCACCTCTGACATGCTCACAGTAAAACTTCTATTTAATGAAAGATACTGATTTCTTTTATATAATTTGATGAAAGAAGTCCCTATTTGACTAATAGATGATCCAAGTGTATCAGTACTTGTATCTGACGAAATTAAACAGTTGGGATATTATTAGTGAATTTACCTTTACGCAAGTTATTGTTTTGATCAATGAAAAAGGGAGCAGGATGAGGGAGTGGGCAGCTTAAACTGTGACAAATAATGTGAATTATCATTCTTAGCTGCATGTCTGCAAAAAAGGAGGCTGGATCCTTGCTAACAAGGTAAACAAAATATATTTCAAGTGTTGTATTTTGAATCCATAATATTGTTTTCCCCAGTGTGAGATTAATTTCCTGGAAATAGTTATGGAAACAGGACCTGGCAGCGACCAGCTGATAGTCATTTCTAAAATCTGAAATTCTAAATGATTTCAAATTACAGTGTAGCCTTTACGACCTTTATTCAGAAAGTTACAATAAGGAAAAACAGTAGGTGTGTTTCATTAATAGCAAATCACTGTTCATGTCAGTGGAAGAAAATGGCCATGGAGATGTATATAATAAAAAGCGACATCAGAAAACTCCCTGGCCATGTGAAACATTACTAAGAGCCTAAACAGGTCAAACTGACAGTTTGAAACTTGTCATTTGGTAGTGCAGAACAAAAGGAGGACAAGAAACATGTTGAAATGGAAGAAAGTGGAGGACAGAATGTATTGATAGGAAATTTGAAGAGAAGAAAATAATGTTTTATTGTGTTATCAGGAACACTGGCTGGAATTTCCTTAGATAACTTACCCTTTGATATCCTGTGGTCCGAATTTTAGATGTGGATACCTAAACCAAGCAGCATTTCCCCTAATCTTGTTCTGAAAGATTTACTCAGAGTCTAACTGTACATTTTAGGTATCTGACTTCCAGTTTGAGAATTTTGTAGAGAAACCAGATCACTCTAGCTTTACTGCTGTAGTAATATTAACTATTTGTAACCAAGGATGTTTATGTAGGCTTATTTTCCATACTCACTCCTACCTTCTCACATGTAATGAATATGCATATATATGTATATGTTCATGTGTTTAATTTAGAAATCTGTTTCATTTTTCCAATATTTCAGTATTTCATTTAACTCATTCTTTTTTGCCCTTTCTGTTCCTTTTTGATGTTAAATCGTCTGTTCTATTGCAGATGCTCTTCTCCATGTCTTGATCATGACAACAGCAGGTGAACTTCTGCATAATTTCTTTCTTTAATTCATTGCACTTCTCACCCACCCTATTTATCCTCCTCTCTTACCTCACTTCAGGATGCTTTAGTGTTTTGATAGGGCATGTTAGCCAAGAGAAAAAAAATAATCTACTCTGACTAGCAGTGATAGTTACATATGGCCCTATTTCTCTTCTTATACAGTACGTGTCCACCTTCTCCCGTCTGCTGTGTCCTCTAGAAGAAAATAATACTGGACACATAAGTCCACTGCAAAAAATCTTAACAAAGCTCCTTATGCATTCTTAGATTGTTTTAACCATTGATTTAATTAAGAAGACATTCTCTCTGTTGGTGGCATAATTATGGCAATAATATTATTAAAAAGAAGGAACTGGGGGCCCCCCCCAATCCAACACAAACCACTGTAGATAGCTTTAGTTTCAACTGTTATGTTACAAAGTGGGCCTTTTGTCTCACTTGTCAATGTAAAGAATATTGCAGAGCCGCTCCCTAGGCTACATTTTCTGAATTGCGCCACCATATTGGAACTGGCAGAGTAACGGCACAGACGCAGTATATTTAATTTTTCATGCCATATGCATTTTTTGTGTGACCTCAGTTAATCAGCGTTTGAATCACTGGCACATTGCATCCCTCGCAGAACACCTGAAGCAGTACCTTCCCGAAGGAGATTAGCTTCACTTGGTAAACTGAGTGTGTATTGGCACAACACTTCTTCATCTCCTTTAACGTAACCGTAGAAAGGTGAAAACCTTAAATATTCATCTGTGCAAAATTATTAAATGGCAAAATAAAACCCCAAACTACAAACTCATATTTTTAGGTCACGTCACTCAAACTCTCTCTAGTTGACTAATGCAGTGAAGAGAATGTTACCATAAGTTAATACTCTAGTGGTTTCCTGCGTAGGATCATGTTTTTTGTCCTCCTGCAATGTGTATTTTGCCTTGTTTATGTATGGCATAGTTGCAGCCTGATGGAAAGCACACTGAGGTAGTTGAATGACTTGCTGTTGACTTCAGCGGGAGCCGGATCAAGGCCTTTTTTCTTAATTTCAGACTCTCTATCAGTTTTCCTTCTTCAGCTGAACACTTTACAATGGCTGAAGCACTCTGTTTGTTTTTGCTTCTTCACACTGCGACTAACACTGAATGCTGCTATCTCCTTGTTTCCCAGTTTCTTTTAAAAATAAGATAATGTATGCAGAAAAGTTCTGAAATGTGTCTACAATGGATGTGTGCCCTAGTCAGAGCTTTTTATTGTTTCCTGCTGAGAGCATGTGTGCCTGCCTAGCTAGGTCGAGAGAATAATCATACCTGAACTGACTGTATGAAAGTGGTGGTGTATTGATTTTGCCTATTCTGGTTTTGTGTGTTCAAAGACTTATTGCCTGTTCTAGAAAGACACGTCACGATGCTAGGTTTGCATGGCTCTTCGGGTGACTCTGCAGAATGAGAAAGTGCGTTTGAGTGCCACCACGCTTGCGTTTGCAGCCACCTGAAACCGTGACTCTTCTGCAAAGCTATTTACATGGCAGTGATTCTTCACAAATCACACAATAAGTATCTTCTTTCACCCCCCAGCGTTTACGCATACGTTTTTTATTTTATTTGTTCATCCTGCCGTTATCTTTCAAATGAGCATAGGCGTAGAATAAAACCAAGTTAATTCCATATGAATAAAATCAGCAAAGGGAATAACTCAGGCTCAGATCCAAAATACAAATATTTCCTGAAAATACACCACAACTTTTTGTCCTTGTAAGGTGGATAAATCCAATGCATATATATAGTCTGTGTCTTGTTCAAGCGGAGCCGTTAGAAAACCCATTGCTGTTTGCTGTGCTCTCTGTAGAAGGCATGGAAAACACCCTGAAAGGTTTAGGGCCTTCTAGTTATGTCCTCAAACAGAAGGATGCTGTAGCCAATGTTATTTAATATAGTTACCTTTCATATGGCAAGTATGTAGTTTTTAATTGCTCTAAAATTAAAAAGAATGAAACAGCCTCTCTAATTTATGAGTAAGTATTGCTAAATTAGAGGAGAATGGATGATGCTTGATCTAACTGTTAACCATGTGTTTAACAGAAGCATGTGTAGACTCCCCTGCAGTCTATCACTTATTCCTAGTAAAGAATTACTTTTGTTCTTTATTTTTTTCTTAAAACAAAACCAAAAACAACCAAAACCCCAAAAACCTCATTTCCCCTTCATTCTTTTTAAAGGAGAGAAGGCAACGATTTCCCCAAACCTAACTTGTTTCATTGATTTGGCTATTGTATTGGACCTCCACCTTCCTAAATCTCAGAAAAGCTCGGTATTGATCCAATCTGTAAGACTGTCAGGGTCATGTTTGTGTCATGCATAATTTCTAACTGAACCTTTAAAACTGGCAGAAAATGAAACTTACTCAAAGGCTGTCTTAGTACTGAGAAAGATCATCTTGTTGCCATAGTCACCCCTCACATACGAAGTTTAACTTTGCTGCTTTAACCCATAAACCGCTTTGATTTTGAATTATCACTTAATTGAAATTTGAGTTGTTGCCATGGATTGCCAAGATAAACCGAAGTCACTGCTAAAGAAGGATGCTTCTCCTATATATCGTTATTATACTAAGTACGTTTAAAACACTTTCTGAAATAGACTCTTGCCGATGGAAAGTACATATAATTTTGATGCACTGCTTGATCAATCAGTTCACTTGTTTTGGCCACCTTTGTTTTAAATGGCTCACAAGAATGTTTTCCTACTTAGCAGCTGTCCAAAAGTTTTCTCCTATTTATATTGTTTTCCCTCTCCTCAGTTTCACCTCGTTTGTCTTAACCATAGTTCATCCCTGCTAAGGTTATCTTTCCCTCGTTATGCCATTTTTAACCCCTTCTGAAAATTGTAGCTATTATGTCTACATGGAGTTCCTGTAAGATATTTTGGTTTTTCTTTACATTTTCTTTAATTTTTAATATTATAATCAATTATCACAGAACCATGTAAGGAACATTTATCGCTTAATTTTTTTAGGATGCCTCCTTTCTTCTCCTCTTCCAGTGATAACCTGTAAGAGCTTTCTGATGCCCTTCAATCCCTTTTATTAACATCCCCCTCGCCCAAACTCTTCACAGTCATTAGAGTTTCTCTTCAGTCAGCCCTCTCCTCTTCATTCCCTGTACGTAGATGGCTGCTAGTGCTTGTAGTGGTGCTTCCTGCGACGGAACGTGGAGTAAACTCTGAGTTTCTTGCTTAGCCAGAAGTCACTTTTTGCACTGTCCAGTTAGCATGAGCAGAGGGCGCCCAGCGCCCTTTGCAGAAGGAGGATCTTAAGAAGTTTTAAGTCGGAGCAGGGAAGATTGATGCAAAGATTGCACAGGGGTAAAGCAAAGTACTGTCTCACTGTATGCAATAAGAGAAGTACCCCTGCACTTAAGCTTCAGGGAATATGTGTGATATTAGGGTTATTCATATGCTAGTATTATGTATTATTTTCTTCTTGACCATGGGAATTTATAATGAAAAGGTACCAGTTCCCAGAGCAATGGCTTGATCTGCCAATTATTGCTGCTAGTTTTGTTTGTTCGTTTGTGTACAATCTCTTCCTATCTCAGTCTTGTCACTTAACAACATCTGGTAAAAGAAATATTAGAGAGAGGAAAAATAATGCGTGGGGAGGGGGGGGCAGCAAAAGAATTAATTTACATTTTACATTTCCTATATATTAGTTATACAATTTTATCACTTTCCTAAATGCACATTTCGGAAAGCATGTTTTATGTCATGCCTTAGTTTTCTCCGAATTATTTCTATATTGATATACACAGTCCTGCAAAAGGGCAAAGCTTTTCCAGTCCTGGAACAGTAATGTCACCATCCAGATGCTGTATTATGTAGCAAATAGGCAGAAAAAGAGGCTGCTATGATTCAGAAAATGCTTTGTTATGAATTAATTGCTTGACTCTATTACATATCCAAAATTATGTGAAATGTGCTGATTTACAAACAGGGATGAAAAGAAATCTGATTAATTAAGTGGCTGAAAAAATGAACATGCCAAAAAGTTTGGGAAATAAACAGGGTGGTATGGGGAAAAAGAACGTATTTGTACATTCTGTGTCAGCTCTACAAGTCCTGCATCAGTGTACTATCCTTTCAGACTTGTATGCCACAGCTCTGGAGCTGAGGAATTTTCCCCTTCAGTTTCTTTCTTTTGCTCTGTATTTATGCTAGTTCTCCAAAATTTGTTTTCTGGACGCTTCATAGTAGTATATGGGTGGTTTTGTGAACCGGCTCCTCCATATTTAGTATGATGATTGGCAGTAATCTTTCTATGCTGTCCTCCTACTAATCTATGTTTGCCTGAATTGGCCGTCCAGCAGTTGAAGGGTCCTTGCAGTTCCTTAGGTGGTTTCAGACTCAACCAGAAGTCACAGAACCTTTCAGGAATCTCCCATTTCATCTGGGGGTCTGCTTCAGTGATATGGCACAAATCTATTTTGTGGTGTATACTGTGGTGAACGCTCCTGTTTGCCAGATTGTGTCTCATTATTTAGTAAAGACATTAGATCTTCTTTATGATATAAAGAGTTGTTTTTACAGTGCATAATAATAATGTCCTACTGTTTTTTTATCCTAACCGTTGTCTTTGTGTCCACCTTCCAATGATACCTTTATTTGCCTGTTTTTCCACTCATTGGAGCAATAGTTGGTTTCGGTGGTAGCTGACTGATAGACCTTGCCATAGATTCACGGACAGACCTTTCTCTGACCCACCAGGCACATTCAGTAAACTTAAACTGAAAGAAAGAGTTGCAGCTTTAAGGCCTGAACACGCACAGGTATTCCTTTGCATCTCAAGTGTTTGCTAGAGACAAATGTCACACTCAGTTTTTAATTGATCTGTGTTAGATCCCAAGTTTTGCAGGTGTGGGAACACAAGGCTATGACTGTGTGTGAGGTGAGATACCAGTTTGTTACAGATGGTCAAAATCAAGGATGACTATTGCTTCTTGAGCTTTTTTTATTGGTTCTACACAACAAGCTAGTTATCTTAATTGGGCAACGTGTGCTTTATGAGAAGGCACTGCTATTTCAGCACTCTGCTTCTCTTAATTAGTCCGAAAGGAATTACTGTACGGAGAAAGAGCATGATATTAAAAGCAGCAGAACCCATTATTGTGGTCAGAAGGGAGATTATTTGATTTGGACCCTTACCTTTTGTGTATACATATTCTTCTAGCAGTTAACAATGGTTTTGGCATTGCTGAGGCACGTAGGGAGATAAGCTAAGGAGGACATAAGACAGAACGATGACCTAGCACTAATATTTCAGTAATGGACAGCGAAAGAAGGTGACCCTGTTGTTAAAGTATACAATCTTGAGTATTATGTCAATAGTGAAAATAATCGAATCCTAAAAATTGTATTCATGACAGCTTACACAATGAAAAATGTGAATGCTAATTTAATGCTAATTAGCTTCTGGTAATTGTGGGGGTAATATTTCTCTTGCTCATAGTGTTAGCATCAAAATGTGAAACTCTTCTTCCAGCACTCGGTGTTATTAACTACCTCTAACACACCCATTATGACAGAGACTTGGACTGATTCTCTGAAACATAATTCAGAACCGCTTTGATAACCCTACTTGGTACAGTTCAAGGAAAACTGCAGTGCAAGCCACAGAGCATTATTGCAACAGTTGAGCATTTAGTATCTCTTAAGCTCATCTTTCATCTGTGCTTTAAAATGTATAAAGTATGTATTTTATGAAGGAAGCTCCCATTTTTCTAAATTAATCCCCAGGGAATCAAAGCTGTAAAATGTTTTCATTTTCTTTTTTTCCCCCTTGTTAAAACCACAGAAACACCAACCTCTAAGGAATGAGATAATGGTTGTACTACCCAGACTTTTACACTAAACAAAACCTAGAGGTATATGAATGGCAGTAGAATAGGAGACTGCATGTGTGAGAAAGACTGGCATCCGTGGTGCATGGTGTGCTTCGGACTGGCGCTTGTGGCTCCTTTCCATCATCCATTTTTCTGACTTGCACGGTGTGTCGAGTGTTGTGTTTTTACAGCATGTGGAATTACTTGTAGCTGTGTGGACAATGAATGGATGCAATGTTTGTTGCACAGAACGGTCAAGGGGACAGTGGAAAAATACCTGTATTTGTTACTCATGTTATAAGGGCTTTTCTCTATTGCAGGTCCTTCAGTAGCATTTCTGCAACTCCCCATGTGATGATTCTATTTTAGTGGCTAGAAGTAGGCCCGATACCGTTCTGTCTCATCGAATTTTCACTTCCAGCAACCTGACATTCCCATCCCATATCAGGCATGATCCTAAGTCATAAACCAGTAAAAAAAAATTGGAGTAGTTCTACACCTTTCCCAAGAATGTCCCCAATATTTTTAACAAACCTGTCAAAATCTACCTGTTGATTATATATGGAAGTATAGAAAGTTCAGCATAAAAGAAATTCCATGAAATGTTTTTCTCCCTTCCGAAGAAAAAGAAATAAATAAGATAACTTACGTTGTGCTAGAAGAGGGCTCCCTGTAGATGGCTTTCTGCATCTGTAAGTTTTCCACTGGGACATTGTATTGCTGTGCAAAGTAGCACAGAAAACCAAAAATCCATAAATAAACCTCTTATATAGTGACTGTAGCTACTGTCATCTCACCAAAATCCAAAATTTGTCTTCAGACAAAAATGACGTGTTGGGTTTTTTTATACAAATAGGTGCTAGCTCCGCTGATGTATTATGAATTGTATCCCCACACTCCAGAGTGAAATTTGATTTTTATTTTTTTTAATCCATTTTTGTTGGAAAATAGTTTATCAAAAAACTAGAGAATTATATAGATAACCTAAAAAACCCCCAACATCCCATCCAATCAGAATTGGCTTTACATTCTTGAGTGATAAATAGTTTTATTCAGTAAGATTTGCTTGTAAAGTATTTAAAGACTGCCAGCTTCACAATATAGATGCTTGCAGGTACAGAGTAGTGATATTTGCACTTGACTTTGTCTCTAATAGCTACATACACATGTGCTCACTTTTATTAGTGACTGCTGGTATTTTTGCCAACAGCAGCACTGTAAAACGAGACTTTCTCTGCAGAACTCTTAGATAGCACTTGTCAGTTTCAATAATAAATTATCTTAGCATGATTTGGAGCTTCACGTGGGAGAAAGGCTTTTTCTAGTTGTACATCTTGAGAAAGAGCTATATTTACATACGTAGTTTGTTACGTATGTGGAACATAACCAAAGGAGTTGCGATATGTTTTGTATCTAATTTTTGCCCCCTGATTTTTCAGCTTCCTAGTTAGTTTCATGGTGGATGCTCGTGGGGGTGCCATGAGAGGCTGCCGACATAACGGACTACGAATCATTATTCCTCCACGGAAGTGCACTGCTCCAACGCGAGTGACTTGCCGGTTGGTGAAACGCCACAGACTGGCCACCATGCCTCCTATGGTGGAAGGTGAAGGTCTGGCCAGCCGCCTGATTGAAGTTGGACCTTCTGGTGCTCAGTTTCTTGGGTAAGGGGTGCCATATGGCCTGAAGGAAAACGGTCGGTCTATTTTCGTCTGTTTGCAAGTTGCACTGAAATGGTTCCTTTTTCAAGACTTGAACAGAAAAAGATGTTTGTAACATAAAGTAACAGACCGGTCACGCGAAATACGGATCAGTTGTTAGTTAACGATTCACAAAGCTTTTACGCCTTTTCCTTTGAAAACGGATATTTTAATCCCTAGCGCTAAGGTTAATGTGCTTCCTTGGATATAACTATTACTCAGTGTTGTGATATTATAGTGGGAAGAGACCCCTCGGCAGCCAGAAAAGGCAGTTCATGCTATATTTAAGTAATCTACATGCAAGGCATGAATAGCACAGCACTGACCTAAAGCCCAAATGTAAAGCCTGCTACATATACAACACAAGTTACAGCTGCTTATTTTAGAGACCTGTGTTGTGTTATCAGTAATTTGGACTATCAGGGAAGCACAGTGCCTTTGATTTTTCTGGGGTTGCAATTGCTAAATTAAGCAATAGGACAACCCTGGAATTTTTTCACCGTTTCCTTTGTCCTATGTTGCAAAACCCGTAGAAAGATCAGATTTGTGTCTGCTGCTGAGCTTCTTTTAGCAATTTTCAGCTGAAAGCAGCAGTTATCCACACTTTTTTTTTATTTGTTTTACCGACTGTTCTCCCTATCAACTGTGGCATCCAAAAGTGGATGATTGAAGGAACCCCTTCTATTACGATAAATAGCTTCATTCAGAAATTGTAGGGGGGAAAAAAAGTGACTCTGTAAACAGCAATAGTTTAAATCCATTTTGAACCAAATCCGTTGCTTTAAAATCCTATTATAACAGGCAGTCATCAGAGCCGCTATCTTCGTTAGTGCTTTTTCTAAAAGATTGACTTTAGAGAAAAGAGAAAAAAAATGTTGATAGGTAGTTTTTAACTTCCCACTGCTTTGACTTGGAGTGTGAAAAACATACCTAAGACTACTATGCTGTAGCTACTTTGCTGTTGCTCTAATGTGGTAAAAAGGCAAGAGCAGTTCTGAAACACTGCAAATGTGATGCTAAGAGCAAGCCAACCGTTCCTTTTGACAGACAGGATACCTCTTAATATCAGAAGTAATAGCAAACAAGCTGGGTAATCAGATGCTTTGTACCACTTATTCTTTTCACATCTTGGTCACTTTTAAAGAGAAGCAGAAAGAAATCTAGAGAGCAGAAGAAATACTGTGCTGTCACATTCAGTCTTCCCATTATCTTCGTCACACACAAATTGACCTTAAGTATGTCTCCCATTTTCTTTTTAATGGTTTCTCTATCTAATGGGAATGTCTCACCTGAAAGACTAGGATATAGCACAGTTTTATTCATTCTTAGATCTTTACGCCTTTCCTGCAAGCATTTTTCTAGGTGTTGTACTGGCAGTGAAATCGGACAATTACTGTACTGTTTGCAGAGATGCATTCTAAGGTCCAGCTCCTGTTCCCATTGAGTTCACTGCCCCCCCCGCCCCCCATTGTCTTCCCATAAGCAAGAAAAGATCCTAAATTAACAAAACTAATTTAGCTGATTTTGATCACCAAATTGTCATCGCTAGGACGGAACCTTATTCAGTGTACAGCCTAAATCCACTCTGTGGACCAGACAGTGGCACTGGCGTTCTGGCACAAAAAATACATAAAGTTTATTTATGTTCTTTCTTTCACTGCTGCTTTGGATGTACTCAGTAAACTTCATCTGCCTACGGCTCCTCCCCCACTTAATGAGGGAGAAAGTTTGGTCAGCCGAATCCTTCAGCTGGGGCCTCCTGGGACCAAATTCCTTGGGTAGGAGAGACTTGAAACAAATTGATGGATGCTGACCTCCCCATTCTTCTCCTCCTTCTGCAATATGATTTTTTTATGTCATTATGCCCATGATATCGTCCCTTTCTATTATTTGAAATTTTGTATACCTAACCTTTAGTGGACCATTTTTCAACCCTTGTGGTATGTGGTTTTGTTTTGGTGGTATGTTTGTATCTTTTTCTTAAAGTACTGTGGCCTTCATTTTTGTTTTGGCATGAAATCTTCCTAGTTATGTGCTTGATGTCTGTAGCAAAGCAACCTGGATTGGGACAAAAAAAAAAAAAAAAGGAATCTACTGTAAATTCAAAGATGTTTTTGTATCAAGGACTGATAATTCAATAAGTTATATGTTGGATACCACCAGTATAATAGAACACATGACATTTATTATGTACATGGTAACCCGAGTCCTCTAATTAGAGAAGTGTATATACAAATATATTTGTATTTTCCCTGTTATTTTTAAGAGTATGTATGTACATGTATATATAAATATAGATATATGTACACATGTGTTGTATATGTGTGTGTATATATATATGGACACATACACTGATAAATACATTGACGTCTGCTTGTGAGGCAACACGGCAAATTCTTATCTCCTATACTGAAATAAAAACCCAGATGATCTCCTCAGACCTCCTTTATCTCTCCCAGAGTGTAAATCAGGAATAAATTCATTGGCATATATAGAGTTACAATGAAGTAAAATTGGCACAGGATACAGTTGCCTACTGATTGTAATGAAATTATTTTGATTTGCACTAGTATAAGTGAGATCAGAATTTGTCTTACTATTCATATACGTTACAGTAGATTCTCTTTGAAACGAAGTTGCACAGGTTAACCCAGACAGTAGTGACAACTAAAATGAGCATGAGTTTTTTTATGAATTGCAAAACCATTACCAAATTTCTAGCTAAACACTATTATCTTACCAAATATTTGCACTGTGGAAAGAGGTGAATGCACTTTTAATCTGTCCTTCAGCATTTACTGGGTCTCTGTAAAAATCTAGTATATGTTGATGACCTACTAGTTTAGGATTATGCCAAAATATTGCAGTGAAATAGGTAGAATTCCAGGTCACTTTGTAGCAGACGGAATAGAGTTGCTGTTAATCCTGTTTCTTCCTCTCTCCCGTGTGCATTTAATGCGCTGTGTTGCTGTGCCAGGCCTGTGATTGTGGAGATTCCCCATTTTGCTGCTCTGCGTGGGAAAGAGAGAGAGCTGGTGATCCTGCGCAGTGAGAATGGGGACAGCTGGAAGGAGCATTTCTGTGAATACACTGAGGATGAACTGAATGAAATCTTGAATGGGATGGATGAAGGTATCCAGTGTGACTTTTTAAATTTATTCTGCTCCTGTGTTATTTCTGTAACTGGGGGTAATAGCTTTTTACCATTTATTTTATTTAGCACCTCACATTTGGTCTGCCCTAGAATTTCTGATGCTACATTCTCCAGATACTTTATTTCAGTCATACTGGAGCATAATCATGTTCTCAGTACAGGAGCCAGCAGAAGCACTGTGTACTTGGGATTACTCCCTTGCACCGTCTGCTGAAGTAGCGGGGCAAAACAAAATCTACCATCACGAAGCTGACAATAGGTGCTAGACTGATGTTTTCTACTGCTCCTTTTCGTAGTGTTGAACAAAAAGCTTCCATGGCAAACATCTTTCCAAAACAAGGCAATTATCGTACTAATCCTTTCCAAGCAGCTACTTGTGTGGGAGGAAATGTCAGTCATGGGTACTCTTGCTTTCTGAGAGAACAAAATGGCCTTGGGCTGTCTAGCATCTGCAGAATTTGTTATTAATTTTGATGTTGTGGTGGTTTTTTTGTTATCTTTTTTTTTTTTTTAAAACAAAAGTAACCAAGCCAAATCACACACTTAAGGCTGAATTGATACTTTGGTACTTTTTTGATTTGGACTTTAGTTTCCTGGATGCTACTTCAGGCCATAGTGTAAACATGTGAAGTAGAAAGGGGTTTGGGCCAATCCCTTTGCTTGTTTACCTGCTAATTTGGGGGATGTGGTCAACACGTTCTGAGTTTGCTGTCTTAAGCTCCCTTCAGTTAGTTGTTCAGTCCGTCTGTTCCTTTCTTGCTTTCTCTGTTTTAACTGAACTTGAAATACTGGGGTATGTTTCCTTTTCCCCTTTCATTTCTGGACAAAATACTTCTTGTAAGTTGCAGTTAAACTGTGAAAAGCTTGCATGCATTTTGAAGTTTGCTGTATCGCTTCTACAATATTCTTGTCTTCTGACCATCTTCTCTTTTGGCCTCAGTACTTGACACTCCAGAGGAGCTTGAGAAGAAACGTATCTGCCGCATCATCACCCGAGATTTCCCGCAGTACTTTGCAGTGGTATCCCGGATCAAACAGGACAGCAACCTTATCGGACCGGAGGGAGGTGTGCTGAGCAGCACTGTTGTACCACAAGTGCAGGCCGTCTTCCCGGAAGGGGCTCTAACCAAACGAATTCGCGTTGGCCGCCAGGTACAATGAAAAAGTTACAAAGCTTATATTTTTTTTTTTTTTTTTTTTTTTTTTTTTTAAAAGTGTAACATCACCTTCTTAGAATGGAGAGCCAGCATATGCAGCTTATTATGTTGTCTAGAATGCTTCTTGTAAAAATAATAATTAAAAAAACATCCATGCGGAAGACAAAGCAAGTGGTAAAGTTTTGGGTATTCCAGTTAATTCAGATACCTGTCTGTTAACTGTCTATTTGATCTTGGGAAAAGCACCCAGTTTTGGTGGTGATGATGATATATTAGTGTAGGTCATAGAACAATTTCTTAAATAGTTCTTATGAAAGGCATCAGAGAAGTATGAAGTGCTGTAATAACTAGGTCAAATGTACAGATTGTTAGCATGAAGTAAACCAGCCTAACAGTTTGCTACTGAAAAAGGGTAAGTCCTTCCCCTCCCTCCATCCCCTTCTGCTGCATGCATCCGCAACTTAGCTTGGCAAGGAGACTGCTTGTTGAAATCCCCTGTGAATAGCTGTAGGTTACTAAAATAGCTTAGAGCTTATTCTAAGAAAAAAAGAAAAGGTGACAAGAGAATCATTTGCAGCTGGTTAAGCGTATTAAAATAATGCTGTAAAGCATCTGTCAAGCACCAAGAAGGGATATTGGAAGAGGAGGAAGGTGTGGGGAAGTTGAAAAAGGGAGTTTTCCCCTTCTCACTGGCCGTCAGTTCTTCTATCTGCAGATTTTTGTGGGAAATTGTGACATTTACTGTACTAACTTCAGGGTTTTGTGGCAACATACAGACCCGGTTCTTTACATGCTCATTAACCTGTTTTTGAGTAACTATTCTGTTATTGTCTTTTGCTTTGGAAAGGCTCAACCTATGCATACTGAACTTACAAAGAAGATTTTGGGCAACAAGGCTACCTTCAGTCCTATAGTCACACTGGAGCCCAGGAGGAGGAAGTTCCATAAACCCATCACGATGACGATTCCCGTCCCCAAGGCCTCCAGTGATGGGATCATGAATGGTTATGGAGGTGACACACCCACTTTAAGGTTACTATGCAGCATAACAGGTAGGATGCAAATACTAGAGCTTTTTATGTGCGTCTTAAAATTGTCAGTCATTGTGGGCTGAGTATGTTAAACTGATTATACACACGGGAAGCTTGGTGAAAACCTGACTGGGATGAGAGGCTGTAAAAATAAACTACTTTCCAAACAATTACTTTATAGCAGAAATAACATTTGTTGTTTGGACTAACAAGAGATGTGTAATATAATCGTAGACTTTGGGTTTGGGTTTTTTCGCATCTTCCTTACAGTTTGTTTCTTGAGAACCAACGTACCTCTGCCTAGCAGAGCGAGTGTAGTACAGACATAATGTTGCAGTGTGCTTCAAAGGAAAATATTGGAGTTAAACACTTTATACTTGCATTAACTCCAAAGTGATTAGCATCTCATTCGGTCTCAGTTGAGGCATAAATGAGATGCATGCATTTATCCTGCTTAGAAGGTTCCGTCTTTCTTATTTTTCAAACTGATTTCAAGTACCACCCCTATGTAAGATGCATTACACCCTGAGATGTGCCAACGAGTCATTCCAGAGAACAGGTGCTTTTACAATTTCTTGATAGAAAGGTGTTAGGTAGCTGCTGAAATACCAGAAACAACATCTGGTCAAGAAGTATTTGCATATCCAAGAGAGCGAAACAGTGTTTATTTAAATACAGAAGAATGGTCTCATCTATAAAGAAGAATTTGAGTAAGTTTTTGGAGGGACAGTAAATCTGCAACGATCCTCTAGAAATTTTCAAAAGGGAAATTAGTTCCGAGAATGCTTCATGAAAAGGAGAAAGAAGGTATTTCCTGAAAACTAGTATTCCTTTACAGATACAACTTGGTTTAAGGTTTGCATAGAGACTGTACTGCATGGTCAAATGGATATCTAACGAGTCAGCTGTAGGTGAGAGGAGGGACAGACACGTGTTCTGACTTAGCCCTGGTTATGCATAGTTTTTCCTTTAGTTCTTCATATGTGTTTTATAAATATTCGTAACTGCTGTTAGAATAAACACTTCTATTTCTGTTTTCTGTAAGCTCAGGGTGATTTTAAGGTAACTGGAAACGAACTGGACGTTCCTCACCAAAAGGTGAGGCAGGGACATATATTGAAGAACTCAAAAACACAGCTGCAGGGTGACAGATTGTGCCCACGTTTTCGGCTGTATGGGCCAAATAGGAAGCTGGCAATGTCTGTGACAGAGGACAGAAACACTTACTAGACCGATGGGAATCCAGAAGGCTGTCTGTTGTACAGCGTGATATGGAGGTGCACATTTCAACTGCAAGATCTTCCAGGGAGCTTGTCAGACACAGATTTTTTTCATAGGTTTTCATAGCAATGTGCAAAAGAAATTTCTTAGTTACGTACATACTGGACCTGAGTCTTTGAATTATCTGAAAAAGTAGAAGATTATATAAATCATAAATAGTAGCTGTCGCTATTAGTAACATTATTGTTGTTTCCCAGGTGTAACAGTACAGGTTTAACTGCACTATATCTGTGCCAGTTTTGCCCCGCATATGTGAATAGTCTAAACCACACAGAATTAAATTCTAATAAATTACATCTCCCCACTTGCCTCTCCCCTCCCACCCCCACCCCCCCAAAAAAAAAAAAAAATCTAGCCTCTTTTAACATTTCTGAGGCTGTGCTACAGGACTCATAATTTGAAAATCATTTGGGCGCTTTGTTTTCTCAGGGGAAACCCATACAATCCTACTAGCATTAGTGCAATAACATCAACTTAAAAAGGCACGTCTGGGATTATTACTGGTTTCATAGTGATTAAAAACTCAGAAGAATGTAAAATATTTCTTAAAAGCAGAAAGTTGCAGACTTACTCGGTTTTAATTTTTTTTTTAAATCTCTTACCATTTTAGGAGGAACCACCCCTGCCCAATGGGAAGACATCACTGGAACAACACCACTGACATTTGTTAATGAATGTGTCTCCTTCACAACAAATGTCTCTGCCAGGTACCTATACAACAAAACATGAGTTTTACAGTGTTACATTCAAGTGCATGTCTTCGTTCAACAAATATTTCCTTTAAACTATTTCAGTTTATGTAGTAGAAGGAACATAAGATACTTTGTCTATGCTGTGAACCAGTTGGCAAGGTACTGGGGAAGCCCTGAGCCTCCTAGTCCAGACAGATGAGGTACGAGAGCTGTAAGCCCTACAGTCCTTATCAGCTGCAGAAAGAAATTGATGTTCTTGTCACTTTATCTCAGCCATTAGTCCTTTGCAGTCAGCACCTGCTAGGATCCCAGAAATGAATTAATGATATACTAATTTTTCTGAAATAGTAATCTGAGGGACAGTTCAATTTTTAGGTAGTTAGAAAAAAATCTGGTTTCAATTTGAATACCTGTTCTCTCCTAGATGCAGAATTATGCAAATTTCCATGGAAACAGAAATCCCTTGTTTGGGTAGCTCATTATACATCGTATAAAAGATGTTACTTTCAGAATATCCAACAAACGAGAAATCAAGCAGAAAGGCCTGTAGGTGTACCAAACTGTGATCTAGAAGAATGTCTTCCAACCATCTGTTCTTGTGATGAGATTCAACTGCTATCTTTCTGAAAACAGAGTTTCATATTAAAAAAAAAAAAGTATGCATGTATTTTAGTTTGTATACTGTCCAAGACTTACATCACAGAAATGCTCAAAAATCTCCTTCTCTGTAACAGGAGATGCAGTTCTTCACCTGAGAGGTATTAAATTTAGGATGGGTAGTTACAAAAAAATAAATAAAAATCTTGGATAAATTTCCCATGAAAATGAATGAATTTCCTTCAGTGCAAACATTCAGTGTCTAGAGCAGTTATTACTATTAGGTCAGGTTTGCTATTTAATTAATTTTTTCGATGTTAAAATAAGTGCAGCTCTTGCAGTCCAATCTACAGTATAACTTAAACGTTAGGAGAAATAAAGTCTTTTTCTATACTTTCTCAGTTCAGAAATGGCTTTATTCCCATGAAGTTGGATGCTTTGCTTATAAGTATGTTACTTTTCAGTTCAGCTAAATGTTTTTCTTTAACAGCAGCGACCACAAGAGGGAGATCTTAAAGTGTGTTTTAGCTCTCATCTGCTACCTGCAGTGCTCTGTTTATCGGGATAAATTAACGATTAATTTAAGAACCAGATGTGTTGACTAGATGCAAAGTTTGAGAGGTCAAAGTCCCCAGCAGGGCTACACCTGAAATACAGCCAGAATGAGGGTGATAGTTTATGGAACTACATTGCATATTAGTAGTGGATGTTTCCTAATCCTGATGATGACATTAAAATTGATTACTATTGCCAGTGTTCTGTGATATACGTGTGATCCCGTGTAGAGACTTTAATGGGTTCTACCTCTTCTTTTTAAGCTAAGTGAATGTTCAACAGACTGCTTGAACCCAAACATGATTTTAAATGCTGCTACAGTTAGAAAATGGGATTTTTCATGTATTTACAGTCAGGGAATTAATTACCTCCTTTGCTGAAGGACAAGCTACCTTGAATTTCTTCACTTGTGCCCTGGTCTAAAAGTGCATCTACCCTTAGGCCACGCTGAGAATCAGCTGATTCCCGACTGTTTGCTATTCACAGTAACTTGTTTACGTCAATTTAAATCGTTAATGATGGAGAACAATTTTCCCATTCATAAGACTAGTTCTGTCTGAGCTAGGGAAAGCGATACATTTGTCTAAAATACACGTGAATTAAACTGCAGACTTTGAGGCGTAGCTGTTTTCCATTTCCTGAGCCGCAGCTTTTTAAGAAAATTAGTATCTGTTTGGGCTTTTTAGCCCCTGGTGTATGACAGCAAATCATTTGAGCATATGGTGATTTCTCAGAGGATATAGCCTCTCCAGTTTGAGTCCAGCATAGCATAATTCTCCCACACATGAAAAGGAAAGTATCAGTATGCAGAGCCTTTATGTACCAAACATGCCTTCTGTCTTTCAAATGTCATCAGCCTGTTTTTAACCAGTGTGTTTGCTAAATGTTCTAAAGATAAGCACAGCATGAAATTTGCTATTATTCAACTGCAGATGAGTAAGACCAGAGAAATCACACTTGAAAGGTATGCTTTGTGGGTTATAATACCATATAATCTACAGTAAGTAATAAGCCCCCTGTAGATTATATCAGCTTTTGAGGTGTCTTTGACCTCTTATGACTTCTGTTTCCATCCTACGGGTGTCAAACTCAAGCATGCTTTCCACCCACACAGTGAATTTTATTTAAAAGAAATGTCATCAGCTCCACAGAGAAGCTAAATGAAGTGATATTTGAGAAAGAAGGCAACACGTGTTACTCCTAAAATGCTTGGTGCATTTCTGCTGTTACATTTTGGGAGTAGAAGTAAAATTATTTGAAGTGAAAGTTGTTATCTTTGCAAAATAACAATTCAGTTGTCTTGACGAAAGGCATAAGGAAATTCCATAAATTTTTATTACTGGGCAATGTCGTCCTGGCCTGAATGGCCCAAGGAAAGGGTAAAGAACCTGTAGTTTTCAGTAAAGAGGAGGGTCATTTTGTCACAAGAGGACCTGTTCTGGAAGCTGAAGTTCTAGACCTGAGTTGCAACATCCGTGGTATGTTTTAAGTAACCGTGCACGTCTGGTAAGTTTTGAGGTGGTTTGTTCCAATGCACATGCGCTAGCAATACTTCGTAAAAGGCAGATGTTCATTTGTAATAATTACATTGGTGAAATCGGACAACTTATGACCTTACCCTGTAATCTTAATTATTTCTCTCATGCTGGTACCTGAATGAAATAGTGGTGGCAGATCCTGGCTTCGCACCGTCGGAAGAACTAATTTATTCCAGTAGTGTTTGCCTGTTGCTTTGAACCTGTTTACGTTTGACTTGTGGTACATGTGTCACAGACCGGGAACCACTGGTGGAGAAGATTCAGCGTACTAAACGTTAGAAAGATGCTGTCAGTAAAACAGCACGTTAGAAACCACGATAAAAAGCAAGTCAGTGATGATGACAGTCTCTGTGAGGCAAGGGTAGTAGGAATCAGATGTGGACACATCTGCTTTCAGGGTCTTGAAAATATAATATAGCTCAGACCTAGAAATATATATATCGCTGGTCTTCAATGTGCGTAACAAAAACTTACCACAAAATCAAAGTTAAAAGTCCCTGACTAAGTTCACGTAACAGTAATTTCAGATTTTGTGTGCAGTGTTACACAGTGGACAAAATTATTTACATTCACCTAAAGACCCTCGGTTTTTTATATTGTATGTAAGGAATGTACTGCTAACCTTTAAGCTAGGTGGTAGAAATAAAACCAGTGTTTTGGGCAAGGCAGCTTTGTATTTCACCTGTTAGAGATGGACGTACAAGAACAGACCAAAGGATTAGCAATATATGTCAAAAGCCATTTCGGTCTCCTGCTCCTCGTCAGTAAAATTCAGGAAACTTTCACAGCATTCCTGTCAAGTGAGAAGTTTGGACACAGTTCACTAACACCCCAGTGTGGTATCCCGATGTGTCCGGCATTTAACAAACAGGAAATTGTACAATGCTTAGGAAGATTTCAGGGGGCTAAAGAGAAAAGGATGAAATTGCCCACTCTGTAGTTTAACAATTTAGTCATAACCTGGAAGAGAAATGGCATGCTCAGCGTAGGACTAGATGCAAGCAATTTTAGTAAGATTTTTATGGAATATTACTCTCTTCTGCATCATCAGATGTTTAGCAGCAACCATCTGTCAAAAAGCACCTGTATTTCTCTAGATGAAAGGGACATATTGCAGAGTCACAGTTGGGGGGAAATCTGAACTGTCCACTTCCAGTACACACTTCTCTACTTATATTCTGCGTAGAAATCAAATAATGACATGTGATAAACAAGAATAAACTGAGAGACCTTTTGGGCAGGTCTAGAAGAATGGTGGTAAGATCAATCACCATTTCAAATGTCATCAGAAACTGTTGAAAGTGATGGGAAACAGAGACCCCTGAGCTTATACTAGAAGAGATATCTTTTTTTGTAAGAGGCAGGAAACATTTGATCACATATTCTCACTATAAGGAATCAATTGAGATGAAAACAAAGTTAGGCCATAGCCAACTTGAACAGAAGAAAAAACATTTATTGGATACTGTGATGAATTTCCAGAATTTCTTGATTTGGTAAGCCATCGGTAATTGTTTAAATATTATAAAAGTAAGTGTGATATATAGATATTTCATAAACACGGTAATATGGAAAGGTTCCTATATTTAAATCTTCAGAGAAGGTGTACGAGACTGGCACAGGACAAGTGAACTTCTTAAAGCCTTTAAAAGACAGTCAGGTACTTGGAAGCAAATAAGCTTGGAGCTGAGTGAGATCGTATCAGAAAGGCAAACAACGGCCTGGAATTTGTGCGGCAGGAGACCCTGTGAAGGGTTTGCATCCGGTATTGAGGAGAGCAAGTTCGGGTCCAAATACTTTCCCTGTTGATTTTGCTTCATGCTCCTAAATGCATAGGGGTTACCACGAGCATTCTTAGGCCATTCTTCCCAAACGGTAACTGTGGTTTTTTACTTGTCATGTACAATTGGTATGGTTACCAGCTAATGCTGCCAAGATGGGAAAACATATCATTTTCTTGCTTAAATCCTTCTGTGCTGATTATGGAATTCTTCGCTTTGTTTTGCAGATTTTGGTTGATAGACTGTCGACAGACCCAAGAATCGGTTACTTTTGCTTCCCAAGTGTACAGAGAGATTATCTGTGTCCCCTACATGGCCAAATTTGTGGTGTTTGCCAAGTCGCATGATCCCATTGAAGCACGGTTAAGATGTTTTTGCATGACAGATGACAAGGTGGATAAAACTCTAGAACAACAAGAAAATTTCGCTGAAGTTGCCAGAAGCAGGGATGTAGAGGTACCGTACAAGAATCTTAAACCGTTTTCTCCGTTTTCTAATGTCTGTTTTTAAGCTAGTATTTTCTGCCTTCTATTTGCTAGAAGTACTAAAAACTAATAGTGCCAACAAATACTGTCATGATGCAGTATCATGCATCATGCTAAGATGGAAACTTTGACTTTAGTCAGATGTAAGTGAAAAGTAGCTGCCAGATCTGAGTGATGAAATGAAATCCTATTGCCAATGGGCAATTGCCGATCTCGTAGTCCACAGCGTTAGTGGGAAGGTTATCTATATTCAGCTGACTGCGTTTGGGTCTTCTGGTCAACCTCCCAAGTTGGAAGGTAATTGTGCGCTTCACCCACAAGGAAATCCGATCAGCTGGTTATCAGAAGTTAGAAAGGAATTCCCTGTTGGACTTTGGCAATACCATTTTCGCTTTCTCCATAGCATTGTTGGCATTCAAATGGGACATCCAGTGTGTTCTCGGGGTAGTCCTCGGCAATTAAAACAAATAGGTAGGAGGAACCTTAAGCTGGATTCAAGGAGATAGTAAATACGGAAGTGGGCTGGTTGAGTCTCAGCTCTCTGTTACGGGACTAAGGCTTAGAAAACCTATAGGACAAAACCGAATTGAAGGAATTTGGTTTCCCGAGATGCTTTTTGTTTTTATGGTGGACCTGTTAAACAATTGTACTTCGAATCTGGGCTGATTTTATGCCAGGAAATCAGGCAACAAAATGAAGTTGGATGTTAGCATGTAGTCCAGCAGTTTCAGGTTCTTTGTCCTCCTGTTCCCCGGTGTCAGGGTCAACATTTCTTTAATTCAGATTCAGAACTAGAGCAGCTACTGCCAACTAACTATTATGAAAACTATTTGAGATGGCTAGTTATGCAAGCAGGAGACATTGCCCATGGCTTTTATTAGACAAAAATGCAATAGTTAGTAAGAATTTTGCGTAGCTTGGCTGGAGTTTCAGGGGTACAACAAGACTGAAGATGTAAATCACACCACAGCAAGCTGAGAGGTAGCGGATAGGTGTCATAAAGGCACTTTTTCCTCAGTTATTCTAAAACTAAGTTCTAGGGATGCAGGCTACCCTAAGTTCAATCCAGGTACCTCATAGTCATTTCTGTGGTGGCCCACAGTGATTACTTAGTTTTTCATTAGCCCTGTAGCAAACTGCCAGGAGACACCTTGAATTTTTTAGTTACTAGCTTCCTCTTAGAGGAATGACTGAGTAAAAATGAGTTTTGAGGGTGTTGTCCTTTGCTGAACGGTTATGTTCCTGAGCCTGATACTAAGTGGGTGTTGCGAGAAAAGGGGAGATAGTCAAAGCCAAAAAAGACAGGTAAATCTCGACTTCCAGTAACTCCATAAATAAGTATCACTAACCAAAAAGGCAGTCAACACTAGTCACGCTTTGTCAGCATCTTTGCATACCAAGAAGTTAAATTAGCAGGCTTGATTAATATTCTGCTTTACAAAAAAAAAAATTAAATCCGTTGCTGAACAGGCAGAAGTTTCCCTATGTGGAATCCTGCAAACTGCCTGCTAAACGCAGTTTTTCTGGCTCTGCCAGCTTCCTCAGAAGGCATGACAAATTGAAAGTGCTTTAATTACATGTATGGTATATTCTTCTGCTTAGTATGGTCTCTTTTCCAAAAAAATTTGTCCTCGCTGTTCCTGAAGCTCTGACGGGGATTTCTTGTGCAGAGCAGCTAGATAAAATATGGGCTTATAAAACTGAATTAAAGGCTGAATTTCTGGAAAGTAAGGATGAGACGTTAATGTTATGGCAATTTGAAGGGAACATGTCCAAGACTGGTAAGGTGAGATTTAAATGTGTGGAGGGGCCATAACAATAGCAATCCAAAGACGTAGGCGGTCTCATTATATAGGTGTTTCAGAGAGGCATTTACCTGAGGCCTGACTCCCAAAAGTTCTAGGCCTTTACAAATCCAGCTGAAATAAATAGCATCTACTGTTACATACTGTCTTTGCCTGCTGCAACAGACTGTTGCAAGCATATTAAACACACAGGTAATCCAATTTAGAAAGTTTTTGCATTGGTAGAAAGGTCGTCTGCAACTTCATGATCTTCCCAGACTGGCTTATTATCCTGCCAGTCAAAACAAGGACTTTTGATTTGATTGCTGAAGAAGATGCTTCTTTGACTATTATGATGAAGCCAGGTTAGCAAAGAATGCTAAAAATAGAGCCCATAAAAAATCCTAATTAAAACATAGATTGAGAATTTGCCCAGATTCGTGACACTGAATTTTGTCATTTACAGTGTCATGCTACTGTTATTGAGTTAACAGTGTATTTTATGCGGAATTTAATCATCTGAAATGTTTCCACAGATTTAAGGTAACTGTACATAACAAATCTTGTACATGCTGATGAGTCCTAGCAATTTACGAAATTGATGGAAACTACTTTAGAACTATGCTTAAGAAGAAATCCTAACCACCTAACTGTGATTGATTGCTGCTTTGCTTCTTTCTCATTTCCAATAGGTATTAGAAGGAAAACCCATCTATGTTGACTGCTTTGGCAATTTGGTGCCCCTGACAAAGAGCGGGCAACATCATATATTCAGTTTTTTTGCCTTCAAAGAAAACAGACTTCCTCTGTTTGTTAAGGTAATGTTTTAATATGAGCTATGGATTATATTATTTTTTTTTTTTTGTCTACTGCTGAGTTTGTTCTAAACTTAGCAGACTGAAGAACAGTTCCAAATTATTTTATGATAATGGATTAAATGTTGACTTGGGCAGTTAAAACAAGCAGAAGAGGCTATGTAAAGTTTAGTAAAATTTTTCTCTAAATACAACTATCTGTGCCTGTGTTCTATTATACATGCATGTGTCCACAGCATTCTTTCAGATACCAAAATGGTACTTCTAGGAACCCTGTTTTCCACCTAATAATCTAATGAGCTGATCAAGTTTGATCTTGCTTGTTTTTCTGCATTATGGTTCAATATATCGCAGGAAAAAATGTGGAAGCTGCAAAAAAGTGTCAGAAAACATTGTAGAATTGGCAGAAATCTATCAAAATACTATTTTTTGTAATTTTTTTTTAAGATTCACTGCAAAATCTTAAAGTATGGCATGACGTAGTATCTTTTGTAGATAATAACGGTCACACCTATAAATACATTCCAACAAATTTCTTCATTCTAACAGTAGGTTTTATCAATCCATTTGAGAAAACATTTTGCAAGAGAAGAAATTGTAAGTGTAATCTTTAACTGTTTTCAGCCACTGAGCCAAAAGAACTGCTTAGCAACAACTAAAACGACAGCGTGTTATCGACATTAGTCTCATGGTAAATCCAAAACACACTGTACCAGATACTAAGAAGAAAATTAACTGTATCCCAGCTGAAACCGGGACATACTGGAATGTCTCTGTTCTTTTAAGACTGTGATTACAGTGTCAGGACTGCCTTCTAACTAAGTGAGTTTCTAATGTGTAAGCATGTACATGCTTGTGTCTTTCCTTGCTTTGACATGCAAATACATCCATACCTACTTTTATAAACAAGCAGGCAAAAAAAAAAAAAGAGAAATCACATTATTTTTGCTTACACGGACTTTCTCTCCCACATCTAGCCTCTTCCTGCTAAATAATTTATAGTGGCACAAGGAGCTTATACAGCAAAATAGCAAAATAACAGGTTAAATGTGTCTGTCTGTTTGCCCTACCAGGTGCGAGATACCACTCAAGAACCCTGTGGACGATTATCATTCATGAAGGAGCCGAAATCTACGAGAGGCCTCGTTCATCAAGCCATATGTAATTTAAACATCACTTTACCTGTTTACACAAAGGTACTGTGAAATTCTACTATTCTATAGTCATCAGCATTACATTATAAACAAGAAATGAGTAGGAGGGCAAAATATTGTTAAAGCTTTGTAGTCAGCTATTTTAAGGAACAATAAATACCACCACAAAGGGCTTTCAGTATCTTGGGTTTGGTACTCTTACGTTATCGAACGTTTTCTGAGGACTCAGAAGATAGGACAGAAGGGAGATGAAAATACACTTTGCGCTATGTAGCTCCCATGGTTTCGTTTGGTGTTGCACGAGACCTATGCTAATCTGAATTCATACAGAAATTTTACGCAGATTCTGTTCATGGGCAAGACAGATCTGGGACTCAGTGAGTACCTCTGCGTTCATTTTTTGTTTTACCGAAGGCTTCCCAGACTGTCTAACCATGTCTTCTGACACCTCTTTGGAGATGAAGTTACTATTCATACCTGTTTCACAAACTGTAAGGATAATGTCTGTAGATCATATCATGTTGTTAAGGTATGAAGTAGAGAAGGAAGGAAAATTATTTGTCATGTTTTCCACTTGACAATTTGCAAGTTAATGGGCTTTGCAATAGCATTTCTAGTTAACTGCCTTGTTTATCTGTGGTGATAGTGATGGCAGTGTAGCAGATGAGCTCTAGAATTTGCAAAGCTTATATCAGTGCCAAAAATATTGTCTTGGACTGGATTTTAATATTACATTGACTTTTGACACTGACTTCTTCCTATGTGTATATCAAATCTTTCAAGAATATTTGAGTACGTCACATCATGTAAATGGTCTTTCTTCAGGATATCGTTATAACAGTTCTTAATGTATCTGGGGAGGAAAATGGTCCAATATCAAGGGCAGAAGAAAAGGAAAACTCTAGTACGAGTTGGTATTTACAAATAACAAGATTGAGACCAGTTGGATGGGAGTGCCCTTAATTTCTATTTAAGTGAGATCAGATATTAAGAAGCACTTGTTTCCTTAGAAAGAGTCAGTTTATTGCTATTCTGTCATAACTCAGATTTTTTTACTGTCCTTGTCAGATCAGGAGCTGCATGCCTTTTAGGGATGTATTAGGCTGTTTGCCCAAAATCTTGCCTGTTGGTGTTCATTTTTTCCTCAGCATTTTTAGCATATAATGTAATATTTGTTATAGTGTTTTTACATAATTTTAAAATAACACATCTCAACATATTTTAACTTTAAATGGGTAATGTTCTTAACTATTTTAAGTAGTTACTCACCCTAATTTATGGGTGCAAAAGCATGTATATATTTAAGTTTTGGTAGAAATAAGGATCACTAGAAGTCTAACATCCAGAAGGAACTTTTCTGTTTGTAATTTGCTTGATTCTGTAGCCTTTTGTGTTTTAAACCGACAGTTTAGTTCTGCTGCTTTTTGACGTAAGAAATCAATTGCAGAAATGTACTCCGTTTTCTTCTTTTCTGTTAAATGTTGTCAGAAGTTATCTTTTCCTACTCTCCTCTTCTAAAAAAATTGCATTTTGCCTGCTCTGTTTTCCACTTCTCTTTTTGCATGGCATTTTGGAACTGAAAGGAATCAGAATCAGATCAAGAACAAGAAGAGGAGGTAATGTTGCTATAACAGCATGTTATTGCTTATGCATGCTACTAAAATACAGCTAACAGATACAGCTTAGAAGATTAAATCTGTAGTGAAACAGACATATCGATCATTAGTTCAGTGCTCCAAAACCAACGAAGATGGGTGCACTTAAAAGGATCTTGCACAGGCTCACTTTGGGAATTTACGGAGCTTAACTTTCCCTACATTAGAAGTTTTGCTGGTTCGGATGCACTGGTTTTGGAGGTGTATAGTAGTTCATTTTGCTTTCAAAACACTTTCTTACTAATTAAAAAATTATTTTGCTCAAGAGTAAACCACGCAAGCGGCTTTCTTTAAGCTTTATTCTCTGGAGCACAAAAAAGGGAAAATGGGATCGTTTTTTCTGATTCTGAGAACCATCCCGCATCCTAAAAATAATGTAGGGTTGCTACTAGACTTGTCTAACATATTCAGAACCAGTGGCTCATTGGCATAGTATACTTTTTATTAATACCCCCAAGCATGGTCCGAATATGCTTCCTCTAGTTAGTGGCGGTGGGTGGAGGGGAACAGAGGCAGAGGAATAGACATGATTACGACAATTGCCCCCATCCGCAAGTTCCCCGGTGTTGGGGGGGGCCTGGGACCAGATGGCAATTGCCTGCACTACCTGTATACCTGTAAGGGCTGCAATTCACAAATCTCGTCCATTTATAACATCCGCTAGACTGCATCTTACAGATTTCAGAGTTGGATTACTGAAATCCAGTCCAGAATCAGGGGTAACCCAGACGTTACAAGTAAGTTTACCCCAAGTAAAAGGTGTAAAGTTTTCATCTTGAGCATAAACCGGAGAGCGGCATCTTAACGGAGAGATGTGGCCAACTCTCCCCTACATTCCCAGCCTGCTTCTGGCAGTTTATAGCTGTGCCTTAAGATCTGACCCCTACATGAAGGAGTAACATTAGGAAAGCATCCCCACATTTTGATAATGTTCAGCTGTTGGAAACAAGTAAGAGTGCCAGCACTGTGAGGAGAGCCTGTTCCCCAAAGATGATGGACATTTTTTCCATGAACTGCAAAACAGAAATCAGAAGTTTTGTTGCATGGATTGCAGTTTCCTATTATCATTACAGAAATATTTACCACTCCTGTTTCAGTGCTGAAATACAGGCACTGTCAAGTGAAAACATGACCAAGGTTTTTAAGCTAATTAATTCCCACTCTGTTCATTCAGAAGGTAACATTTCTAATCAGGTGATCATTCAGTTTGGTACCAGAAGCATGAAACTGATTCTTTTAGCCTCTATAATGCTGTTTATGCATTCCCAGTGAAGTCCTTAAAAGCTGTTTTTAACACATCTATGCTCTGCAAAAGCAGCGTAAAGGATATTGGAAAATCATTTTTCCAGACATTGTTGACTTCTTACATTTTTACTAAAGCGCAAAAGGACAACCTCTTTGGTGGGTAAAACCACCTTCCATTTTAAATTATTTTTTTATTTACTTTATTCATTTTTATGTTAATAATATTAATTAGTATGCTGACATAATTCCAGACTGATTTGAAGGACTTTAAAGTAAGGGGAGTTAAAGTGTCCTAGGGATCCTAGGTTACCACGTACGGCGACCTGTGCATCAGAGGAATTCACACTGTTATGGATCTGTAATACACACTGCTAAAAGTGAAGTTTAATAACGTGAGCCTAAGTGATTGCAAGGCATGTATGAACATGTAAGTGTTCCAGTGATTTACTTGTATTTGTTTTGAGTTCATGGAAATGCAAGAATTAGTTAACATTTTTGCTGAGACAATAGATTGCATTTATCTTTATAAAGAATACTTTTAAACAAGTAAAACCTTTTCAACACTCACTAAAAAACTATCTCGGGGGCTTTAACGTACACAGTATATTGTATCGACAGAACTGCGTAACTGATTTTCATTCTTCACAGTCATCCTACCATCCCAGGTTTGTATAGGAAATTGAATGTTTAGTGCTCCTTCTAACTTTGCATGCTTTTGCCTATCTAAATTTACACAGCAAAAATCTTTTTTTGCTTGTGTGGACAAATGATTGTGCCAGCAGAACTGAAAAAAAGTCAAACTACAAGGCAACTTCAAAAACATGCTTCTTGAATTTTCATAGTCTGACATTGCATTTTTTTTTTTTAATGGTTTTTTTTGGCAAGGGCTATGTTTTCTTTTGAGTAACAGTAAAATTGTAGGGCTTTTCCAGTCTATACCCAAAGACCTCTGAAAAATAAAAAAGATGGTCTCTGAGGGCCATCACTGCTTCCAGTTAGAGGTTTCAATAGCTGTTGGTGGCATCAAGTCCTAGTTCTTGCCTTAGGCAGGAGCGGGTCTGCAGTCATTTCTGCACCTGCTTTTTTCATCATCACATAGTACAGAGGCAAAAACGCAAACCGTGATCTCAGAACGAACATGTACAATGAAACTATGTATAAAGCTTACTAGTTCCCTTCCAGGTGGGACATATGCCTTCAGATGACCATATTGGACTTTCTTGCTTTAGACAGGAAGAAAAAAATGAAGAGCGATGTAACAACATACCCAGTAGCGCAAAAGTCCTCTATACTGCTAGTCGCATTTAGAGAAAATACACTGCAACATTTTGCGTTTACTATTGACTGTAACTATAGCAAAGTAACCATTTTTCTGTTATTAGAAACACTAAATAATGCCATGCTTTTACCGTTGTTTTAAATCCATTCTTGTTTCCATTTAAGTCAGTGAATCTGTGTGTCTTCATACATCTAGTGGATTTGAACCTGTACTATTCCACTAGTGACTTTATATATATCGATTGTATTTGAAGTTTTAAATTTCCTCCTTTTTTTTCTCTTCCAGGTTGATGTGACTTCAGAAAAAAGTAAGCTTTTCCTTTTTGTTGAAAATGTTATAATGTAGTTTGTATGAAAGACGGTTAAGAATAAAGATAAGCATGAAAGAGAGCTAAGCTTTAACTGCTATTGCTAATAACATCAATATTTTAAAACTGTAACAGAGAATTTAATACCAAAGCAGCTATCCAATTAAATACGTTTTAATGTATAAATTAACAAGTAATACAGTTTAAAACAGTTCATCTAAGCATTTACTTTCCTTTGACATCCCTAGTGATCCTGCTATTGCTATTTTGCTTGTACGAATGCTCATGCCTCCATTTTTTCTGTCCATTTGTTGACACACATTGTTGCTTCGTATCTGAGATAAATGACAGTATCACTTTTAATGAAAGTGTAATTAATACTCCGATATATTTCATTAAACTCATGAAATACAACCATGCAAAAAAAGTGATACTGTCCAAAGTAATCAGACTGTTTAACCCTCCCCCCCCGCCCCCAGCCCTTTACTGTGGTGAAATATGACTGAAATATGACTGTTAAGCTTGGCACAGCATATATGCCCTGTGTATATACAGAATCAGGCCATTATTATTAGAAACTGAGGGCGAGTGGTTCACAATGCTAAAGATCTCCTTTAATGAAGATGCAGATCAAACAAATATATATTCAGTTTCAAGAGTATCCCTAGTAAGAACTGTTTTCAAATGCAGTGATTTCTTAAATCTGTTTAGGAAAAGAATTACTTCTGTCTTGGTTCCGGGTTAAAGTGCAATGTGTTGCCTTTTTTTCTGCACTGCGTTTTGAGGGTTATTTATTCTCGGTGTACTACTTGTGTTTTAATTGGAAGGACAACAGCACCATGAACCTGAAGATCAAGTGGGTGGTCATTCCCCTATAATCTCTAAAGCAGAAATGCTTCATCTAGAGAATAAAAGACATCAGGGTGACAAAATAGCTAATGATGCGGTGGGACATAGTATTCACCATGATTAACAACATTATTAACATCAGATTTTTGCTCTAATTTACACCAGGAGGACCAATTTCATCAAGGTGGAAAAGACACACCATAATATAGTGAGCAGAGTGGAATTTCAGTTGCCCCATGACACACCTTGGCCATGGGAAATGGGATGTGAATTCAGCAGAACAGTAAAACGTACAGGTGAAAAAGAGCGTGAATGCTCCCTTTGCCACACAGTTATTTACTCACTGCAGTACAACCCCCCTAAGGAAGGTGGCAAGATGCACGTTTGGTGTGGTTGCTCGGTTGTGGCTGTCACAGACTTGTCTAAATTCAATGTAGCATAGAGCTAGAATTTGGGGTGACTCTTACACTGGACAAATGAAAATACCAGTCAGATAGCAAGTTAGTTTTGCTGCTACTTCCTTTGGTTTAATGGAGGATTAGTTTGAGAATTAGGTAGAACAGTTGCAGGCAGGAGAGTGAGAGAGAGAGAGAGACACTGTTCCCAGGAATCATTAACAATATAATTAACAGACATGAAAGAGACCAAGAAGTGCCTGCTTAAAGACCACTGAGATGCCTCATATCATGATACCCAAATTGCTGGAAAATATACTTAGAACCAAGCAACTTCTTTTCAGGCAGTTAGCCCAGTTCCCTTATACTTCTGCTAATGGTCGTCCTTACTTTAAATAACTTTTAACTGCAATGAGGTAATATAAAAGTGACTGATTTTTTGGCCAGGAGTTGTACTGTTCAGTAGGAACTAGGACTCACATGTGCATGTCCTTGGTTTGGGAATAATTATTTACGTAAAGATAAACGGATTTATGAGACAAACCAGCAAATCTCACCCATGTCAAAATAATGCCAAATTCACCTTCACGAATAGACCTTAAAGGTGTCAGCCAGAACCAGGGTTAGAACTGGCGTTTCTGAAAAGCGTGTTAGAGACTTTGCCTTTTGGCCGTGGAGTCAGTTCCTTCCCGGTCTGCTGAAGAGTTAAGACAAGAGAACAGCTCTCATGAGAAGAATCCAAAAGAATGAGGGCAAGCCAAGAACATGACCCAGAAGAGCTTAGCAGTTAGAGGTACTGAGTTTCAAGGTCCACTCTGCTGAATCCAAAACAATTTCCCACTGGGAAGAGAAACAAGTGACAAAATCGAACAACAAAACTTCCAGAACACTGTAATAAACTCAGAGATTTTATCAGCATCTTTTGTTTCAGCTGTTCTACTTAATCTAAAGAATTCTTCTCAGAAACAAACATTTATACGTCAGTTTTGAAATCTACAAAATTACGAGACGGCATTTTGGTGCGCGCTAGACAGTTCACACTAAAAAGAGCAGCACCAAAGCACCAAATCTTCAGCACCAAAATCAGCCCCAGAAATCTGGTTATAATTAACGTATAGCACAAACATTTAGCATTCGTTACATCCAAGAGAATAGTGTAGCAAAATGGATATTTTTTTACAAAGAAATACAAATTATTATGTATCACTTAGGTTCTCCTTATTTGCATTTCTACTTTGACTTTTAAACTGGGGTGCAGAAATGTGTGAAGTTTTGTGTGATGTACTACCTTTAAAAGAAGAATGTAAAATATAATTTCTAAGCATTGCATTCTGTTCATAACTCGCTTCAGTCCTCCAATGTTTCGTTCTGTTCAATATACATTTTCTAGTAGTCCCTCCTGAAATTAATTGTTCCCAGCAGGCAATTATGGCATAATGGGAATTACCTACACCCAGCTTACCGTATATTGATTGCATAGATTAGACAAATATTTCACCACAGTATGTTTTACAATTTTTTCATGTATCTTTAATTTATACGATTAATTTTGGGAGCTATTGTTTTTTAACTGAAGCTACATACCCAGCAGCATTTGCAACACCTTTGCTTTGCATGGAAATAACTTGCCTTACATGAATTGTATGTATGTGTCTAGTGTGACTGTCTCTGGTTTTTGGTTGCCATACATTACATTTTTTAAAACTTTGAAATCACTTCTAAGTTGATTCACCCTTTTTTCTTATTATCTCTCCTTTTCTTCTCTGTCTTCTCTTTCCTCAGTCAGTTCATTAGTTGTCAATGAGGATGTTCCAAGGAAAGGACCATGCCTCTTAAACCAAAAGAATGTTTGTTTCATTGTTTAGGTGTGAAATCCCCTTAGATGAAATGCCGGTTTGCAGCTGATTCAGATCTCTACATATTTGATCATATTTTAGATTGCTGCAGAATTACTTTTAACTTTTTACTTTGGTCATTAAGAAAAAAAAAATGTTAACCCGATGTTATTCTGACAGTTTGCTAACACTGGCTTTCTCTTAGAGGAAATCGACTTTCAATCAGTTCTAATGCTTTCCTCTTTTTTTCTTGTTTATTTTTATTTGAACATTGATCTGTAACATCTGAACAATCTTGAGATGCCTATCTTTGTGTAACTTCACTGTGTTTCTTCTGTTTTTAATTTTAAATTTTGTTGTTGTTTTGGTTTTTTTTAGTGGTGTCCTGATTTGGTTTGTTACAGCTTTGATAATGTATGTGTGGTTGTGCTATATTGATAAAGTTAAGCAAGTTATTTCCTGCCATTTTCCTTTTCAATTTTTTTTTGGTTTTTTTTTGTTTGTTTGTTTTTTGTTGGTTCCCTCTCCCCAACCCCCCCTCCCCTTTGTTAGCTTTGCTTTGCTCTTGTACCCTCAGATCTTGTGGATCCACCATTCCTCGCCCATTTTGTTGACCTTCCTACCACTGCAACCAAAGACTGTCATTTTCAGTCCTGATTACATTTTTCAATCTCTATTTTTGATTTCCATTTTACTTTCAATGTTTTTCATTCGCATCAAAGATGACGAGACAGAATCTACAGAAACATCTATCCTGAAAAGCCATCTGGTTAATGAAGTCCCTGTACTAGCCAGTCCAGACCTGTTGTCTGAAGTTTCTGAGATGAAACAAGATTTGATCAAAATGACTGCCATATTGACAACTGACCCTTCAGATAAATCAGGCTCCATTAAAGTGAAAGATCTTGGAAAACCCACTGAAGAAGAACCAGGAGAGCCCTTTGAAATAGTTGAGAGAGTGAAAGAAGACTTGGAAAAAGTAAATGAAATTCTGAGAGGTGGATCCTATACCAGAGAAGAATATGTTTTGCAGAAGTCCCTTTCCAAGGAAGAACTTGAGGAAGAAGAATGGGTCATCGTCAGCGATGAAGAAATTGAAGAGGCCAGAAGAAATGCTCCTTTAGAAGTTACTGAACCTACCTGTGTAGAAGTCAGGGTAGACAAAGGGACAACGAAAATGGAGAAGCTGGACGTGACAGGAATGGTAGATGACCTTACAGAGGATTTAAAAACGTATGTCTCTCTTCACGACGTGCAGCCCCAAGCCTTACAAGAAGACTTAGTAGAGGAGAGATTTGAAGCTGTAGTAATAAGCAGGGATTCTGAAAAAGGAGGACAAGAATCTCCAACAACTGAAACGCCAAGTCCACAGGAGCAACACAAGCCAGCCTTAGAAATTAAAAAGCCGGTTAGGACAAAATTAAGAGACAAGCAAAAGCCAAAGGAAAGCAAGATACACAGCAGTGAAGAACAAGCAGGACTAAAGAAGCTCGCTTCGGATGAGGCGCTAGGCGAGGAACCTGGCTTAACACTGACAGCTGCTCCGGAGACTAAAGCTGTTTCCCCTGTTATAGAGGAAACTCCTATTGGCTCAATAAAAGATAAAGTTAAAGCTCTTCAGAAACGAGTGGAAGATGAACAAAAAATACGTTCAAAACTACCTGTCAGAATTCAAACCAGAGAAGGCGCTGCTGAGAAGGGTTCTAAAAGACCAGTACAAGTCAAAAAACCGGTAGCACACAAAGCGCAACCGCCTGTTTCACCTTCTTCTAAGACGGAAAGACTCGAAGAGACCATGTCAGTTCGTGAACTGATGAAAGCCTTCCAGTCGGGTCAAGACCCATCCAAGAATGTATCTGGACTGTTTGAGCACAAATCTGTCAAACAGAAGCAACAGCTCCCTGAGAAGGAAACAACCCGGAGAAAACCAGTTTCTTCGCAAAGCGAAACGAGGCGAGTATCGAGCCACAAGACCGAGAAACAGAAGGACAAACAAAGCACGACATTAAAAGCAGAGAAAGAGCCGCAAACAAAAAAAGGAAAAATGCAAATTTCTACTGCCGAAACTACCAAGAAAGCTGTAGGTAAGGACCAGGTCAAAGAGCAGAGCAGCAAAAAACCAACTGAACCTCTCCCTCCGGTATTTGATGACGAAAGTGCCAAAGATACAGCGGTTGTGAAGGGCAGGACTTCTGAAGACCAAGGAGATACTGACTTCCAGATCAGCCCTGACAGAAAAACCTCAACAGACTTCTCTGATGTCATTAAAGAAGAACTGGAGGATAACGACAAATATCAACAGTTCCGACACCTTTCGGTGACAGAGGAGGGCGAGCTTAACTTGGAGCAAGTACTGACCAGTCCGTTCAGTGTTGCTTTTCCCGCAGACTATGTGAAAGACGGATTCCTTCCTGCTCTTTCTCTGCAAAGTGCTGCTTTTGATGGGAGCTCAGAAAGCCTTAAACACGAAGGTGTGGCTGATTCTCCAGGTAGCCTACTTGACGGAACCCCTCAGATCAGCTCTGAGGAAAGTTATAAGCATGAGGGTCTGGCAGAGACTCCAGAAACAAGCCCCGAAAGCCTTTCATTCTCACCAAAGAAAACCGATGGACAAATTGAAGAAGCTAAAGGAACAGCTAGAGCAGACACAACAGCAGAAACATGTCCTCCGAAGGAACTCTCGCCAAAGGAAGATGAAAAAGGTATTACTGAAAGACAGCTAGCTGCTGTTACCGACACTAGTAAGTCTCAGTCTGACCGTGTAACAGAAGAGCTTGTACCTACAGCCTCTGAAGAAGAGGCTGATAAACTTAAAGAAAGTAGCTCAGCTTCCATTATGAAAGATATTAGCAGGGATAAAGAATCCAGAACCACTGCACATTTAACTAAGTCTTCTGAAACACATGACACTGCTTTAGAGAAAGAAAAAGATTTAACCTGTGAACGCCGTGTTGTGGTTAGAAGTCCCCAGAAATTGGAACTTTCACTTGCTAGCCATGATAGTGAAAGCTTTAGCCCAGTTGCAGATGACTCTCTGGCTATAAGTCATAAAGACTCACTGGAAGCAAGTCCCGTGCTAGAAGATAACTCATCACACAAAACGCCTGATTCTTTGGAGCCCAGTCCTATGAAAGAGTCTCCCTGCCGTGATTCCCTTGAAAGTAGCCCTGTAGAACAAACAGTGAAGGCTGCTATTTTGGGGCAGGGTCCTCTTCAGTCTGTTCTTAGCAAAGGAGAAACCTGCCCAGAGCTGGCATCGGTGCGTTCCAGGATTCTCCGTGACCCTGAGGGAAGTGCCGATGATGACAGTCTAGAGCAAACATCCCTCATGGAGAGTTCAGGGAAAAGTCCTCTTTCACCTGAAACTCCTAGTTCGGAAGAAATTAGCTATGAAATCACACCTAAAACAGCAGACTCACAGGCACTGTCAAACATACCAAAGTCAGCCATGATCCCTGAAGTCAGTGAAGAACCAGAGGACGATTCAGAAAGTGAACCAAAGAAGAGATTCACCCCTGAAGAGGAGATGTTTAAAATGGTGACCAAAATCAAAATGTTTGATGAATTAGAACAGGAAGCAAAACAGAAAAGAGATTTCAAAAAGGATTGTAAGCAAGATGAATCTTGCGTAGTTGCCGATTCAGAAGCTGCATGTGCAGCTGAGGAACTAGAGTCAACAGCTGTAGAAGAAAAGGACATACCTACAGTGGCGATGTCTGCAGCTGAATCTAGAAAAAGGTCTTCCTCTTCAGAAAGCGAGCCGGAATTGACTCAGCTAAAAAAAGAGGCCGACTCAGGCCTCTTAATGGAGCCTATGATCCGAGTGCAGCCACCCTCACCGTTGCCATCCAGCGTTGACTCCGGTTCTAGCCCCGACGAAGCAGGTTTTCAACCCATTGATTCAAAACCGTGCCCTAGCGGGATAGGTGCAGTTAAAGCAGAACAGGATAAGCCAACGGAAGATGACAAAGAGGAACCACTTATCCTCGGGGGCAGCTGTAAGGCTTCCGCAAGAGAATCAGGCACTTGTCATTCTGACGGTTGCGTATCGGCAGAAACTGACGAAGCAAAATGTGACAGTACAGATGACGGTGAGACAGTCAGTCCCAATGCCCCAGTCGCGCAGTCTGGGGGTACTCTGCGCCGTTCCACTGGTGACAGTTCTCAAAAAGAAGTTCACGTTGAGCCTTCGTTAACGCTACAGCAATATGGTACTACTGAAAAAGATGTCGAAACCACTGCGTTGTTGACACGGGCAGATCTCATTCCTACGGGAGCCGTGTCTGAGAAAGTAGAGGATAGTTCTTGTGGACACAGTACCACCGAGTACTCTGTACCACAAGATGGCAAACTGGCTGAAGATGATACCGCTGACCATTCTGCTTTGGGAAGTGATTTGGGAAAAGCAGATATAGATTTTGAAACACCTCAAAGAGATAGTCATGCTATGGAACCCTTACCAGAGTATTCATCCCTTTCCACTGAAACGGTGGCACTTGAAAGTTGTCTAGCAGATGCTGCCGAGAGTAGTGCTCCTTACGTAGTAAGCCCTTATGAAAATGTGTCTTCTGAACATTTCTTTATTGACACTGAAAGTAAGGTAGGATCTGGTGGAAGTCTGCTGTCTAGGGAAAACTATTCTATTGAAGAAGGAAAAGATCAGACTGGTGAAGCTTTACTTAGCAGAGGCACAGGTGGTGAATGTCACTCTTCAGAGGAAGCATATACAGAAATGGAGCCAAAACCAGAGGATGCATTTCAGAAAATGTCACAAGGGTCTTCGGCATCAGGTTTCGCAACGTTAGCCGAATCTGCCCTTGAGGATGTACGAGATGAAACGGAGAAGTTGATCGGTCAAGTTGTCATCACTAAAACTGATGTGGATTCTGACATGTGGAGTGAAATCCGTGAAGACGATGAAGCTTTTGAAGCTCGGGTGAAAGAAGAGGAACAGAAGATATTTGGGTTGATGGTAGACAGGCGATCACAAGGCACGACGCCTGATACGACACCAGCCAGAACACCCACCGAAGAAGGGACACCACTTAGCGAACAAAACCCTTTTCTTTTTCAGGAAGGAAAGTTGTTTGAAATGACTAGAAGTGGAGCCATCGACATGACCAAAAGGAACTATCCAGATGAAAGCTTTCACTTCTTCCAAATGGGGCAGCAGCCTCAGGAAGAAGTTTCTTTGTCTGAAGAAGTGAAAGAAGCAGCAGAGGTGGAATCTTCCAAGCCGAAGGGCTCACCAGCTCCATTTTCACCTTCCAAATCAGAGGACTCGGATATACAAGAAAAAGAGACGTTGAAATACTCGCCCCCAGGATCTGAGTCTAGTGATAAATCAGAAGAAATGACGGGTGAAGGTGTCAGCACAGGCACCACAAAAGCAGATATTAAATCCAGAATTCCGATTAAAATGGGTATTTCAGCTTCTTCAAAATCACCAAAGAAAGAAACCGCTGCCTCTGAAGCTGAGCCCCTCTCCAGAATGGAGACTGATATGCTCGATAGCAGTCAGGTGCCTTGCCCTATCTCTCCTGAGCAGTCTGTAGAAGATGAATTGGATTTTTCCAATGTCACTAGATCAGTTTGTTCTGAACAGGGTGAGGAGTCCCCAGACTCCTCACCTGAGGAACAGAGATCTGTGATTGAAATCCCTACTGCTCTAATGGAGAGAGTGCCTTCTTGTGAAAGCAAATCCAAAATTCCTGTAAGAACAGCTGCTGCTGCATTGCAACCCTTGCAACAATCAGAAAATGAGAGCCTTCCCACAGACAGCTTCCTAGACGGTTTGCAGTCTGAAGGAAAAGATGACCAAGCGAAACCAAAGTCCAAAATTCCCGTCAAAGCAGTTTCCCAAAAAGCCGAACAACAATATACATACACAGACACATCTATCCGCAAGCTAGAGTCACCCAAAGCCCTTGACATGACAAACAAACTACCTATGAAACAAGAAAACCGAAGTAAATCCGAGTCTGATGCAAGTATTCCCCTGGACCCAAAGGCTAAACGTTCAATAAAAGCTAGGAGTTATGCTGAGGCAGAAGCAGAGACCAGGGAGAGGGAGAGAGAGATGAAGCTCGAGCTAGACTCAGATGAGGCAACAACAGCAAGACCCAAGGTATTTTCATCACGGTTGCCAGTTAAAAGCAGAAGCACTACAGCCTCCCGCAGTGCTTTTAGTCCCACAAAAGAAAGTAAGGAACATTTTTTTGACCTTTACAAAAACTCCATAGAATTCTTTGAAGAAATTAGCGATGAAGCTTCTAAATTAGTGGAAAGACTCACGCAGTCAGAGAGAGAACAAGAATTAGTTTCAGATGATGAAAGCAGTAGCGCCCTAGAAGTTTCGGTTATTGAAAATGTGCCATCCAGTGAGACTCAGCAGTCAGTTCCTGAAGACATCTTTGACACCAGACCCATTTGGGATGAGTCTGTAGAGACTCAGATTGAACGTATCCCTGATGAAAATGTCCATGACCATGCTGAAGGTATTTGCCAACGACTGGGATTCCCTGTGCGACGCATGTCATGAATTAAAATTTTTGCTTTTTTGTTTTCTTTGGCGTGTGTGTGTGTGTGTATGTATGTATACACGTGTAACGTGCGTGGCATTTTCTTTTAAGCTTTTGGTGGTTAGTTGTGTATTTTTTTTTCCCCCGTAAGCTGTGTTTGGTTTTGTGTTGTATGTATTTTTCTTGTCTGTGAAACTATCTCAAGATTGCAAACCATGAATGCTTGTGGGAAGTGTTACCTTAATAAACAAAAACACTTCTAAAATACGTATTGTTTTACCATTCAACTTGATTGCTCAGGTCATGCACATTTTGGCTTTTGGCTTTCCCTGGCCCTACTCTTCACTATTAATTTTTACTAATAATGAAATATTTGGGCATTGATTGATACCAGGCAAATTCATGTTCTTTTGAGTTGCTACACAAAGAAATATGTTGAAGTTTTAAACAACTGAGTTTTTCACGTTCCTTTTTTTGACAGTCTGCGTCTCAAGAAAGTTCTGTTTCGCCAGTAACTTCGGAACAAGTGTTCTGGTGTTTGGTTTTCCTCTCACCTACTTGTGTACTACTATTGAGTAGCCATGATGGAAATCCAGTAGCCAAAAAGAACCATGCATATATTGTTAACCCTAAGCAATTTTCTGAATCCGAGATAACACAATCCATATATGCATTCAGGGAAAATCAAAACTCAAATGCTGCCATCCTCAAATTAGCTTTGGGGATGGGAGGAACAGTCAGTCTCACTGTTACCAAAGTAAGTGAAGACTGGCAAATGAACATCTGGTTTTTCCTTGCCCTCATTATAAGTAGTTTGTATCAATCCCTAGTTGAAAGGGTCGAAGACGCTTAAATTAACAATATCTCCAATACAAACCATGCTACGAAGTGCCATATAGACTGTTTGAACAAAACTTTCCCTGCAACAGAAAGAACATAATTAGAAGCACCAGTGCAGATGAATTTTTCAACCTTGGCATTTACTAAGGAGGCATGAAAAATTATGGCTCTTGACTTAAAGTCTTCAATTTAATGTTAGAATGAAGTTTTAGAATAAAACGCTTGTCCAAGATAGGCATAGTAGGCACTTCAGTCCTTGTTTAGATTTTCACATGAAAGCCTAATTTTCAAATGGAAATCGTAGATGGTCTTGTGCTTTTTGAAAAATCGAGCTTTTTTTTTTTTTTTTTTTTTTAACCTGGGGATTTACAGTTCTCAGTTTAGTTACCCAGTTGTAACAGAACAGCCTGTCCAAATTTAGATTACAGCAATTAGGGGAAGGGGAAAAAAAAAAAAAAAAAAAAAGCAGCACTTTCCCTTCTTGGGCTACATCACCTATGAAAAGGGTTTTTAACTTGTAAAAAGGCAACTTGTGGCTCTCTTTTTGACCTTTAGATCAACAGGATGATCAGGAGAGGACAGAGGAAAGACTGGCCCACATTGCTGATCATCTTGGATTCAGCTGGACAGGTAAAATGCGTGTCATCTACTCCCGAGAGAAAGGAGGGGAGCATTCCTCATTTTTTCGTGTTTCTTTCAGATGATTTCCCGATTATCTAAAGATGTTTTGTAGAAATATTTCAGTAGCTTACTGTCTTCTAGTTACTAAGATTTCTGTAGCCTATTAGGCAAGAACTCAGATGCAGAGGTAAGGCCTCTGTAATTGCTGTGGCATCTCCGGAGGGAAAACTCCAAGGCTGAGAGTGTGGCAAAGAGCTGGCATGTTACCCTACTCTTTCTTGCAAAATGCCGCAACTCTGGCTAGAAGACAAATGAATACAGGAGTAAACATCACCTGTGTTCTGGAACTCCTGAGCTGCAAGGGCACAATAGGGGTAAACATCAGCTTCTTTTCTGCAGAACTTTGCTGAGGGAAAAGGGATAAAAAGGGGACCTATCTGTAACAGTCACTTAGATATAGTGGATTTAATAGATCCGAGACAGTTAACGGTACTGGGGACAAGTGAAAGTAACACAGAATGAAATGCAGATGTCTATCACTGAAAATCAGCTCAAAAGTGTTTACAAAGGAAAAGACCTGTGCAGAAATGTAAATGCTGTGTCAAACTGTGCAACCTGACAAAAAGTTGCTGCAAAAAAAAAAAAAAAATTAAATCAGGTCTACGCTTTTTTTGTATCTCTCCCTGGAGCAGTACCACAGTCCCAAAAATACGCAAGGCTCTAGGAGTTAAGGAAGAGTTGTATACCAGAGCAAAAACGTTAAATCCTTGATAATGAAGACGGTGCTCTATACCGTTTTTATAAGCATCCTCAGAGTACATGCAAAACATCACTGATACTTTTGCTTATGTTACTCACCTCTTCCTTTCCTGTCCTCTATTTCAATCCATAGAGAAGGTCGTGAGCGTGTGTCACTCATCCCAACGTGGATTATCTTGAAATCAGCAGGGCTTGGACCTGTGCAATGTAACAGATTAGGAATCTGTTGAAAATTTTATATAAAAGAACAGAGAGTTCTGAAAACAAAACTAGAAGAAAGTGGATGCTGGTCAAAATAGACATTAATATTTTACAGCATTTTGGAGAGGGTAGGGTAATACACCTGCATAAATATTGCTGCCTTATATTATGGTAAAGATTAGTCTGTCAAATGTTACTTTGGGGGATAAAATAGTAATTGGCTTTTGTTCAAACTTATTTGAGTAGCTAGGTTTTGAATCTAATGTACCATTACTGTATATTTGTCGAAGTTTACAGTTGCACTAGTTTATAAGCCGGCCTGGAAATAAGGTTATTTTGGGGTTAGGGTTCCCGCTACCCTGTTAAAACATGGCTCCCTCCAAAATGAAGTCCGTGCCACTACAGCGATAATGACAGTGGAATAGAGTATGAATCCTTCTTTGTGCAAGAAGCAGAAATCTGAAGATCAGGAGTAACAGTAGGAATCTCACAAATTCTCCATGGCTTTAACTCATTTGATGACTTAGTTCAACATTTGCAAGTTAGTTTGTTGATGGCAGAAGGCTGCCCCTGGTTCTGTATACAGTAAAGATATTACAGACCATTAAACCATGTCTCTTTTCTGGACTGCGGTCTGACCCCATGCTACATCAGAAAGACATCAGTTATTCTTAGTTTCACCTTTTCAGTCTTCTGTTTTCACCCGTAGTTCACAGACGTTTACTTTTCTTTAAATGAAGCCTTAAAATTAATTCTTTTACTAGATTTTGATCAAAGTTTCCGAAACATCATTTCAGAGGATAGAATCTGCTAAGCATGGTGCTCCGTAGCTAGAAATATTTTTCTCCGCTCATGTGCTATTTCTGCAAGCGCACTCTATTTGATAGCTTGTCACTGCCTCCGAGAACTAGGAATGGTAGACACAAAAAGTAAAAGCTCACAGACCCGTCACTTCTAGGCATAATACATTTTCGACTTTGTCACGAACTCTCTGTTTAACAGTGTCTCTAAATAGAACGCAAGGTACATAGAAGCAATGAGAATTTGGCTTCAGAAAAGTTTGTAATCCACTTTGCTGCTGACAGCCGTAAAATAGCTGTAAAGGAGGGGAAAAAGAAGAAGAGAGCTTTACAGAGATGCATTTCTTTTTCAGAGCTAGCAAGAGAACTGGATTTCACAGAGGAGCAGATTCACCAGATCCGAATTGAAAACCCTAATTCGCTTCAAGACCAGAGCCATGCACTCCTCAAATACTGGCTTGAAAGGGATGGGAAACATGCTACAGGTTCGTTTCCAGTTACAGGACAGACAACTGTCTCCAGTTTGCTAGTTGGGGTGACAAATGCGTGTTATAATCACAAAAAGAAAATTTGAGTAAGATTTAGGCTGTAGAAAGAATGACCATAATTGGACTTAATTTTTTTTTTTAAGCTTGTCTGCGTAACATGTCGCATCATAGGATTCTCAGAGAAAATAGTTTCGTCTTGTTCATTTGAGGGCAAGGCAGAACATCTTACAGCAAAGAAAGAATGGAAAAACACTGAAGCGTCTTTTTCCTAAACTGAAAAATTTGGGGGGAAACTAAACAAATTTGTTAAAGGAAAAACCCAAACGAGTGGTAGGCAGCCCTTCTGTTAATTTTAGATTTTACACAGCAATGCTTCTAAATGGATCTGTCTTTTATATGTGATATTATACTGCTCAGTATCCTATTTAAGTCCTTCATATGGAAAACTGAATGGAGCGAGCGTGTGAAATTCTTAACTCGGCTACATGGTGTCGTTCTAATGCCACAGATACAAATCTTACCCAGTGTCTTACAAAAATCAACCGAATGGACATCGTTCACCTAATGGAGACCAGCGGCATAGACTCCATGCAGGTCCACGGCACTCGCACGTACGCAGAAATCGAACAAACAATAGGACTGGACCATAGTGAAGGTAAACATCTCCCGATCCAGACTGCCCAGGTTCTCTCATCTAAGCGCTAGCTTCTGTTCGGAAATGTTTGACTAGGATAATCTGTTAACTCTTAAGACTGAGCACTAGAATCTCATTTTGAAAGCACAGAGACTATGGATGAATGCAAGCGTGACATCACACAGGTCACTATTTCACCAGTTACAAGATCTCTGCATTAGCTGATTCTTATAAAGCAAATAAAGGAACGCTGTCAGAAACTACCGCAAATACTTAGGCCCAGTTTGTTGGGTTTGTTTTTGCTTATAGAAGTACTTTCATAAAAGTTAAGAAGGTTGCATTAGGATTTGACCAAGATTTGCAAAAGAAAAACTACTCCATGCTTTGGAAAAACCTTTGGATTCAAGTATCCGGGATACTGTAATACTGCTATGATGCAGTTGGATTTCTTGAATAGAAAAGTTCAGTAGACTGGATCAATGGTTGTAAACTAAAGCAACGCCTCCAAATTATGTGAAATAAAATCCTCTTTTCTGGAGGTGATACTTTTACATCCTTAACTTAGTATTGAACTAGTAGCTCGGTAAAGTAATAGACAGCTGCAAACCTCCCGTCTGTAAGAGAATGTAGGAATAGAAGGTTGTTTACTATAATTAGCATTCTAATATCACAACCGATTAGTTTTAGAATGTTGACCTCTGTGTCCAGCTCAAATTCAGTACAAGCAGTTACGTTTTCCCCCCAGGCTATTCGTCAGAGCTCAATAGGTTCCTGGTGAACGTGGCCCGTAAGGGAAAACGAAAGCCCAAGCTTGTCCCTTATAGCCCGTGGAAGAGAAACGCATACATTATTTTATATTTTTTGCAGAATGAGAGCCCTTGCTTTGAGATTAGGGGTTGGGGGTGGGTAGATGTGTTTATATGCTTTGAAGCACATAAAGTAGCTAGCTCTTGTGCCTAGTTCTGTATGAATTTCTTTGTCCATAGTTGTTATTTTTTCCATAAGCAGATGAATAATGGGCAGGGTGGGGTGAGGGGGAAGTCACTAAAACCTATCCTCATCTGCTGGAAAAAACCTGTTGTGAATCTTCTTTCATACTTTGAGAGTTTCAAGATCAATTACTGAAGGTAAATTTCTGGGTAAATTTTATTTTGCCTGTTACTCTCCAGATTCATTATTTGGCAATAGTAGTGGTAATTCTGTGTTCATTCAGCTACTTAAAGAGGTCGTGTCCTCTCCCACTCAAGATGTCTAAAAATTTCAGGTAATGTGTTCCATCCAGGGATTTTAAAAGGGCTTCCTGTATTCTAGTAAGACTTTTAATGACATTTCTCATCTCTCTCTTTTATAAAGGGTTTTCTGCACTGCAAGAAGAACTGTACAGTTCAAGGCATAAGCAAGAAGAACAACATAGACTATCTAAAGACAGTGAGCCAACCGAACACCCTCCAATTGTCTCCGAGGAAGACGTGTCTGTCAGTTATTCTCCTTTTCAGGACAGTACTCCCAGGAGTGAGGCAGAAGTATCGATGGCTGAGCTCCTGAGACAAGCACATAAGGAACAAGTAGAAGCTGAATTCTCAGGGAAACGCCAAGATGTGCCAGAAAAACTATCTGCTTCACAACATGAATATTTGTAAGTGTCAAAAGACCAGGACGAAACCTTTGTGGAACGGGTTATCTCTTCTCTGTGCAATAAGACGATTTTACAGTTTTCTTTGAAACATAGGAACTCACTAGAATTTTCCTCCAATTGTGTGCACCGGTTTGTTACTTCCTGCTGCAGGTTTGACATTTTAATCCGTGTGGAGGAAGCCTTAAGGATTAGGAAAAAAAGGTCAGTTTGTCCTTGTGAACACAAAGCAATACTCTAGTCTAGTACATATGACAGAAAAGTGGGATATTGTAGAGATCGTTTTTTTTCGCAAACTGTGTATATTTTTCATACGTTAGATGGCAAGTAATGTTAAACTTAGTTAACGCTAGAGGGGCCTTCCTTTGACTTCAGGATGACTTTTTCAATTGAGGCAAAAATTTTCCTAACTTAATCGTTACCTACAAAACTCATAACCACATATTAGGAACTCGATTTTTAAAATTAAGTTTCAGATGGCCAAAGGAACAGAAACAAGGTCATAGGCAGACAGGACAAAAGTACTTAAGGGAACAACACGTGGTAAGGTATGGATTTAGAAGACCTGCACAGCAAAGCCTTGAATTCTGATTTGGGGCTGTCAGTGGGGTTGGTTTCGCTTGGAAAGGGACTTGAAAAGGGTCATGTTTTGTAGTTCCCACCATCCCTAATCATGTGCCCACGCTGAGAACTCTAGTGTAGGGTTGATTCAGGTATTCATAGGCTAGCAAAATATCAAGCATCTCCTTCCAAAGAAGTGACTTTTCTGGGAGGGATTAGCTTTGATGTGGAGATGCAGCCTCAAACAGTCAAGGTGCAGCTGAGTCCAGCAAATGGTCTTTTGAGGATTCTTTTCCTCAAATATGTTTTACACCCAGGAGAGAGTGTGGGAGGCAGAAAACAGCATCTAAGGTAGAGGTCTTACTTTGCACTGATAGGCAAAAATACCAATACTTCCTAATGATTTGCATAAGGAAATGAATGTTTCTGGGGAATGGAGAATACATTTGAGACAATGTTGCCAATACTAAATGAGAGTAGTGATGATGAGAATATCACTACGCTTCATGTCTACTTTGAACAAGGAGGAAAATTGGGCTAGATTTAAATTGTTCACAAGGAACACGTACCAAGAGGAATTGTACAGTAATATGTATAGCCTGGTGAAGGGGGGAAAAAAGGCTGGATCGATACTGTTTAACTTAAACTACAATGAAACCTTTTCTTAGTTAGAACACAATTATTTCAAGGGCAGTAGTTGGAGGAACACAACAAATTGTCAAAACCCAACTTGTATCAGGAAAAAAAAAAAAAACCATATACATGCAAGTTATTCTATTACTGTTATTATTACTGTTATCTACTTATGGGATTGGTTATGGAGAAGGGAATCAGGAGTCCTATTATTAAAAATTAACAGTTTCCTCAGTTAAGTTTTAGGATGAGAGGGGAAGAAAGCAAGCATGTAAATGCTAGCTTCAAAGCATCGCAGAAATTTTAGAAGGGGAAGATTTAATTTTTGCAGGCTCACTATTTTTCAGGCTGTAATTCCACAATAGTTTTTACATAGTTGTCTTTTATTCTTTTAACCAATATACATGAAAAGAGAAAAGTCATCCTCAGAAGAAGATTCTAGGTGGTGAAGTGGGTAATGTTTTCACCATTAGTGCAAATCAGAAGTGACCTTTTCAAGCTAGCGTCAGAGTTATAAGGTTACTTGATAAAATGCAGTTACGTGAGAGTTAGCTTAATATCTGAAGTAATTCACCCACGTGCAACACAAAAATATTGCGTGTACGTATGCTTTAATGTATTACCTTTTTGTATGTTATTATGTAACATATATAAAAATATGTTTAAATAACTTGTGGCAGCAATTAAATCATAGCAATGTTCAACAGTGAAAGTAATATTACAAACAAAATAAGAGTCCATACTAGATTTCTGTTTGGTAAGGCTCCAGAATTCTACATGAAAGTCGGCCTCTCTTCACCTGCAGCTGTGTCGCTTGTAATAAACGTAGTAGATGCTTCACATCCATCTGTACCGAGCCATTCTCTTTCCCCCCCCAAAAATAGCTAATAAGTAGATTTGTTGAGGGCACAAGTGACAGCAGAGCTCACGTAAATCGGTTACAAAGACCAAGTTTTGCAGAATAGGGCGCAATGGATGCGGACATCCATTCGGAGATTTTCTTGGGTTGGGAAGATGAGAGGGATTCCTAGCCAGATTGCTCTGTAGTTACTGTCAGGGAGTATCGGTTCTTTCTAGACTTTGCTAGACGACAGACAATATCTAATCGGTGCATAATGTGCCATTTATGGGAATTGGAAAGCACTGCATGGTAGTAACTTCCCTTGAACCTGTAATTCACAGTGCCACAACTCCAGGAACAGAGCAGTCTACAGCACCAGTAACTGGAAAAGCAGCAAGCGCAAAATCCGCACGCTTCAGTGCGGCAAAGGAAGAGAGAGAAAAACCATCCCCACAGCCCCCATCGTCTGCTCGGAGAGGCGACTCTCCCATCATCCAAGAACCTGAGGACCCCCAACTCCACCAGGATGACCTCTCTCCAAGGAGAACGAGTCTAGTGATAGTGGAGTCAACTGATGAGCAGACAGAAAAGTTTGGAAGAGGCTATGAAGAGGAATCTTTAGAAAAGGTAAGCAACAACTTTGCCTCAAAGTAATTGACACAATTGACACAAAAAGAACCCTTTGATGTCTCGCTCATTCCTTAAGATGAGAATATTTTTTTTAAATCAGCCTAATTAATCACTATCTGCAACTGAGTCTTTTCTCCTTTCCTCTGTGGTTATAAGGGCTAGCTATAGTCATTTGTGTAGAGGTTTTCAAAGCCGAAGCAAAACCCAGATCCTCAAGTCTAGTCTATAATTCCTCTTCTGCTGTGTAGAACTGTCACAGACAGTTACGTCCATGCACGTGAGAGAGAATTAGTGTAAACAACAGGTGCAGAAACCAACCACGTACAAGTGAAAGCTGAAAAACAGATGTAATGGAAGATAAAGTAATAATGTTAAAAGCTTATGAAAAAAGGCAGTACTAGCCCAGAGCAGCATGAAGAATGACATGAAAAATACTGTAAAGTTAGTGAGATGGAAAAGAGGCAGCAGGATGTACGCGTTGCAGAATACTAAGGATGTAGTGGAAGAAAAGAACTTGAAAATGGTGTTTACGTAGCATGCAGGCAGTAAAGAGAAATGGAGACAGAAGATGGAAGAGAAGAACAAAAACTACGTGAGGTAGGTTATTGGTTGTGTAAGACAAAGGAACCTTATGGCACTGTTTGGAGAGGCGAAGACGTCAAGAGGCAACGGAAGAAAGCAACTATATGGCTTTTAGTGGGGAATTTAAATTACTTGGCAGATAAAGGTTTAAGAATAAACAGCTTGCTTTGCTTGTTTCAAGTGGGAGAAAAGGAGAAGGCGTAATTGGGCAGGAAGTAAGTTTTATCAGTGAAGTTAGGGCAGAAAAAGCACAGTTCTTCTTAAGCAGGAATTGTTCCCTGTTTTGACACTTACCTAGAAACAGGCTCTTCTTTCTTTGCTGTTTATGTTGGCAAATGTACCATATCTAGAATGAATTTCAGAGCTCTGCCTCTGGGATCTCAGAAAAAGGTTGACTATAAAACGTGTAGGATAGCTCAGATGGTAAAAGATTAGCGACAACAGGACTCAATTCAGTGGCTGCTGTAGGAAAGGCTGCCCTCAAAGATAAGGTACTTCTTTTTCCTTCCTGTTCTTTTATTAAACAACAACCACTAGCACCACCAAGAAGAAACACAGCCCCCCCCGCCTTATTTATTTTCCCCTTTATGCTTTTATACTGTTGATATTTCCCAAGCAGTTCTTTTCAGCTCCACTTCGCCTTCTGCCTGCCTCATTTAAATTTTTAATTCTGCCCTGTCGTTACTAATTTTTCGTGATCTTTCCAGTGCCGAGGCTATTGATACATTGTCCTCTAGTTAAAATTGTTTAGTCCTACTGTCTATATGCTGCACTATGTACTTCTCGGTATGGAGGATTAAAAGGTTTTCATATAATTTTGGGTGTAATAAATACAAAAACCATATGCAATTTGTATGAATTCCAGAGTTGGAGTTAGTAGTTCTAGTCCACCTGCAACGACGTCGTGCCACAAACGGCAGGCTTGTCCCTGGCAACCTTAAGAGCACTAAGACCATTAAGGGCATCCTGTAGAATTAGTACCACACAGATTCATCCTTCTTTTTTCAATATGCTAATGAACAGCTAAGGTATAGTCAAGTGGCTAAAGCCTCCCACCCCAAATCAATGTTTCGCAGAGTAAAGTCAGGTAAGAGGCCAAAATCCTAAAAGCAAAAATTTTCAGAAGTGAAGACGGTTTTAGATAAAAACAAGACAGGACCTGTAAGTACTGCTAGTACCACATACAACAGAGCGCTGCTTCCATGCCTCCACTAGGAGTTAGCAGAGGAGTTAGGCGGGCTGGAGACCAGCTCGGACGAGGACGAGATGGTCACTACCAGGGTTGTTCGTCGCCGGGTGATTATTCAGGTACTGAGTGTTGAACGATTGCACGAGCCTGTGGTGACTAGGCACTGGTAACACCTTCGGGCATGCCGCCGAGACAACCGCTCGGCTGATATTGCTCGGGAATAGTGCATGGGCATTGGATAAGCCATTCCAATATCTTTTCTGGAAGGGAGGATTATAGTAATGCTGCTAACCCAACTCTAAATTCCATTGGATGTCTCAGTAGGAGGATGAAGACTTCTCAGCCCCCTACACAACACTGTCAACTAACATACATTTCCCTGTCCATTGTAGCATAACTTTTCTTTGCATGCTTTCTAAGTATTTATTTGCGGAACAAATTTTTTTCTAACACTTCTCAATTTTTTTTTTCATTTTTTAACCAATTAACCATTTTTAAAATTGCTTCTTCGAAGTTACCTACATGAAGGTCTTACGTCATAAAACTTTGTTCTTTGTCATACAGGCTGATAGTATGCCTGAAATGCCACCAGAAACAGTCACAGAAGAGCAATATACAGATGAACATGGCCACACAGTGGTAAAGAAGGTATTGTCAGTTATGCCCCTTGCTACCTTCTTACTGTCTTACAAAAGGAAGCATAAATACATTCACATACAAGCCAAATTTTCTTTGGTGAAGGGGTGTGATTTTTAAGAGTAGAGCGTGGAAGGAACCAGAATTTTTATTCAGGAGAGATTCCAAAGTTTGAAGAATTATTTTGATTTGCAAGATCATTCTTTGTTACAGTTTATAACTTTAAGCCCACTTAAAGCCCATGAAAATTCTGAATAGATCCACATTTCTGAGAAAAAGGGGTTTTTTTTAAAAAAAAAAAAAAAAAGAGAGAGAGAAAAACCACACCACCACAATTTTATCTAAAATCATGTTTGCTCTTATTAATGAAACTAATGGAGGGCTGGGTCCGCAAGTGTTGTCTAAATCCAGACTTTAGATCTTCAAAATCTCCACGCAGCTGTGCCCGACTAGGTTCCTAAATTTCTGTGTCTGTACATACGATTCACATTTATGGCCCAAAGAATACAGAAAGTACTTATTTGTGTGATGGCCTCACAAAATAAGCATTTTGAGACCATGCTTATAAAAGTGAATTCTGCATAGCAGGGAAGTGGAAATTCTGTGCTCCTTGCCTTATCCGACCACTCAGGGCTTAGAGAATCGGTCTAGGACTTGGCTGAATTCTGCTGGTGGCAAACTCCCGTCTGTCGTCTCCCAAGAAAACGTCATAGACCCTCAGCTGGAGAGCACGTCTCTGGAAGCTGTCTGAATTCATATTAAAATAAACAACCCCAGCCAAATATTCCTGGGCACGTTGTGCAAGAGTGAGCATGACTATATTCTTCTGGGTAGGTCCATGCCTGGGAGGGCACTGCCCACACCTCTCTGACTATTTAATAGAGGTGACCCAGTCTGATTGAGCACCACAGCCAATAAGTTTCTGGACCGAGCGGGAGGTAACAGCTTAATGTTACCTTGTCAAAAGGGGCTGGGAAGGCAGACAAAAACGTAGAGCTCCAGGTCATCCACAGAGGGATGCATACCCATCCTCCTGAGAAATTTATCTTATCTTGAGCCCTGTAACTCTCTTCTGCTCCTCTTTGTTTGGCTTGCCGATGCCTAGAAAGCTTAAGCAGCAGATTAGTCTCTCGGGTAGGTTACATCTCGCTTACTAGTTGAGCGGTGGTTAGTACCCGCAGCGTTACAACGTGGCGTCCAAGTTCCTCTGTGAATCTACTTCTAAGCGTTTGATAGCCAAGCTGCTAACCTCTTACTTTCAGAAGCCTTTTTGAAAATGACACTCTGAAAAGGTTTTCTAGCAGTTGTGTGGTTGTAAAGTATGTTTTCTCTCTGAAATACTGTACCTCTTTTCCTAATAATAATCACTGCCTTAGAGAGTCGTTGCAATACCTATATCGTGCCAACTTGTGAAGTACGTTTATGGAAGCTTTGCTGTGTGGTAACCTGAGTAGGACAGATGCATCAAGTTGCAGCTTTACTACAGGTACTTGGGAGTATATGTGTTAAAGACTAAAATATCGAACCGTCTATGTAGGTTTTTCTGTGAAGGAAAGAAATGCCCTTTGAGTAGAAAATACTATATATAGAGAACAAGAAGGAATTGTTAATTCTTTTGGGACAAAGCTCTACTTCATTCCTTCAGGTCACTAGAAAGATCATCCGGCGATACGTTTCTCCAGATGGCACAGAAAAAGAGGAAGTCCTGATGCAAGGAACACCGCAAAAACCCGTCACTGTCGAAGAAGGAGATGGCTATTCCAAAGTTGTAAAACGGGTTGTGCTGAAGAGCGACAGTGAACAGTCAGAGGTCAGATCATCTACTTTTCCTCGCGATGGTACAAAGCAGCAGTACCCCAACAGCGTACTTAGTAACTACATTTTACTCGTGCCAACGACATTCAGGTTCGAATGACGCTTTTAAAAGTTTCCTGGCAGATGGAAAAGCCTCGGAATAAAGACCAGGAAAAGGCAGGGGGCGGGCAGAGAAAGAAGGCAGCTTTCTCTGAAAATAAGTCAGGATACAGAATCTGTGATCTATGAGAAGTACCAACTTCATGAAGAAAGCAGCTTTGTACTAAGATGACATATAGATAAATGGCAAATCTCTACATGTTTTTATACCTCTTACTCTAATAAGAAAAGCAGCGAAGGATGTAATGAAATGATCTGGTGTTCTCTAAGTTTCTAGAACTAAGCCCTTCTAAAACTACACAGTTACATTAGGTTTAACTTACTGGTGTGTTCTTTGCTTTGGAGAGGAAAAAAGAAAAAAATTACATCCATGCAAACTGTTTGTGGAGCCAGGTAATTAAAAAGAAGAAACAACTCAAAAAGTTAAGTGCTTTTCAGTTTACCTTTTCCAGCCTTAATTCACCATGTAGCCCTAAGACATTTGTATCGGCACCATTAAGGCTGTGACAGGGGGCCAGAAGCTACTAACGGGGATTGCTTTCGGCAGTACTGCAACCGAAAGCAACATTTAACAAGCGGTCATTAGAAATGCTGAGAACGTGATTGCCATTCTCTCTCGCCAGAAGTAATACTCGGAATTAATTCTCTAGGAGTAAGGTAACAAGAAAACAACGTAATTTTTTTTAGTCAGCTGGCCATAGCAGAACTACTTTTTATCATATGGAACCCGTATACGTGAAATTCGCCTTTTGCCAAATTAAATCGAGTTTGTCACTGTCGCGTGGTATTCTAATATTCTGCTCTGTTGCTCCTGCAAGAGTTCCTTAGTTTTGCAAGCATGGCTCATCTCTCAGAAGAATTATCTTTAAATTAAGATATAGGCCGATACCACTAATTCGTACTACCTGTGCGAATACAGCCAGGGCTCACAGCAAGAGGTCCGCTGGTTACTTGGTGTAACTCCAGTGGCCTGGGCAGGTAAGCCAGTACGGCGGCCTGCGCTGCGGTGGAGGGTAGCGATACCCCTGCTACCCTCAGGCTAGCTCAGGTTCCAGAAGCAGATTTCACCCTGCCGGCATAAAGCTCCTCGGCGGAGTAAATTCTCCAGGGCTGTTCCTGCTGTCTGAACTGGCATGTCTCTTACAACCTCGCGGCGGAAGCGAGACGCTGCTTATATCCTCGTTCTCTGCGGCAACGATTAAGAAAGAACGCTAAGTAACTAAAAGCTTGTTTAGTATCCATTATGTAATTCATATCCAGGATACTTCTGCTTTCTAACCTTACAGGTGACCCTGTCTGAACCTGCCGTTTTGCCTAGTGCCTCCGAATTCCAGTCTGAACCAGTGGAAGGCCGGAAGGTCAGCAAAGTCATAAAGACCACCGTAGTGCAAGGAGAGAGAACGGAGAAACACCTGGGGGATGCTAGCTTAGCTACTGATCTTCCGTCAGCCAAAGAGGACTTTGAAGAGGTAAAAATGCCTTTTAAATCTAAGTATTAAACCAAGCGTCACAGCATACCTGGGGACAAATTCTACTCTACCGACAGTTTTGTTGGTGGAGCGTCATGCTCAGCCACTGAGTATAATCCCCTGTTGTTATACTCAGCCATGTTATAAAAGCATTAGTATATAAAATGTGTGTGTGGGGGAAGCTAACTTGTTGTTAGAAATCACGGGTGTGGTGGTTACCGTTAAAGTTCATTCATACATTACCACGCGTGGAGGTAATTTTACAAAATTACACAGTTAAGTCTACTCTCTGGGTGAGCTGATGTATTTGGCCTTGAAAGGAAGAAATAGCTACCGAGCTAATTAGCACCTTTCCTGTTTTTATGCTTTTTCTGATCAGTTTAGACATTTCAGTAATAGAAAAGTGATAATTATTACAGCTTTTTCTATAAGGAACTGATAGCACTTCACTCTTAATCCATTTTATTGTCCCTTTGAATAACACGTGTAAAAGATGTCACGCGGATGAAAGTTTTGTGTCATTAGATGCAACATAAGTTTTTTTATTTGTTTTTTTTAATTTGACAAAATATCATACGAAAGCATAGATGCAACAATGTCGGGGTCTGGATCTTTTCTGCCGTGCAAAGCTATTACAGCTTGCGGGAAGACAAGAAGTGCTAAGCTATTAAGTTGAGATGCCAACTTCCCCATTACAAATATAGGCCCAGCAGCCTATGTTTGTGTGTGTGTGTATATATATATCTCTCGGCGAGAGATCCCTCTCTCCCGACAATAACAAAACAAGCAGCAAAAACCGTCACGTAGGTTCAGAGAAACGGCTTGGGAAATAACACTTTTTTCCCCAGCTTGCAGCTTCTGGTTTAGTAAATGAAGAAGCCTGCCCAAGATACCACAGACAAACCCACATCCGGCCAGAAGGAAAATTAAAATGCTGCCTTTTTTCTGTTTTCTATGAAGTGTTAGTAACAGCAGCTATTCTGTAGAAAACCTTGCCGGGCTCCATTCCCCGCTTCTCCCATTTCAGTACAGATGAGGCTCAGGAGCATCGTTTCTATGTATACCCGTATATAGGTAAGCGTCGGTTCTACGTGTACCCGTCTCTGAACTGCTAGCGCTGAGAACAGGCAGCTCGAGGTGGCAGTGGGAACAGCTATAAAAGAGTATTTTCTGTGACAGGAAAAAGGTCGCTGTAGCAGCCATCGTAAATAGATACAAAGGGTGAGTTCTGCAAGTGGGCTACTGCAAGGCCTTGAGTTGGGCTACTTCCAAGTTGGAAAGAAAGTACCAAGACAATCTTCGTTACAATTATTAGTAAAACCAAACTATCCTATACGAGAAACTGTAGCTGATCTGTACATTTGAGGAATATTTGAAAGGATGCAAATTGCAGGCAGATGCTTCTCTTAATGGTCTATTCATCATTTTCTCAGCATTTAACTTCATTAATATAAAGTACTATGGTACAAAGAGCAATGATTTTCTGTCCTGGGTTTGTGGTTTTTGTTTTAATTTGTAGTTTATGTTTTAATTTGAGGCTTTGAGCTATACAGGTAACCAAATGAAAGTCCAACTCCCTGCTTTAGTAGAGAAAGAAATCATGAAAGAGGATGGATCAATTATTAAAAGGTTTGGCTTCGCATGTCAATGAACCGTTACTAGAAAAGGATTAACAAACTCGTAACAAATGAGTGGATTTCAGAGAGCGTCTGAAGTGAAACCACGAGCAGCACCTAAAGCTTCATTTGCAAAATTACTAAAGATTGCTACTAACCTTCTGTTACAGGAGGGAGGGATGCGCTGGAACGGTCTATTTTTGCTCGAAAATTTGACTGGGTGAATTAGGGGTGCGGTGGGTTCACCCTGGCCAGCAGCCACGCACCACGCAGCTGCTCCCTAACCCTCCTGTCCCACCGCGGAACGGGGGAGAGAATAGGAAAGGCAAAAGTGAGAAAAATAGATGAGAGGACATATGGAGTTAGATAGATAGATATGTGCGACAGTCGAGCCTTGTAAAGAATGAGGCAGGGCGGACAGGAAAATATTTGAGAGGAAAAAAAAAAAGCTACTGTAAGTACAGCAAGTATATTCATTCCTACCCCACACAACTTGAGCCAAGGCTGCTACAGGCTAGGTGTCTTTTACATTTTTTCTTTCAGGCCGTTTGAATTGATAGGGGCCCTTGGCGTGGTAAAGCCAATGCTGGCACCCGAAAGAACATCCCAACCGAACGGTGTCTGTAATCGTAACGAGCTGTAGGACACAGTTTCAGAGTTAGCAGGATGGTGTCACAAGGACGCACCGAGGGCCGGAAGACCCGCCGCGTCTGCTTTTGGGTGAAGGGTGCGCGTTCTTGCCAAAGTGCTCCCTCTAACCGAGGGACCTTTTGGTCATTCGGGTCAAATTAAGAAGCGTCAGCTGTCTGATAAAAATCGAGCTATTCCTGGCTGAGCACGCAGGAATTTCCAACTGCTTCCCATGGTCCTCTCTCAAGGACACTGAGCAAAACTTGGGCTTCTGGGTAAGGCTGAGGCAGAGACACCCCGCTGTCCTACGACAGCTACATTTATTTGCCTAGATCTGGAAGGGACTTGGTGAGGTTTAAGGTTCTGACTAGTAGATCAAGATGGTTCCAATGAGGTAAGAGAGTAATTAACAGGATAGTTTAGGACAGTAGATTACCACAAATGTCATTTCAATGGCTGTCAGAAGTCAGGCTTGTTCAGAAGTAAGTGTTCAAGAACCAAATGGGCCTAAATTATTATTGCACAGGACAGCTCTGTATGTTGAAGATAAATACAGCAAAGAGGAAGATCTTGTGTGAAGTTCAGCATATGTTGCATGTCTGTGTGTTACAGCATGTTTTTGCTGGGCATCTAAAACTGTATGCTTAATCAGCGTATAGAGATTAATTGCTGTTAGTTTACATGATGAAAGTCAGTTAAAGCCGTGGAGTGTGTTGTATTCAGAATGCATAATGGGTATCTGATCTTAGTAGCTGGCTTAAACTGCCAGCTACAGTTCTTCTTGTCATTTTAAATGAAAAAGCCGAAAAGGAGCGCTTTTTTAAAAACCTTTGGGAACTGTGGGCTTTATAAGAGCGTTCTCTCATTTATTTTGTTTTAGGACAACACTGAGTAAAGCCAGCACGCAGAAGAGGACTGTGATGAAGGATCGGTACGGAAAACACGTGCACATAGAAGAGCTGGAAGACACGCCAGAAGCACTACCGCAGGATGACCTCCAACATGACCTCCAGCAGCTTCTCAGACACTTCTGCAAAGAGGACTGGAAACAGGAGGCGAAGTGAGAAGCTGCCACCCCTCAACACCACCACGTAACCATCCATCCCGTACGCAGCGTCCATCCTCTCCAGGTATAGACATTGTTACCTACATAATCACTGGAAGACACTGCCATTTCTACTTGTGCAGATGCTGTGAATTCATTTCTTCCCCCTCCCTGTATTTTATTTTGGGTTTTTGTTGGTTTTTTTACCCTGTAAGCTAATTTGTGACCAAAGATAGCATCCTTCATTCAGGATGATTTATCCACCGAATCGTCGTCTTTGTGCCGTACTGGGAATTTGTCAGCATCGCCACTTCTTGATGTTCCTTTGCTTCTGCACTAGCTTCGAGAAATTGCATTTGTCAAGCCAACTTCATCTACAGGCCTCTTCAAGTGACTATGTACATGCATCATGAAAAAGGGAGTTAACGTGTAAACTGTATATAGCAAGAGTATTTGGACTTACAAGACTGCAGAAAACACACTGCCTATGACTACAAATAGCATCACGGATTACAAGGTCTATTGGCGCTGCTGAACAGCGATTATTAAAATAACGTTAACGCAATCGACTGCAAACACAGACTGACTGAGGAGGAAGCACTGCAGATCTACTGCATCCGTAAGACTTCCAGTTTAGGGATCTATTATAGTTAAAGGCTCTAAGAGTCAGGCTAAAAATCTGGAAATGCAGCTGTTCTCATGAAGTAACAGCTGACTGTGGCCATTAATACTTCTAAGACCTTTGGACAGCCACTTAAAGATTTCCAGAAAATGAAAAAAAAAAAAAAAAAGAATACCCAATTAGGTAACCAACTTGCTAGCAGCTATATCTATGGCACATTTGCATACGGTATTAAAATCTTTTAGATCTGGACATGTGGCAGGGCGTATTAAACGATTATAACTACAGTAGTTTCCTGTTTTCATCACTGCTTAGCAAACCCCACTGTCTTACTGGTGGTACTTCCTGCTGGCCACTGCGCTGTAGATAACTATGGGAGAAAGACTTACCCACTATACAAGGAGAATAATTAATTCACCGTGTTTTATCGAGATTGCCTCTTATCCGATACATGCATGTGGCATTTGAAGGTCAAAACCAAACCCTCCTATAATCATGTCACCTTGTTAGCCCTCTTAGCACTGAGCGAGCAGTTTTTATCTTCCAATCAAGTGTTTTTTAAAGAGAAAGTGCTCACAATCCTTGAAAGCCAGTTTCTGTTCATATTTTGTTATCTATCTATATATATAATATATATATTTCTAAACCAACCCTCTGAAAACCACGATAGCATGTCCGCACTTTTATTTTGAAAAAAGGGAACATAGAGATCTGAAATTTTGGGTGTTCTATACCTTAATATTTAAAGGAGGGAGCTCTGTAGTGTTTTAGCGTATATAATACACACAGACACACACACTAACTAAATGTTTTTAAACAGGTATTTGATTTTTTTAATAGTATACTCAAAACCAGAGTAAAACAAATCCTCTCCTCTAGGAGTAATATGTTTTCCAAGCTTATCTGGCCTTCTACAATTATAGGGTTGATTGATTGTTTGTTTTTTTTAATGACTCACTCAGTGCTCAGAACAAGGGCACTTCCTCATTAAGGTAACGATGCCAAAAGCATGAAAACACCTTGGGAGTTCTGTCTTCCTGCAGGTGAAACAACCCCAGGGGCCATGCTAACACTTTTTTTGGCAGGCAGGAAAAAGAAAAAAAGAGGGGAAAAAAAGAAAGAAAAAAAGTGTTTGGCAGCCAAACCGCATGAGACCCATGATGAAACATTTCACAAGGCATCATGGCTTTCTTATTGTCAGAGACAGCACAGGATGATCTTCAAGGACGGGGCTCTAAAGAAATGCATTTCTGTTGTGTTATTTGCGGTGCAGATGATGTTCTGTGTAACAACATAATGGTTATTCACCTCTTATTTTGATTTTTTTGCTGTGTTATCAAAGAACTTGAATACTGTGAGAAGAAGTGAATTTTAAGTTGACGAATCAGCATCTTGTTCCCATGGTGATAACACTAATTGAATATATCTATGAGGGCATGTATTAGTTAAAAATTAAAAAAAATACAACACTAACAATACATAGCTGCAATGTGTACAATGGCTGATTTAACTAAATAAAAATGTACAAGTGTTAAATGTAGAAATAATGGCTCACTCTCTTTTACTGCCAGCGCAGCATAAAAAGGAACAGCGCCCACGTGGGTACGTACTTGAACGGAACTATCACGTTATAATGCCTCGGTACCCAGCTCTCTAAGTGGTTTTTTGTTTTTGTTATTTTTTAATTCTGCTATTTGGCACCGATTGATCGGTAAGTATCAGTCTGTTATAAACGTCAGATACAAATTTCTTTTAACTCCTGTTACTAGTTTTTCAAACTGTATCTAGCCATGTTTCCTACTTACGGTATTGGCACTGAAACTGCAGAATTTTCCTTTGAATATGGCCCACACCGTTTGTTACAGACCATTACTTTTTCAGTGCCCACTACTGAGAGTTTCTCAGCCAGAGGAAAGAAAGGGAAGAAAAACGTAAGGTGAACTTCTGTCGCGTCTTACATCCTCGTAACGCACAGAAAAATAGCTGTAAGCGTCTGCGTTGTTGCCAATTTAAATTTATTCGATATCAATCTGTACCACTTCTATTACTGCAGCTGGATCTCTGGCTAATGTAACAGGTCACGCTGCCGCAGCATCCCCGCTTGTTCATCTTGGCCTTAACCCTGTCCTTAGAGCCCGGAGGCGCTCCAGGAGCGGGGGCTGCCCGTGGCCCCAGCACAGCAGGACTCTCCTCCGGTGATGGCAACACAGCAGAAGGTCCAAAGCAGTAAGAGATACCAGCCTCACCTCTGCAGGCTTCCTGACACACTTGTCTTCGGGTCTGTTATGACTAGCAGAGAAGGCTTTATATTACTACCTCCAGTGCTACATGCAAAAATGGAAGCAATTAAAATAAAATAACGTGTACAAGAGCTGTTTGAAACTTTCAGAGGCCAGGTAAGTACAATTAACCTCTGCTCAAGGTCTCGCAGAGCGGTGGATGGCATTGCACAAGACTTCTATTAAATAGCCACTAGAGAGCAGCAAACGATCAGTGTTTCATGAAAAAAACAAAACGAAATGCCAACGAGTTTTAGAAGTCACATACTACAGCCGTGGCTAGAACCTCCCCACCTCTTATTGCAAATTTTAGGACTTAAACGATGTGCGTACTATGGAAACCTGCACGCGTGCAGAGTTCTCCCCTACGACACCAAAGGTAAGTGAATAGCAAAACAAAATTTCAGTAAGGGTATCAGAATATTTTGGGAATATTATTTAAATGCTAAAACAGCATTTATATAAGTTCATTGGTGCAAGTGTGTGGCTACTGAAGCAGGTGGCTTGTTGACAACATGCATCGCAAACTACAGAGCATTAACAAGTTTCGCACTGGCACAGGTTAAAGATACCGAGGGGAGGCTCGGAGCAAGGGAAGCCGGGAGGGGAGGCTCCTCGAGCGAGGGGAGCCGGGAGGGGAGGCTCCTCGAGCGAGGGGAGCCGAGAGGGGAGGCTCCTCGAGCGAGGGGAGCCGAGAGGGGAGGCTCCTC
>JAVJGG010000007.1:9303285-9339373 GCA_035590195.1 Aviceda cuculoides
TTCGCATACTGAACTCAAAACACAGCACCGTACCAGCTACTAGGAAGACAATTAACTCTATCCCAGCTGAAACCAGGGCAACCTTAGTATGATTAAGCTCAGAGTAGGTTTTAAAAGTAAGAGACATGTCTGTACCCTACTTGGGTGTTTAGCCCAAGCCCAACGAATCTAACCCTACATTTCCAGAGGTTTTGTATCAGGTCAAATTTGCTGCGATTACCGAAACCACTTTGGGAAATAGATGTTATACTCAGTTTCTAACATCTCTGTATTCAAAACCTTTCAGTGGTTCTCGAGGTGAAATATCTGACAATTTTACCAGAACTCATACCCAGATCCAGAATAATCTCGTGACGTTTTTATCGCTACATTTGACACGTTTGTCTCTCCCTGCAAGCGTGCGGTTTTGCCTTCATCAAGCTCATCAGGGGGTCTGAGTGAAAGCAGTGCCTGCACCGCGAAGCACGTAGGTAACCAAGAACAAATGAGGGAGCTGGGAACATGTTTTCAGAGGCCTAATACACCGCCGTAGGCTTAAGAACACTCTTCACTTCAGCGTCTAAAAGAACGTATCTGCTAGGCAAGCGCTGCAAAACTCCGCATTCGCACACAGGCAGCAGCTCTAAGAGCGTCTCTTCTCTGAGCATTTTACCATAGCTCTTTACCCAGCATGATTTTTGGTGACTGAGGATGGATTCTTTTCCTTCCAGACCTGCTCTAAATTACATCAATATTATAGCAATGCAGGTGCTTATCCAGGGTTCTGGTTTAAAAATCTGTTTGCCTCTATATTATAATACTAACCTCTTCTTCCTACACAAAAGTCTTCATGGATTAATAAAGTTGCTGAGAACCACTGATGCATTCAGGGTACAAGATGGACAGTTCTCAATAAACAATTATTCTTTTTAGCCTTGTTTCCTTACAAAACTAGATAGTGAAGAGACATCATAATTCTGTAATCCTAATTTCAACCAGTAGTTCAGAGCAAGAATCAAATATTGCAAAGATACGTTCTGTTGTTGCTTTTCCTGTGCCTCTCTACTACGATAACCAAGTTCTTCACAAATGTCATCTTCACAAAAAGTCACACACGGAATGAGAAATACACGGAAAGAAAGCTTGTGGTTAAATTTCTGGAGGCCAGGTTGAGATTCCGCAGCTGTGATACTCTTTCCCCTTTCAAATATAAATCGACAGGGGAATTCTAAGTGGAGACAGAGGGCACACTTCTTAATTCCATTTCCCACATTTCTATCTTTGGTGAAAATAAATAAATGAATAAAAATCAAGCATTACATGACTGCATCCTTTGCTGATACAAAATCAACCGATAGACCAGACTGACTTCCCATCAGCCGTTGAACTTGCCTATAGGGTTATGCAGAGTACTCATATTAAGCTCATTCACTGCAAGGTTGTGATGTTTCATGCTTCGACTCACTCAAATTCTCCTTTTTCCTCAGATACCTCTGCTGTGCATAGATACAGCAGATGTTAAGTAGCATGAGATTACACAATCATTTTAATAACTGTTTTTAATTTCTTTGAGGTTGGTTTGTTAGAACAAGAACAAAACAAGATAGTTAAATAACAAAGAAGAGTACAAATAAGGTACCATGTTTTGATCCGTTGGTATTTAAGAACTCTCTTTATCCTGCAAGCCATTTGAAAATACTCCAGAAAAGGGAATGGATACAAAACACAATTTCACTCTTCTCCTCCCCTATTCCTTCTCTCAGGTGAAAAGCGTGTGCCTGTATTTGGTGATGACACTGGTAGAAAAGCCAAATTAAAGTTCCAGAAAGGCTGAACTACACCTGGCATGGGGGAGTGTTTTTCCTTAAGCCTACAGTAAGGTGCGACTACTGCAAAACAGCTTACTGAACTCGCAAAGCATTTTGCATTGCCCTCCTGAAATCTTAAAGCATCTGTACGATGCAAAAAATATTCATCCACAGCAATTTTCATGGGGAAAATCCAAAACTGAAGTGCAAATCAAACATCTCTGATAAGCACAAGCACACAGAGAGTGAGGCTTTCCCCACCCCTACCCCTGAAGTCCAAAACTAAAGCATAGCATCCTGTTTTAACAAATACCATTTTCCATCTTTTTTGTTTTCCTTGCAATCCATGAATCATTGAACAAATTCAGATTCTTCTCAGTTACAAATGCTGAAATTAGACAGACTTAATTCAAACTGTGACATGCTTTGTTTGCTTACTCGCCACACATAGAAGTATGATGTACAGCAGTTAAATTGGGCGAAACGGTTCATCTGCTCAGTGCACACCAACTGACTTAGTCAGGGCCCGAGCCTGCAACCCTTGTCAGAGACACAAACTTTGCATGATCCTGCAGGGAAATGTTTTGCCTCTCTCCCCAGAAGACCCAGAACCTAAATGCCCAACAGCCTTTGCCAAGCACAAAGCCACGAGCGCTTGATATCTGCATCATGAATACTTTCCACTCCAGGACAGAGATACCAGATAGTACCTCTCAGGTTTTGGTTTAGGCTTCAGTAACTTATTTTTCACGTACATAAAAGCATGTGTGTCTTCCGCAGATTTCCATAAGGCAGGTTTTACTGTCTCCACTTTGCCAGCATTATTTCTGGATTGCTTTCAAAAACTAAGGCCAAATTCTTCTCGTGATGATTTAGAAAGAGGAGAGCAGACTTCATGTCACCGGTTTGACTCGATCCCATTATCCGGTAGCGCTCTAAATCAGCATTCCAAGAATATTTGCACAAACAATTATTTGTTCAGAGAACAAAACCTGGACAAGTACATCTCAATCAGAGAAAACTGAAGACATTCGGAGATGGTTTTGTTGTTACTAATGAAGCTAACCTGCGCTGCCATCTCTCCCCGGTGGTACCAGAATAACAGCGACTGACCTCCCATGGCATGGTATCTACTGCCCTTAAGGAAGCGTGTTAAGCGAACATCAAGTAATTGGCACACAATCTGAATGTCATTCCAATGCATTAGTAAATTATTTCAGCATCTATCAAGCCATGAAAAATTTCTAAGAAGCTAATCTAGCAAATTATTTTCCGTAAACAGTATGCCAAGGTTTATCCGAGAGCCTGACAACATACGAATAAAGATTTTCACGCTCTTTTTCCCCACGTAGGCTGACCAGGATGAAGAAGAGCACGTGTAACATACGGGAATAATCGATAGCAGACAGGGCACGCACTTATATAATTTCTTTGAGCTGTGTGAACACTTACTCCAATCAGCACCTCATAAGAATTGCAGAACCCAATTGCTCTATTTATTTTGTTTTGTTAAGGTGCAGGCAATTCTGAAGATCCTGAAGAACTCGGGCATTACAGTCCTGGCACATATCCAGTAGAGATCTCAGTTATAATACTGAAAAGAATTATGCTTATGAACAGCATTTTCATAAAGAAGGAATAGGAGCAGCAGCGCATTTGCCATGAAAGGGCACCTAACACTAAGCCTTTGGAAATAAAGCAGTACATTTAAATAAACTGCTTTCATGCTGTGACTTGAATATACTCGAAGGTTTTCAAAAAATGAAACACATCACTTAAAGCTTTGCATACACCAGTTGAATATCAAGTGCAGATGTCGGCCAGCACAGGAGGAAGCTTGCTTGGCAAACAGGTGCTCCATTTTCCATGTTTAAAAGATGTTTTTAAAGTGAAAGCTTCTTACTCAGAGCACAAGAGGTAGAACAAACCAAACCACACCTGCTGGTGTATTACTTTCAGATTGTTTTCTTTGCTGTGTAAGGTTTAAGATTACCGCCCCTAAGGGCACATAGAGCCTTTTACCTAAGTTTTTACCACAAAGTAACCTCTGCAGCAAGACCAGACCGCCGCTTTCCTAGCAAGAGTCACAATCGGCAGAATAAAAACTCTCGACAACCCACCCGCAGATCTTCACCTACGTCTGGCAGCCTTCTCCCCGCTCTCAAATCACACACCACCTATAGAAAACAGGATATTTTGCAGCCCTCGGCTACCATATCTCAGCAGTGCCCCACAGGGCCCTTCCAGCCAGTACTCACCATTTGGAAACAGCTCACGGGAAACTCTGCTCGTCCGTTTGAAGGCTGCAAAACGCACCAATTGCCATCAGGAATTCCGGAAGGTTCCCTCTCTCCTGGCCGCTATGCTTCCCTCTAACAGCAGCACAAAGACAACTTAGAAAGATCTCTACACTTTAACTAAAAAACCCGGCTCCAACTGCACTTCAGGCCAGCTGGGCTGCAGTTACCCTGAGAGGGAACGAGGAACAGCTGGCACCTACCTGCAGGCAAGCACCAAAACCGGGGCCAGGCCGTAGGAATTTCCATCTGGGTGGAAAACGTCCCCGCTCGCTGCGGGGAGGGGGGTGGACTAGGTGAAAACTTAGCACGAGGTGCTGTTACACTTGCTATTTGAAATAGTAAAGGAAAATAATAACAATTTTTTAAAAAGTCACCAAACGCACATATATATGAAGATATTGCAGCTAATGAAGGCTGAAAACATCGCCAAGTACACTCTGGGGACAGACTTACGGATCAGAAAGTGCCAGAGTCTTCTCAACTGGCACGATATTCTTTCCGAGTCATTTCTAACTGGTCATATTTACTCCATCTTGGTGTTTTGCTTTCAAGAGCTTTGGGTCGTTCACTCCAACCTTTAGCAAGTTAACCCATCTCAGACAGAAGGTTTGTGTCCCTGCTGCTCCGCACGCGCAGCTGCCAGCACCGGGCCACAGGTATTTGCCGCCAAAAAAGTCGGTAATCCTTAACCAGGCACCCCACCACTTCAGACGTGCTCCCTCTGTTACGGTTTCAGGCAAATCGCTAGGCCGTCGACTTGGTCCCGCCAACTGAACGGCACCTGGAAAACTACCGTGAACTGGGTGAAGCAGATAAGCGAGTGAGGAGCTGACAAAAGTTCGGACGATGCCATGAGGGATGTCTGCCCTTCACGGGGGCTTAAGGGGGAACTGGGACCTCACAGGTAATGGTGGGGGAGTACTGGGGACCTCAGGGTAAGCACACGCTTGTGAGGTGACCGTATCTGTAATGCCCTCTAAGGGAATAACAACAACAACAACAATAATACCACCGGTAACAATTACTATACCATAACAACACCACCATTATTATTATTGTTGCTGTGCTCTTATTATTGTTGTTATTATTCCCACTAAACAACAGCATCGGAAATATCGAGTGTGGGTATGGATCTAGTAAAACCGGGACCATCCAGGAAAAACGATCAGGGGCAAGTTATTTATTCAGGAGGGGACCGAGGCAGAGAAAGTGAGGTATAAGGATGGCAAAAAGGAGGGTCAAGAAATGGGAAAAGGGATAATACGGTCATACGAACGGGGCCTGTGCTTGATCATGGCAGGACAATGAAAAAAAAACCTGCGCTCCCGACCCTACCGAAAGAGTCGAACCTGCTTCTGTGGCCGGGAGGACCGGCGGGAGGGGGGAAGGCAGGCGGGATGCTTTCCCTGCCCAAAATGGCAACACAGATGGATCACATTCTCCTGTGTTAGTGCCCGTTGTTCCTGGCCAAGTACCCACCACTTCCCACCGCATCTCACTGCTTAGTATTTGGGCTTGTCAAATTCAGCAGCGCTCAGTTTATTTTCCACCAGAACACTGGCATTTAACACAGCTGCATGTGCCAGAGCCTGCAAAAAAAACCAGTCCTAGGTGGTTTTGGGTTTGTTTCTTTGGTTTTGTTTGTTTAAAGTAATTAAAACCAACCACATTGCAATAACTGTATGGAGGTGAAATTCCCAATTGTGTTTTCAGGCACGGCGAGGTCTTACATTCTGCTTAAAATAAAGTTTTGTTAGTTTAGCATGCCAGCAAATGATACTTCTCCCCTAGCCACGTGTAGTGACGCTGCCTCTCTGTTTACACGATTGCCAGTAGCGTATTATCAAAACCTTCTTGATAATGGCAACTGGTTTTAGAAAACTGTCAAATACCTGAGAAGACAAAGCCCAGCTTCCTGCAGCTCAGCTTTGCCTTCTGAGGTACTTGACGGTTTCCTAAAACGGTTTCCAACTATCAAGGTTTTGAGTGCCTCCTTAGCTGCAGACCAATGTCTCTATTTAAGAGCGCTTTTAATGACAGCCATTGGCAGGCAGGCATGATTTTCCTTGCTCCCATCTCACCAAAAGCCAGACAGTCTAGAAATATGAGTCTAAACAAATGAACCATTAGTGCCAGCTGGCTATTTCCAATTGAGTTATATTTTTTCAATATTACATTATATTGTTGCCTAGAAGCCTTTACTTCTGCTCTTAATTTCTCTGGCCCGCTTATTTTATTATCCAAGCGTCACGATCCAATAGCATACGGCGGCAAGTTTTGCGCATTTACTCCAAATGAGCCGAAAAAAAATTGACGCTGAAAATCTCAGAGCCGTTTCTCTGAGGTCTTTCCAACAAAGAGTCCAAAATACACATTTTAGAGGAATGGCAGTTACAGGCTTGCCTGACAGTTCAAAGACCCCAGAAAAGCTGTTGCAGGTTCTGAACACTAAGTCACTTGAACATCGAATAGTGTCCAGGCTCTCCGGCTAATATCCCGGATAGACAGTATTTCAGCGTTGAAGAGGAAGTCCTGTGCAGGGACAACACTTACAAATAAATACGTTACAAAGACAGGAAAATGACTGATCCCGTGGGATGCAGAAATGCTTACATCGGAGGAGACAGGTAAAGCTGCATATGGGAATTCAGACCCAGTTTGATAGTGATGGGACCTCTAAATCTCTTACCAATTTCAAGCTCTTAGCCCAAGTCTGCAAGCATCCTCGGCATCATTTTGCTATCAGACCGGAATTAATATTCAACAGAAATTTTTGTTCAGTACAGATCACTGAATATAGCCCCAAATTTGCACCCCGGACCGCATCACAGGCCAAGTCTCTTACTGTACTAAGCCTTTACGCCACTCATTCTCAGCACTTCTCTAACCTCCCCTTTCCATCAGTTACAGCATGCATTTCACCTATTTGTTAGAATTTCTGCTACTGCCTCAACTTATATATACATCGCTAAGAGAATTTTTCACCTGTAGGTTGCTATTTGCCAGTACACGACGTATTCCTGTGCATACCTTGAGGCATTAGTCTAGCAACATTAAAAAAAAAAAAAAAAATCCTCTTTGCAGACGCTACTGGTATCACAAACAGAGTATACTCAGATGTTAATGATCAAAATTACCTTAGGCACTTTTGGATGGGCTCCAAAATAAAAATGCTCCATCTATTTATCAGAGGTAACCAACTTCTGCCCCCAGTTATCACTTAGTTGTTCGTTAAGCTGACTGGAGGAAGGTCACTGAAACGAGATGCCGGACCACAGCCGTCTGCCGAGATGCATGATCCCTCGGTCTTTCACAGATTCTTGAATTAGGAATAGGAACGAACAATGCTGCAGAAAAGAAATCTTTCACAAGTCAGCTGGTATTTTTAGGTTATGTGAGCAAGAAAAATGGTCAGACTTTCAAACCAACTTAAAGAATGACTTTTATACTTTCACTAGAAATGCTTCTAGGTTCATTATAAGTTTCTGAAAATTGTCTCCTTTTTCTAAATAAAAAGTGGGTTTTTTTCATTTACAATGCCTGTAAATTGGTTGTGTTATTCTGGAGCTTTCCTCCGCCCGTCAGTATCTACGATACCTCAAATGGTTAAGCACAGTTCAAAGATGTGTGTCGTAGAAGAAGATAAGAAAGCCTATGCCGTGGCTGTATTCTCTCTATACTGTCACCTGTCACTAAATCCACACTTTATTATTTGACCGCAAAGGAGAAAGAAGGGGAAAATTACAGTCTAAAGAGGAAGCGGAAGATTCAAACGCACTATTTTTCTCCCTGACGCTTCCATTTTCTCTCTCCATAACCACTATTTCATTCCCTGAAATCAAACTCTTACAAGAAGTTGTAGCTCAACTGCAACGAGTATTCCTTTCCAGGAACTTCTCAAATGTTATCCTGAGTTATGAATCAAAAGCATCTCATTCCTCACTCATCTGACCTAAGCCGACTCCTGAGAGGAGACAGACTGGCTGGCACCAGTGAAGCAAAATGAAGGTTTCCCATAGATACAAATATGCATTTATGTAGGCTGCGCTCAGATCCTTCATCGTCACAGTCGCCACCGCTGACAACAATAAAAAGCGGGTACTCAAATTGTTGCAGAACTGACGAATGCCTCCTCCGAGGCTATTTTCCTGCAGTGGGACAGCCAATTGCACCAGACTCTTCCCACAGAGTATAACGTATAGCATGCATTATTTTATGAAAATCAGCAGTTCAAAGGACTTAGAGCCTAATAAGCTCTGGCTCGTAAAACCAAACTTGGCTCAGTTTACTTCTCATTCGTATCTTTTAATTTTCTTTGAGGAGCAACAGGAATAAAGTAGGCCTTGATTTTTTTCATAGCTCCCACAAAGACACCCACTCCCCCAAATTAAATGGAAGTTGTAAACTGAAGATATTTCTTTCATGTTGTGTGTACATAAATTCTATCTCCTGGAAGAGGGATGAAAGCGCAGCAAATGGAAGGAACCAACTCCCAATAATAAAAATGTATCTAAACTATGTTATCCAGCCCACTTTTCTGAAAGGTAATAAAAAATCAGCATCGAGCTCTGCAAGCAAATGCTAACGAGAGGATGAAGGAGATGAGTTTTTACTGCCCCTAACTCCCCTTATCAATCACACTTAATTACAGACCGAGGACACCAGTTACTTGCCTGGTTGCCTCCAATTGTATTAGCATCTGGACTGCGTCAAGCATTTTCAGCCACTAGAAAGGAGCCGGCTTCTTTGTAACAACGGCCAAATAACAGATTCTCACAGCAATGACCCGGGCAGAAATACAGATTTTTTTGTGCTCGGGGACCTGGAGTAGGACCCAGAAAATTTGGTATCATCCCCTAGTAGAGGTAGTGGAGCTATCGTGGGCTGGTCGTTAAACTTCGCTTATCCTTTTGTCAGCCCTTATCTGCTAACAGAATGCTCCGATTACCTGGTTTCCCTTGTCTTGCCTCTTCAGAGAGGAATGTTTTTTTTGTCATGTCAGCTGAAGTGATGATAAGGATGATTCTTCACTGTAGGAGCTCACTGAATATCTTCAAACTGAAGTATTTTGTTTTAACTGAAAATTATCAATGTATTCATTTCAGTGGGAACCGAGAAGGCTCCTTGAAACTGTAAGCTTGAAAAACTCAATTTAAATTATCAAAGAACTTTAAAAAAGTCACTTCTGCAAAAATATGTAACAGACAACCTTTTGTTTTGCTTGAGACTCTGCGTGCGTGAGGGTGTGCTGAAGCATTACACTTTAACCAAGTCACTGTAAAACTGAAACCTTGTTATTACATCTTCTCCATCAGTCACCACCGTCTCAACCTCCTCCAGTTTGTCTAACTGCCAGGTCAGAAAGATTCATCTGGCATCCAAATATCAGATCAGGTTCTTTTTGCTTTTGTAGGTCAGTATCAGTGGCAAAAAAACTTAGTAACTCTGGTTTTGGGGTTTTCTGGCAGGGATTTTTGGTGTTTTTTTCTTTTTTTTTTAATTTGCCTTTTTTTTTTTAGGAGGTATAAAGAAAATATGCCGCTAATGTTTTACAGACATATTGGCTTTGAACTGCTGACAGATGCAGGAAGTCGGTTTTAGCTAATATAATTAACTAGCATGACCTTCAAAACTCACAGGGTATTAGCACACGCTCTGTTGAGAACAGCGGTACATCGCTGCCACCCTCAGTTCAAGCATTGCCCTCAGAATGGCGTGAAGTTACCTGGGTTTTGGGAGCTGCTGCCTAATTTCAGTTGCCAGGACAGACGTGAACCTTGCTTTTCGTAAGGGACTTACCTGGGACACCGCCTCTTCCCCATCAGCTCGGAAAGCAGAAACGTTCCCGTGAAGAGGTCTTGGAAGACGAGCGAACGCCACAAACCATGACACGCTGCGTGCCACGCAGCGAGCAAGCGTGAGACTAAGCTCTCCTTACAATTCCGGCCATAAATCCTTCATACGCAGACTGTAATCACTGTCATCCAGGGAATGAAACTCACCCTTGTACCTAGAAAGCCCTGTCATCCATCCACTTTGTCACCCTGGGCAAATTATAGAGTGTCAGTTTTTTAGCCATAAAACTAGGTGGGCGATGCTCGCCTACCATCAGTCACATACTAAGGATTAATTAGCTAATGTTTTTTAAAGCCTCCCAATCAAACACCGGCTTACAGCAACACTACACCCAGTAACACTGCCTACTGTTCCAGCTGCTGACTGCCCCAGGAATCGGTCTAATATAAAAGAGAAAGACAAAAGGTAAATTAAAAAAAAAAAAAAAAAAAAGGAATGCAGGGAGTAGCCTTTCAGATGTAGAAGTAAATGATTCAGTTCCAGGAGTGGCACGTGTTGTCACTACTTTTTTAACACGATAAATGCCATGTGGTGATAACCTCGGGGTTTCTCGGGGGGCTGGGAGGAGGATGAGAGGGTTTGGGGAGGAGGAAGGGAGCAGCGGCGGTGCCTTTTGACAGAGAGGCGAGAAGATATGACGGAAGGGAAGCCTCAGCCAGCTTTCTCCTCTCGCCATCAAAATATTTAGATCTTCGTGCCAGCTACTCCTCCTCGGAGATGAGTAGTGCGAGCTGCTGCGGCCTTTTAATGAAAACAGTGTCCTCCGCATCCCCCTGGCTCTTCCACTCTCTCAAATATCCCCCTTACATCCTTCTGGCAGACAGCCTAAGACTCTTGGGATGTGAAGTAGCTCCGCCTTGTCGTGCGTGAAAAGCTGGTCTTAACCAGGAAAGCGTGCTTACATAAAGGTGCGAACGCGGTAAGACTCCAACGCCGAGATCCCCTCTTTAACTAGCGAGGGGAGAGTAAACGCTCTCCCACCCTGCCTCTAAAGCCTACCTCGGGGTCCCACCTTGAGGAACCCGTGGCAAAGAAAAGATGAGCAAAGCATCAACGGAGGACTTTAAAGCCTTTGTTATTTGTATCCGTTGAACATACTGAAATCATCAAACGCATCCCTTTATTGAAGCAGAGAGACTTGTAACGTTTCCTGCCCCCAGCTTTGCGTTAACTAATCCCCATCCATTTTTCAGCCTTTATGGCACCTTCAGTCGGCAGGTGCCCAGGGAAAGGGATCCCTTCTGCTGTTGTCATTTTGACAATTGTTTTGAGCTGCACTGAAACACAAACTAGATCCTTCCCTGCTTATTTTTCAGTGGAAAAAAACCAGGGGAAAGCTATCTCAAATATTCGCTCAGTGGTTACGGCGCTGACATTGCACAGGGGACACTTACTTTCAGATTCCTGAATGACAGACAGCAAAACCTCCTACTTTTGTCTTCCATATCCCTCTCAAAGTGCTCTACATCCAGGCCCTGAGATCAGGACGGTGCTGCTGCCGCGCTTGTCTGCCTCCATCGCAGAGCATTTAACTATTTATACCAAAGGGTTTGGTCCCAACGGGAGACCGAAACAGTGCCTCCAGAACCAGATGGCAGAATAATGTGCCAACGCCCACACGTTTCCAACCACGCACACACAAAAATCACGTTCGGCGAAACACAATTTTTATACCAAACGAACCGTGTCGCTGAACTCACAGATCCATTTCAAACCACAGCGAGAGCTGGGACGGGCATTTCAGTTTAGGTCTCATTAGGGGCCTTACCACGCTTGCACTTCTTGGAGCGTCATGACACTTCATCTGTTAAAAACTTATATTGAAGGATGAATGGGTAGCACAATAAAATTCCCTATTCTCTTCCCCCGTTTTAATCCCTGCCCTAAGTAGTTAGGGCCGAATTTAAAAAAAGAAAAACAATCAAACAACCCCCCCCCAAACGCCCACAACCTATTACTGCTCTTTAGAAGGGATTTCTTTGCATGACTTCTTGCTGTACACATTTCGAAAAAAAATTTTTTTTTTGGTTTTGACTACCAGCACGCCAGAGAACTCTACCTTTCTAATGACCCACGAATGTGCAGTTTTCCAAGAATCACTGATGATTTCGGATGCCTCAAACTGTCATCAGAAACTTCTTCAATCATGTTGTGAAAATACTGTGACCTGGAGATATGAAGAAAGTTCCTCCAGGTGATCAACAGAACCAGACCTTAGCAGTATCCCTCTCAGATGCTGGAAACTAGTTAATACTGCCAGGTTCTTAAAAATACATACATGGAGTGTATTTAAGCCTTTAACTAAAGGATAATTTTGTTCAACTTCAACGGAACCCTTTAATCCACGGGTTCTCCAGGGTCTAGAGAGACAGTCTGAAAATTACCGACACGAAGAATGGCAACGAAGGCACGGAAAGGGAAATTGCCACATCAGAGTTAAAAATGCACATATCTACACCATATTCTACAGGCAGCCCCAAGGCCAACCAGAGGATCGGAAATAAAGCCTGCACACAGACGGCCGGGCATGCTACCAATCCCTGTTATTATGTGTAAAGGTGCCCTGCTGTATTCAAACACCTGTTTAGAAAACCTTACCAGTAAAATAAGATTTAGGGAGCATTGCCTAAATCTGTGGGGGTTTCGTAAGTTACCGTGTTCAGGCAGCTGCTAGGAGATGGAAAAGAAAGCAACGCTGTCAGTTATTCACCTAGAACAAACATTACCTGTCACTAATCTGCTTTCCAAACAATTTCCAAATTAATTTAATTAATCATCTACAGGTATTACTTTAAAATATTTCCTTTTGATCCAAGTCAAAAGAATATCCATATGTCACTGTAAAATAAAGTTAAGCTCCCTAAGCCTACCTCCGATGGTGCAGTACTGATTTGAATTACTAGAAAAAGAAATATGCACTTTTATAACTTTTGATAGCATCTTTACCTTGGTTTGGTAACACAGTGAACTGAAGATTTAAAATTTTGATAATATAGTGGGATATAAACAAGGCTTTTCACACATACAGTTTTGCTTTTTTTTTTCCTTTGTAAAGACTTACTTGCAGTTCTAGTATCCACATGAGAAACAGAATTCATCCATGAAGGTCAAGGTAGCGAGTTTTCCAAAACTTTATTTGCCACAATGAACAGGGCAGGCAAGTTTTGGCACAGCCCAGCCTCTGTACTTTACTCTCAAGGAAGTTTTGTTTAGAAAAAACCCAGAAACTACCATTTCAGAGCTGCCGATATGAAGCATCTTTACTACTTCTCATGTGCATGCAAAACTAGGAAAGAAATCCAGAGACTGATGCAAGAAAAGGTGTTTTTCCTCGGATTTAGATAAGGTATCTGGAGAAAAACATTTACTATGCTGAATCTAATGAGCCCTTCTGAGGGGCCAGGCTATCGCCCTCTCCACTTGGAACACAGTTTGGCCGACCTTATTAAATATTTCTGTTTTCCTGCAAGAACCGTGACCCAGTGGCATTGGCTGTGAATGAGTTCAGCGAGCGATGAAAGAAGAGCTGCAGATTTTTGCCCTCTCTTAATTTGGGTTGGTCGCTTTTCTTTCCTCCCGCTGTGTAAGTGCTTAACATGGGCTTGAAGCAGATTTCGGTTTCCTGGGGGTGATCAGTATCTCACTTTCAAATTGGGAACGTCCCAGTCCCTAACACTTGCTTTTGCTTGTATTTTGAGGCAAGTCACTCTTGACAAAATGGACAGCTTAGCACTGCTGAGCTTCTTATCATCACCACACAACACCAGAGGGTAACTGGATCTCTTTTACTCAACAGCAGCCAGTAATCTAGTGGTTTGGGCACTGCCAGAAAAAGGAAATCTGGCTTCTGCTCTCAGGACTATATATGTGTTTTATAATCATCTTTTCTTGCTGCCATTGCCCTTGAGTGGGGCCACACCAAGCTCTCAAAAACTAGCTAAGAGCCACGCTCCTTCCGCCCTCACGGAAATGTCCACTACTGTGGTTTTGAGGCTGTTTTCCGGAACCAGTCTAAGAACTCATGTTCTTAGATTAGAAGATATTGGTGCTCAGTTTCTGCCAATGAAAAAGCTGATTTTAAAAAAATTATTAAGGGCGTTTTGTAATTATCCAAATTGTCACAGCTTTATCCTGTAGTACAGTTTGAGTTTGAGGAAACCTACTTTAGAGCTATTGATCCTTCTCTGTCACCAGCCAAAAATAAAGCACCTGAAAAAGGGCATGACATTATGGCATGAGACATATTCACAGAACTACTGATGATAAGGGAAGTCCGGTTAATGCGCGTTGCGGGGATGACTAGAAAAAACAGGCGCGGGAAGCAACATAAAGCTTTGCATTCCAGATTGTTAATCTGGAACTAAAACTAACCTACTGGTAGGAAACAATAATTGGAATTTTATGGCAGTCAGTAACAGAGGGAGAAATCACTATTTTCATCAACTTTACATGAAGACATGTAACTGTACACAGTTGTTAAGTTGTTCACCTGCTCTGGACCCTCAACCACAAACTAGTATACTGGTAGATACGCTGCATTCAATTCCTTAAGAAATAATTGCGTATACATTTTCTCCTGCCGTAAAACTGGTTTAAGAATCCCACCCTTTCCCACCCAAAGCTTATCCTATGTAACTCCTTCGTTATGCTGATGCAGTCTCTTGTCAGGTAATGGTATTGGGCCTGGCTGAGACGGAGTTCATTCTCCCCAGAGCAGCCCTCCTAGTGCTGTGCTCTGCATCGGTAGCTAGAAAGGTGTCGATAACACACCGGCGTTTTGGCTACCGCAAACTCCTGCGCAGGTCGCGGAGCTTGTTTGGCGCTTGCTTATCTCTATTTTGCCGAGTTTGGGAACGTGGTAATGCAAATAATGGCTACGTGCTTTGCCCTGGCACTGATGGCTTTACTGGTCTGTGGGAGCTATCTTGTGGGGAGAATGAAGGAACTTGGGAACGTGCTAATACAAATAATGTCTATGTGCTTTGTCCTGGCACTGATGGCTGGCACCCAGCCAGGGTCAACCCACCACAGTAACCAAAAAACAGACCATTAAAATTATCTGAGTTAAAAACCCCATCTCTTGAAAAACCTCAGCTTTTAACTGTGATCGAAAGTGGGAATAAGTATCTGGAGTGGGGAGAGGACGCACCTTTCGAAATAGCATTATCCTGGAGAACGATGCAAGACTGTGATGTGAGCATCGACATTGAAATACGCCAGAGACTCTGCAGACCAGACTTTTGAAACGAAAAGGGGATTTAGCATTTAGGTGCTTCCAGGCCACTAACTGCATCCCAAGGAGAACCTGCTCTGCTCCAAATGGGCTGTCAGGCAGCCCTTCTGACAGAAACTCTACACAAGGAAAAATAAATATAAAAGCTACACCCCTCAGCAATGCCTCTGAAGCAGGAACAGGCGCTACACCCAAACTTGGGATTGTGAAAGCGTTGCACAACTCCTACCCCTTCTACAGCAGTGCCTACATCTCATGATTTTTGAAGCGTCCAAGGCACTTAGGATTTCGCTTCAGCGTATGCCCAGCAGCGCTCACGGCTGAACCGCAGAGTAGCCACGCTCTCGGCTCACGCTGAATCTCTAGCTCAGGCCAGGGAGCCTCAGCCCATTTCATCAGTTCAGACATCCATTTTGCCCGAGGAACTTAACCAAATAAGAGTGCCGAGAACGCGCCAAGCTCCTGATGTTCACGAATCCCTGCTTCGGGGCGCCGAGAAGAAGAGGCATCGCCTACAAACCTTAGAACGCAAACGTGGGGACACAGAGAAATGTACAGCGAGAGGGTGAAACCTGAGTTCAAGACAGATTTTCTCACAAGGGAAAGAAATAAAGCTCAAACTCAACACGGCGCGGAGGCTGCGCAAGGAGAGCTGCTAGCAGTGAATCCTGGTAAAACAGCATCACGAGGAGAGCTGCTAAAAGTGAATCCTGGTAAATCAGCGTCACGAGGAGAGCTGCTAGAAGTGAATCCTGGTAAAACAGGACACTGTGACAGTTCAGGGACAGATGGCTCAGCAAGGTATCACAGTAAAGGAGAAGAGTACTCTGGGTAGGAAGGTCAGGCCTGCGGAGCAGGAGGACGTTGGTGACAGACAACATGAGGGCATGTTCCAGAGATACGTGGAGCACCAGGGAGAACTCAAGTGCCAAATCTCACCCTGTGTCTACCAGCCCTTACACCGGGGGTTTGTGAAACTCAGTTTCACAAATCCGTTTCGCTCCAGGCACAATTTAGAGTTTCTGTCACACCCATCAGAGCCATGCTCCTCGCCCCTAACATCTGCTGTCACTTTGTTAGCAACAGTAGCACAGATCATCAGCTGCTTCCTACACCAGCCTCTTGGGGCTCCTACCACTTTTTCTCATACTCCATGTAATTCTCAGCAGATCCATCACCTAGCAGAGCACGCTGGGATTTCTTTGGTACGGGGTGTTAGAAGTAGTGCCTGCCAGATTCACGGTCACCATGGAAAGCACACGTATACATCCACCAGAAGAAAACACATGCTAAAAACGGGGCAGCGGGCACTACCACCAGTATTTGAGGTTGCATCACCATGTCTACAATATACTGACATCTGATCTTTGCAGTTGCTGCATTCTAGGATAATCTCCCCAACTGATCTGTGCAAGGGAGGCAACAGCTCAATAGTCCGCGAACCTCTTCCTTCACGAATGTGTTAATATACTCCACTTTTTCTTCACTGAAACCGTTAAGCACCCTTAATCCTGCTATCAGTCCTGGAGCTGAACTCTCACTTCTTGCTCTGGTACTTACCCTCTCCGCAGGGCACAGGACACGGCAACCGTTTTATACGGCGTTTAAGTCGATGTCTCGCTGTAACGTGACAGGTGTGTGCTTGGGAGCACTCTCTTCTCCATCTTTACTAAGAGTTTGACTTCTGTTTAGGTACCAATGTTTGGCAAAATCTTTGCTTATAAAATGAACCGTCAGGCGCATGAACATGGGCTCTTACCTCCACTATTATCAGGCTGCTTGCTTGCTGGTATGGTCCTTTGACTACACGTGTTACTTAATGATCTGTGACTGTCAGCGCCCGGGTCCTGGGCAGCTGTCTTCTCAGAGAGCCAATGCCAAATGCCTGAGAAGGGTGGGAAAAGGAGCGGTGAAAGAGCGGAGCGGTCCCTTCCTTCCCAGCTCAGGGTTGTTTGGTTCACCGTGAACTCTCTCTCAATGCAGTGGGCTGTTTATTAATAAACTTCACTCCGCTCTCCTCCTGTACCAGCTCGCTAGGACACTGGGAAATACCTGACAGTGAGCAGGGAACTCTGATACACACCGCTGTTTCTTCTGCCCTGATGTAAGAAAGCATCTTTCCACTCTGGGCTGAGTTTGGGGAATAGCAGGAGCATGTCATTACAAGACCTAGGCCCTTAGCTGTCACGAGGCGCGTCGGATTCCCGATAAATTCTATGCCGCAATTTAGCGCAACTTTTCAGAGGATATTCTCGTGGCTACGCAGACTCAGCCCTTGCTATTTTAAGGGAAGCAACTTTGGCCCAACCGCTTGCCACGTTCAGCTATCTAACTTCGTTAACTAATTAGAGGTCATTATGATGACAAAGGTTACACAGGCCAAATTCCCAGTTAGTTCATAAGATGGTCCAGCCCCGTAGCTGGGTGCTGGCAACTTTTTTAATGAAGAATGAGACATTTCTGTAAATACAGAAATACTGCTCTCCTCTCTCCTCACCTTCTAAACCGTGTTTTCTATCAGCTTGTCTTTTTTGCATTGAGTCTCCTTCCCTCACACTCTGTGATTAAAAGTTCTCCTCTTCCCAAAACTTACTGTCTGCAGTGCCTTTTGCCTGGGCTCGGACTCTGGACAAGAACACGCTGGAGACAAGCAGTCTCGCACTGCTGCTCTGCAGCACAGGAGCACGCAGAATTGCTGCGTTCTCCTCGTTTTACACGCACGCTGTTTTGAAAGCAGATCCTGCAACTTGTTTCGCTCAGCCACGGGCATCTGTGCAAGAGAGGGAGAAGAGAGGAAAGGTGTCCAGTCTGTAGGATTCCTTTCATGCAAGGCACAGGTAGTCCTCAGGAGAGACTAGTCTCCCCCTCACGGCAATCAAACCCTCCCTATACTCCCGTACAGGCACGTCAGTCCTCTCCTACAGCAGCTCTCCCTGCAGGAACCAGACGTTCAGCACTTGGACCTTGCAGCGCTGAAATTTTAACCCATTCACCCACAGCTGTCTGTATTTTACCAATAATTTGTTACGAAGAAAGAAACTGAATCACCTGAAGCAATTTGGATCAATTCTCTGACTAATACAGTTAATTTTTTTTACCAACGGCCTTTTTTTAAGATGAACTATGTATAAAGTATGACTGTACAAATTTAAGAAGAAAGAAAGAAAACCCCTGAAAAGAATGAAGTAATTCTGTTTTCTGCAAGCACACAGTCCAAAGAGACGACCCACTACAAACGACTAACAGCACACTGAAGAAACTGTAAAGTTAATCTTTGACACAACAAACTCCAGGCTCGATATACAACTCTGGGAGACATTTATTTTCTTAACTGTGTCCCGAGAGCCTGTTTTTAGAAAACTGAATCAATCTGATTCTTCCAGGTATGTGTATATAGCGTACATTCCACACCCAGCAAACGGACATTTTCAGCCTCTGAAATATTCTGTGTTCCCTGCTCACATTAACAAAGCGAATACGTGAAAGCACTGGGTGCCTTTCTGCTCAAAACAAATAGCACCTTCTAGTGCACGCCTAAATAGAAAACATCATCACGTAACACCACCAGGAGGCAGTGTATTAAAACATTTCTGCTATAAAACGACATCCACAGCAATAAAAGAAAAAAAAAACCCCAAAACCTCTGCCCCCTCCCAAATCTTCAACCTGATATTTAGCGAATGTATTCTCCCCATCCTCCTCCTCCTCATTATGCTTTATACACTGACCTCTCTTCTTCTCTACATACCTGAAATTAATAGCAATTCCACTGTTGTCAAACAGCTTACTGCAGGCGCACAGTTAAAATGGAAGTCAAACTGATTTCTGGAATAGCATTTAGTGGAAAAAATGAGTAAACGAGTAGGTAGAAATGATATGACAAAACATAAAACCTCCCAACAGACTAAACTGCTTTCGCTTCCTCTGAGGTTTACCAAAACATTCCAAACCTCCGAGGTCTCTCCGAACTATTTCTCTTTTTGTTTACAACCACATCGCAAAACGCCACCCAAAAGGAAGCGCCGAAATTTTCACAAACCCAGGAATACGCTCCCGCTCCTTCGACAGGCGGTGCTCCTGGATCGCCACCGCTACGGGTCCGGCTTGCAACTACGCTGCCCTTGGCGCAGATCCAGAGAAATGATCCAGCTCTGCGCTTCACGACCCGGGAAAGCTGGAAGTTGTCTCCTCTCCTCCGCCCCCTCGGTCCTTCTCTTCTGCTGGTATAAAGGGCTATTCTCAGCTGGAGCTCAGCACAGGACAAGAGCCTAAAATCACTACAGGTTTTAAAGTGGTACATTATTTTAAGTGCTAATTATTTATGAACTTTAATGCGTTTTACAGTTTGCAACGCTAAACATACAGCAACTGCTCTTACAGCATCTTCTATTACAGGCTAAGCATATGGAACACAGTAAGGCAGCTACAGAAATGTGCAGACTACCTAAAACGTTTCTAAATATGGACCTATAAAAGCAAAATCTATCAATACAGGAAAGCATAAATGCCATGCAATTGGGTCCTCAGGAAAGGCAGTCCAGAACTGACCAGAAGACAACGAAAGCAAACACTCGTATTCTCAAACTGTAAATCCAGCTCCTAAAAAACCGCATCCGTGTCTCTGACTTCTTAATTCAAACAGACACCACGCATTTTCCAATGCAAAAAATCACAATTAATTGGGAAATTAAAACACAAGCACAATATCAGCAGAAATCACAAATTTATTAATCCTTAAATATATCAATCATTTACCATTATGGCAAGAAATATGTACACTGTGTCCCATGGTAAACTGCAGTGTTCCAAAATGACAGAGGTGTATAATTCAACTGTGGTGGAGAGAACAAATCACAATTTCCTCACGTCTTGGTGTGGAAGACAAACTTGGTCTACAGTAATACGTCAACACCACATGCTATGTTAGAAGTATAAAAAAAAAACCCACCCTACACCTAATTTGTTAATTTTAAATACAGTTATGCCACTTATAGCCGCTTCACAAAAAAAAGTAAAGAAATTAATGAGAAAAAAACCGAGGCCATTACTTTTTTCACAGATCCCATCGGCAGGTTAATATGGCTCAACACATTTATTGTAGATGCTTATTTTAAATATATATTGTTTAAAATCATGTAGTAATTATCAGAGAAGCTTAAATCCATCTACCATACATCCACTAGTAACAACATCAACATGTTTAAGAACTGCTTTTGATTAGTAATCAACACAGAAAGGTGAAATGATACAAATTCGGAAGGGTTCCCATTTTAAAAACTCCAGGCTGCCGAGTTGTAAATTTTTAACCGCTAAAAAGGACATTGATTGAGATATCATGCATTATACAGCGCTGCAGAAAACAGTTAGCCCTGTCGGTAACAGAACAACTAACAAAAGAAAAAAAAAGAAACAACCGATGCCTGTATTTTTCTATGAAAAATGGAAGGGAACAAACCTAAACGCTTGCAAGGATGTATTTTCACAGCAACCTAAGGGAAGCAAAACCAGTCCCTATTACAAAGCTTGCGTTCCGAACCGACACCGAGAGCGTTCCCCGCGCAGCGTGCGGGCGTTGGCAGCAACGCATCGGGGGCCAAGCCGAGCTGGTGGCGCTGCGGAGATTGTTGTCCTCGATACCGTACGCTGCACAGGGATTTTAAGAAACCAAGGGCAGATTGAGGGGGAAGAGAGGGGAGAAACCAATCTGTGGGAAAGTGTTACAATCTTACCGGAAAACTGGTGTGTCCATAATACATTTCCAGAGAAGCAACAGCAGCAGCGTAAAGTAAACTCTTCATACTAAGCTTTTAAGGCCTAATATTTCTCGAAGTATATTAACCACACAACTGGTCTATAGCTGAACCAAAATTCTGTATTTTTTAAAGCCTCCTTAAATAATTTACAGTGCACCCTAAAAGTGATTAAAATTCTCTCTCTATTCTTCCATTTTAATCCTCCAAACCTGCTCCTCAATCATCAGTTAGTTCCTTACAACTTTTAATTTTACTGTCATCCAACAGAAATTTTCAATTGGTATAGTAAGAAAGCAAAGGTAAAGACTCGAAAGAAAAACAAGAAGCTGCTGGCTCACCGGAACATCGACAGTTAATTCTGAATCGACGAAGCCAGCAAATGATGAGATTTTTCCAGTTTACGCGGACTAATAAACTAAAAGGCTTCAGCTGGTACAAAGCCAAGATATTATCACTTCCACATTTATCAGTGATTTCGTCCATCTACATGCTGGAATAAAAATCTGTTTTACAGTAACGGAGCTGCCAGCGGAAATCCTAACCATTCCTACCAGAACCAAAGCAAAACCCTGGGACTCAGGGGAAAAGGAGAAGTCAAAAACCAGTTCTTAAAAAAAGAGGGTAAAATGTACTTTTTCTTTTTTTTTTTCTTTTTTTTTTAATAAACAGGATAATTTTTAAAGTTCTCTGTCAAAACTTAGCATAAATGGAGAAAGTGACAAATGTATTCTGTATCTACTGCTGTCCATCAAATATTTCTTTTGTCTTTTATGCCTTGTTGTTCTTTATTTGCATGGAACATTACCTTCATTGAAATGTTAACAGTGTACAGATGGAATATACAGCAACATGGTGCATCACAAATGTGTTACATGAAGAACCTTCACAACTTCATGCACTCAGAAACATGCATGAAGAGAACGGGATGGCCAAGATGGTAATCAACCAGGTGCGTTGGGTACAGAAAATGCAAGAGCGGCACCGCTGATATTTTTAGCTAGGAGGAAGGAGAAAAAAGAAAAAACAGATTCCAATTACTGAAATAACATCACTACCAGATAACAATACATGCTCATGCATTAGCCAATACTATTAAAAAAAAAAATCTTCTCAAGATCATTTAACACAACATTGTGAAGAGAACCAGGGGAAAGGAAAAAAAACCCAACCCCGAATGCTCAGGCAAAGCACGCTTTTATTTTTCAAAACACTTTACAGACATTTTCCATCTTTACGACATGCCAGAGAAGCTGTTAAAATAAAAAAGGAAACTGAGGCAGGAAGCAAAAGTGCCTTAACCGATTTCTTAAAGGAAGGAGGGCAGAATTCAGATGTGAATCTCCGAGTTTAACTTACTTCCTCAGCACATACATTACAGACACTGCCACGGACTGAGATTCTCACACAAAAATCGAACCAAGTAACAAGGAGGAATCGGATGTCATTTACATGCAAGACATGCTAAAGCCATACGCAAAGAGAAAACGAAAGAAAAGGTCAGCAAGTAGGTAACTAACTCAGCTTATAATATCATTTGTATTACCGTAGCATCTAGGGGCCGAAGTCACGATTGGGATCCCGCTGTGCTAGGCGCTGTACAAACACAGAACAAACTCTTTACTTAAATCTTTCTGCTGTCTGGTATTTAACTTATGAAAGTATAAGAAGGTGTAAGGTGTGGTAAGTGAGGGACTATAAGCCTGGAAGGCTCAGGTCTGAATTTAGGTTCGGGAGTCAGTTTTAGGTCTGACAGCTCTTTGCCCACCCATATCGGGCGGGTTCGCTCTTTGTGTACGTGCAGACACAGTTCTGCAGAACCACGTTACCGCAAGTTAAGAACGTGGAATACAGAAAAAAATTTCCTACCATCAGTCATATCACTCAAAGAGAAACAACGGACAAGACAGAAACCAAAGTTTGTCCTCTCTGACTTGCAGCAAAAACTACAAATAAAACTTATTTGTAAAATAAAGATACATTTGTGCTCATATTCTCTTCCAAATAAATTGTCTGCATAAGGAAACATTTCCATACACCTGTAACTACCACGGAACTCAGTTCTTTCCTTAGGGTTATGCACGCTCCTTAGCACAGTTCCAAAAACAGTTTAGCTACCGTGCTTGCAGCAACTATTTGACATAATCTAGGATACCGCGTTTGCGAAAGCAGATCACAGCTATAATTCCTTTTGCAAGCTTATTAGATTTGAAATTCTTCTTCAGACGTTGCATGTAAGATACTTTTTTATTGTGGAAATGCCATTACTAACTGCTGTGTATTGGTAATAACTAAATAAATAGCTGTAGACTGTATACATTTCAAATACGAGAAAAGAAAGGAAGGGTAATCTAGAACAATATTTTAATTAAATTTCTTCTGTAGTTTTCCAAAGTGGAGCTATTGGTACGCTGCTGCTCTGACTGGGAAAAGTCAAGGTGAAGTTCACGGCAGTCTAAAAGATGGTCAGGATGGGTTATAGAAGACAAGTTCTAGCATGGCGCTTTATGGCAATCTACCAGTTAAACTTGAGAAGATGGGGATTAAAGAAAGAATAAGTAAAATGACTAGAAGACACATGACAATGCTTGGGCTGAACAGGCAACTACCAGCCTAAAAGAAACTCACTAGTCTTTGCCAATGACCCGAGCACAAGCAATAGGACTGATCTCACGTAGTATACTTACACTTTGAGGGAAGGCACTGTAAATACAAAAAAAACCAGGAGTATTGTGCAAGAAGAACCAAGCAACCTTGAGGGCCGGGTAATCCAGAAGTGTCATGTGTAATAATAGGAAGTACAAAGCTGCACGCTCAGCAAAAGTTTCTATATACTCTTTGGTTGGAAATGACAATTGAGGATGAATATATGGGTGTCTTTGACGATCTGCTGATGTGATGTAGATGACGAAAGTGCAAAAATCACACCAGAATATAGCAGGTGTGGCGTTCTCAACAAGGAAAAGAAAGACACTGAATTTAAATAAAGGCCTGACCACAATCGTACATGGTATTTCAGAAGAACCCAACCCAAGGAAAAGACAAAACCTCAAACCAGAAAAGGCAGTGAAGAACTATTAAGGTAGCCAGGAAAATGGAGATCCTATCAAAAAAAGCCAAGCAAGTTAGCATTGTTTATTTATCCTATGAAAATAGAAGGTGGGAAGTGATCTAATAAGCCTTCATATAAACCAGCTCATGTCTGCATACCTATCCCCCAGTATAGGAGAACAACGATGACATAAGAATAATCAAGGATACACTGAATACGACTAAAATTAATACAGGAAAGTAAAGTTTCTAACCATCAAACCAATGATATTTTAGAACTGCGATATGAGCAAGTCCAAAAAAACCGCTCTGAATTCAAGATGAGGGTTAGGTAAGGGATTTACGTGACGTTGTTGCCAGCGCTACATAGGGGCTGCATTATCTAGAGCTATGTTGCAATCCAGAGCATCTCTCCTTAAGCCTTAGCCATGCTCTAAGGCTTTGAGCCGCTACTCCTCCTCGGACCTTTTCAGCTTGGATACCCCCTCGCAATCCTGAAATCTCCTCTGTCTCACCCCACAGGCTCAGAACACCCACTGATATAGACACAACCCCGCAGTCTCAGAAAAATCACCTCTCAGCTTCTCCTTCCATCCTTTGCAGAAATCCTTACCTCTACTAGAGAGCACCAGCAGCTGTAAAGGACTGACATTACACAAATCCTCAACACTGGCACTGCTTCCGAGAGGCGAATCCCCGTTCTCTATGTACGACTGCGGTGCCCGGAGACGCGCGGTCCGACGGGCCGGGAGTTGCTCTGCGGCAGCTCGCGCACGTCCTTTATATTCCAGAGAAACTACCCGTGGCGAGCGTTTGTAGGAGCGGCACGTGTCACGGCACACAGCAGCCCATCGCACAGGCACAAGTTACGTGAACTAAGTATTAAGGCTCCTGTTACAACACTGCGCCTCAAAAAGAAGTATTCAGTGTATCTCTATGAAGTATTACTGAAAGAATTATCACAATAATTATTGGGCAAATTCTATAATATTCCATGAAAAGAGTAATAAGATGGCTATTTTGTTGCCTTCTGGTTACAGTGCCTAAGAATGAGTGTTATAAATTACCTTTTCTCTTTAGGATTGTTTCCTATAAATACGGATAAATTAAAAAAAAAAAATTTTGAACCCCCACCCCAATCCTTCTCAATAAACAAGGGGGACTCAGGGGGATGGGACGGGACCCCAAACAAAAGAAAAGATTAAATAATTCTCTAGTCCAATTCATTTCATTCTGCTATAAACACTTACTGTCCAGGGTGCATCGGGACAGGTGAACCTGTTTCACTTACGCTTTCTGCTGACTCTACACATACCCAGCTCAGACCCCTTGACAAAAGAGTACTCTACGAAAACATCAAAAATCTGTGTAACACTGCATTTCAAGAAAATGTAACTACTCTTTCAATATTATCTGTTGAAACACTGGCAGTGCAGCTGGAACGTGAAAAACAAAGGACAACATGGTTCCTGCGCCCATTGGTTTCACATCTTTAAATAAAGTACAATAGTTAGCACTAGATAATTGATTACTTTTTTCCTAAATTAAAAAAAAAAACAAAAACCAAAAACCAACTAAAAATTTCATCCCCACTGAAGTTTAACACTTCATTCTATCATGTTCCTTACTTTATCTAGTATTATTTCATATGGGAGAACAGTGTTCCAAGTAAAATACGGGTCACGATGAAGTTCGAAGGATGAAATCTAAGCTCTTAACATCCACACTAGGAAATTTAGCCACTATCCACATTAAGACACCTCACACAGATGGAATTATAACCTACAAAAAGGGCTCGCACCTGAGCAAACCACGGCCTATACCAGCGCTGCCCGATTTGGAAACAGTCTAACCTAAGCCCGAAGTCGGCGAGGTTGGGCTCCGAGGGACGCAGCAGCGTCAGCGAAGGCCGCAAGCGGAAGAAAAGCAAAGGACTCGAGCAGAACCTCTGGAAGAAGCCGCGACTATCTTGTCATTGAAACTAGGAGCGTGCTGTAGTTTACACTTCTGAAAGTCTGGCTCAAGGAATTCAGGCTGGCGAGCGTCGAGCCGTGGCGTGACTCCCCGGCTATGAGAGGGCGTGCAGGGATGCCCGAATGAACAGAAGAGAGATCTGAGGCTTACCCACGCAGATGTCGTATCTATCAGACAGTGACCATTGAGCAGTTAAGCAAAGAGAGCGTGGGAAAAGAGATGAGAACGTGACAGGTACTCGTATGACCGATTTTACAAAGTACGTACGTAAACTGGCTCAAAATCAACTTGCAGTGAACGTAACTAGGCCTGAATAAGTAGAGGTGGCTGGAAATCACCACAAAGACTACTCATACTTCAGTTTTTCAGAACAGTGATACTTTTTTCCATGAAACTTCCAGATCAGCTCTAACAGCTCCATGTACCCTATTGCTTTTCATACTTTCAGGTTTTCCTGAAATTCTATTTCAGGTTTTCCGATCCTATTTTGTGTGACTTGTATCAAGCCTTATCTAAACATTTTTAAACATTTTTCTGCTCTTCAAGCAGGGACTGAGTTGGATTGGTGGGCATCACAGTTGAAGAAAACAACAAAGCAAGCATTATTTTAAAAACATTTGCACCAACAATATGCATACTACTGACTAAAATACACACTCCATAAAAGACCACAAGAAATTATACTATCCAGAGGATGGTTTCGTAGTTTTTTAAGGCCAAAAGCAGCTATTAGACTATCTGACCTGACCTATGTAGTTTAAGCTTGCGATCGGAATCGCTTCTTACTTGATAGGTACTGTCGGTGACCCTGAACGGTGAAAATGAACGTTCTGCCACTTCCCGTCGCGGCGGTGCCAGACCCGCGTCTCCTCTGACTGCATAGTCTTTGGCATCCCGCTTCCATCCATGTACTGTGTGAGCCGTATGTATGCGATGCAAGCAGCGTCGTCGCCCACAAGGTGGACGTGAGGATTGAGGATAATGGTGTGGATTGGCTTATTACTTTTGGATAAAGCTAGGAAGCAAACACACAGACAGAGGATAAATTAAATTTTCTCTACGTAAGCCAAATAATTCATCTCACCCCATTTCGCAAAACAAGAATCTCAAGCTTAGCAGATGCAAGTAATAGTTATTGTTTACCGATAATCACGACTGACAACTAGCTCGAGTACACTGTAGAAACGAACACAGTCACAGCATAAAGTATGTTTTCCCCTTTCCTATAAGGAAACCAATCAAATGTTTAATAGTATATATTATTTAATCCATGCGTGTACATGGATTAAATAAAACAGGGGCCACCATCTTGAGTTTCCCAATACTTCCGTTTCACTGCTGTATCTAATGTCTAATGACATTTGTACTTAATATTTTCAGTGAAAATAATTCAGCTTCTAATTTACTCTTGTGATGTACTTTATTAAGTGCTGATATCTATGAAAACTAAAAAGCTGCAGTAATGAAAGGAAACATTTTAAGGAAAAATACGGAAAATGCTGTTTTGGAGCTGGAAGAGAATTTAGGAATACAACAATCCCATTTTATGCTCAGACATTTCTCAGAAATTACTGGATAAGCTGGCATCTTCATTTACAATATTGTACTGCCTGTTGAGTCAAGCCTGCTCTAAAATGGTTACCTACATTACATGATCCTCCAAAACTCTATTAAATCCACTCTATGGGTAACTTTTCTTTCTTACACCTGGCATGATTGTAATACATATACATTATATATATATATATATATGTTTTCATATATACACCCCCTCCCCAACACGAAAATAACAGCCGATCAGATCCTCAGCTGTACAGACTGAGTGACAATGTCGTCCCCGATACATCACATACTCACCGAAGTGCTGACTGCTAGTTGCAATCCCTGTAATCACACAATTTAGTGACCTTTCTTTTAAGTATACTCACAGCACGGTTTTCTCATTTTCCCAACAGAAAAAAATGCATGAGAATTACTTATGTTTCATTTGTTTTTTCTTTTTATATATCTTGACTTTCCAAATAGCTGAAACTTTCCTCCACTATCCAAGGTGTCCTATGATTTGTGAATGAGCACAGCAAAACCAGACAAAAAACCCACATAGAGCAGAACTCCCTTCCCCTGCCCAAATCGATTAACTCCCAAACCAAAACGCTAAGTAGACCGGAGAAACACAGTCACAAGGAACAGATGAAGATTCACAGATACGAAAAAGGAAAGTTTACCATTTTCAAAGTAAAACCGGTGAAAGTCCATCCCTTCTACTAGATTACCCAAAGCTTCAGGTTCAAAAGATGTAAGGCCCGGATCACAGATTTTTCTGTGGAAAAGAGGAAATTCTGTAATGGACACATGCAGTTATGTAACATAACTTTGGAGAGATGACTTTTTAAATTTTTCTTTGTTTGCCTCTGACATGTTACTTACCTGTGCCACCACACTGGAAAAGACCAGAACTTAAATGGGGAGAAGTAATGGAGTTCTGGTTTCACCTAAATTAGTAAATTTGACAGCTTACTTGAGGTGGACTAGATTTGGTATAAACCACCTTTTGACCAAAAAAAAAGGCTGCCAAAGAAGGCCCCACAAGTCAATGGTATTATAAGTAGTAAATTTTACTTGTGACGCTGAAAACCGCCTCTGTGGATTCCAAAGTATATTTTTAATGTCTCACATCATTATTTAAGCAAGATTTAATTTTTTTTTTACCTGACAAAATTTACGTAAGAATTTGAAATAAGTTTCCACTTGACATTTGTACAGCAAAGGTTTTAATGCGATCATACCAAACAAAAGTTTAGTGCCGGCAAGCCTTTAAACAGGACAAGCAGCGTCACCGTTGAACGGCGAGGCTTTTGCCGCAACAGGATAGAATCCACTCAGAGAAACACAAGAGTCCAAAAGAAATGCTGAGAAGGGCTTTCCTCTACTTTTGTAAATTTTTTCTGGGGCAGAAAGAGAAACGAAGCAGTGATGGAATTGCATCTTTGCAGAGAAAAGCCGGGAGACAAATCGGTCTGCTTTTCCCCAGCAAATTCTTGCACGGTGCTCAGCAGAGGCTGGTGGACTAAATTCCACGTGGTCTTTCACGCTCTGAAGTACAAATAGGATTCCAGCTAATATCAGTTTCTACGTACAATACAAGATCTCTGTTAAAAGAGGCTTCTACTGTGCTTCTGGATTCTAAATCGCAAACGTGACTTTACTTTCATACACCAAGAGAGATGGTTGCATATTTTGCGTCAGGATTACGATCCTGTCTTGGCAGAGTAGTACACTGGATTTATGCTACCAGCTCCTCTGAAATTGGCATTTGTAAATGCTCACATAAAGCCAGGGCAAAGCAGCAATGAACACATCTTGTGTTTCTTGGGGGCATCTGAGAATGAACTTCAACAATACATAAATACAGACACACTCGGATATAAATATACAGCGTCCAATACATCAACTCTCCTCACTCCCTCCGAAATGAGAAAACTTACGTGTAAGCTTCAAAGTCCCCATTGTTGATCGCTTCAATCAACTGCTCGGTAACCTTGATAATCTCCTGCTTACGAGCTGGAGAGAGACACAAATACAACTCTTAAAACGGAAGGCAAAGTGGAAGGTGCCAGCTGAAAGGCTGTCAGAAGAGCAGCCGCAACAAAGGTATTCTGTCATTCCTCAGCTGGCACAACGGCCATTTTTCTTCCTTTTCTATGACCAAAGGACATGGTGTTATATTGCTGCTTTACACCGGTTTGGCTTCAGTGTACTCCTATATTCACGAGGAAATTAAACACGTGTCAAGATCAATGCTCTTGCCTATCGCGATTTTATCGATTTTATCTTCTTTCCTTCACTGAAGGATCTGCTGTTTAAAAAGCAAAACAAACCCAAACCCCAATTCAACTTCAAATTAAAGGCAATTGATTATTGTTTTACAAGCGATGCTCTAATGTTTTATACTCACACGGGGCCTTTACCTTTTAAGTGTCTAACGCTTATTTTCAGGAATCTCTGTAACACGTGGTGTTCACTTTGGCCAAATGTGTACATTTAAGGGAAGTGGAATTCAGGTCCTAAGCCTATAATCAAGATTGTTCGGTGCAAAGCTTGCGGATCACGTGTAACAAATACGCATCCACACAGGTCTAATAAAAACACAATGCCTTTCAGCTCCGACTTCGGTGATTGTGCCTATCCTTTGCTTGTAAAATGCTTAATGGAGCCGTATTACAATTAGCCTCAATTAGATCACTCGGTGATAGTACAGTACATCTACTACTACTAATAAATGCTAAATAGTAACAGAAGATTAATACATTAAAAACAAGCAGAATACGTATTTCTAGTACGAATATTCAACCTCGAGCAGCGTTTGCATATGCTTCAAAGGCAATAGTATGCGAAACAGTTTCTCCTTTATCTGTCAGTCAAGAAATAAACTCATAGTTCAGTATTTGTTAATGTTGATCCAAGTTATGCTAAAAGAGTGCAGAGTAAACAAATTCCTGCATGGTGGTACGGTTACTACCAGTACCAGTTACTCTAGGAGGGCGAAGGTTAAGAGACTTTATCAAGATGGAAAATCTTACTGAATTCACTTTGAAAACTGACTTCTACTTTTAAAAACTTGGGGGTTTTTAGGAACAGATGTTTACATTTTTGCACTGTACGTTTCTCATTTGGTAAAGTTCAACCTTATACGGATGAAGTTCAACCACAGTGGCACTGCTCTCAAATACAGATTTTTTTGTGAGCTTAATGCTAAATGGCTAAGGGAGAGAGATTTTACCAGTACATTCGTAAGGACTTAACTTATATTAAACTCCTTATGAAAACTCAGAAAATAAACTTGGAAGACCAAGCTCGAAACTAAAAGAAATGCAAGGAACCAGGCTGAAGTAGCTCTCGTGTAAGCAGCAGTTGTAATTCTCCTGCGTACTCCTACAGGTGGACTAGACTATTAACACATATGCAAATATGCTTGGAATGTTAAAACCAAAGTACTGAGCTCACTCACATTCTTCTTTGAAAAGAAAACATTGGGGAGCATAGGCAGAATGTAAGTCTCCAATGCTGTACCGCAAAGAACTGGCATCGTGGTGTTAAAGAACCTTTTAATTTATTTTATGCTCCACCATCTCTTTTAGTAATTGAATACCTAATAATATATAAAAGCATCAAAAAGAAACCAGGAAGGAAAGAAACAGTGGAGAAAAAAGCAAATATAAAGGTCTAGCAAGGCTTTTTGTGAGTAGCTCTTGACTACTAGGTAGTGTGACTATTTCAAGTATGAATTGCCTCATTTTGCACAAAGATCGTGGAAAGAACAAAGAGTCTTAATGAAGAGATGTTTCAACCGCAGATCAGCAATGGCTCCATTGTTACATGTTTAAATGACACAGACCAAACTGGGGACATCGTACGGCATTGTCAGCACAAGCCAAGTCGTAGGATGGTTGAGTAAGAAATAATGGTGCAGTGTTAGAAAAGGCTGGCAAAAAGAAATCCCAAATATGCAGACTCCATGCAGTCATGAAGTCACAAGTTTTGCATGCTACATCTCATATGCATATAGCTGAACTAAAGGATCTGATTAAATAACCTGGTAACACATTCCAATCAGAGACTAGGAAATTACAGACTATTAAATCAGACAGTGGAAAATGAGGTAAAGATCTCTGATGAGCTGCTACATAATCGTGAGATCATGTTATTGGATAATTGTAAATGTAAGCAATGAAAACGTCTACGAAGGTACCGTAGTCTCCACACGCAAGAGACAAAACCACACGAACACGTAATTTTATTTTCACTTGGCTAAAGACGATTGGCAATTCCCTTTTTCCCTAACATCAGTTATTTCTTTTTTGAAGTTTTACCAACAGAAGCCCACAGTTAACTTACGTGTTATACATACTCTGACAAGGAACAGCAAACAACAGTGAATATCTGAATATATTCTACTACACAACATTCCGTGATCCAAGCCCAGAGGCTTATTAAGGTGTTTTGTTTTGTCTTAAATGAACGGTGTGCAACAGCTCAATTTAGTTGGATGGTAACCTGACTCCCCGGCATCTTTTCATGCCTTCGATAGTATGAGTTAAAGGATGGTGAATGACAAAAGTTTCTCTCTGCAAGTCTTTGAGATTGAGACTTCATTTCAATCGGAATGCGAATGGAAATTTTTGCTAACAGACATTTAAAAAAAAAATGTTTTGGGTTAATCAAAATGTTACACTCCAATCATGCCTTTGATGTTGTACTACATTACAAGATATAATTCAACATCAATCCAGAAGGGAGAAATTGAACCGTTTCGCCAAATTTCTCTTTTTCTTCTTCTTTTTTTTTTTTTTTTTTTCCTGAAATAAATTTGCAGTAGAGCACACGTTTTCATGCCGTTTTCTGACAGGAGCCACCTTACATTACAGAACATGGTTCCAGCAAAGGTTCTGCGGGCAGTACTAACATCTAGTATAGGTCTGTCTGCCGACCCGTCCGTGGAATATAAACCACATCCATCAGGAAGCTCTACAGGCCAGCAAAGTAAGTAAAGGAGATTAAGGCAGTATCACTGGCTCTCATCAATCACCGTGCAACTCCAGCACTGGCATCAGTTCTGCCAGTACTTGGGGAAAGACTTCACAGTTCACAGTGCAGACCGTCAGGAACAGAAAGATGTTGCCCAATCATCTCCCTTCTAACTTATTTCTCATTTTTTTTCTACAAAATTACAAGTACCACGTGAAACTGTATATGAAAGCTACTACGCTACTCCTCCCTTTCAGCAACACGAAAATAATTACACACATACTAGAAAACTAGATTTCTTCCTATTTAGTGATCTGATATGCCATCTCACTGGCAGAAAGTGACTTGAGAGCCAAAGACAGAGATGGAGCATAATTTAGAAGCTGGAGTTCCAGAAATGATTTATCCTGCATGCAAACCCCTCCTCATTCTCAGCCCTTACTCGTGGGAGATCAAGAATGAGCATTACAAGAAAAAGATGGTCAAGACCAGGGCAGTATGAAACATTCAGTAACATCAGATATCAAAGAATAATTAAAAGTCTCAGTAGCCCCTGTGATTTTACGCAAACCTCCTACTGATTGTTTTGGGGGATCTTTTTTATCTTAGCGTTTTACACTTTCTGTGTAGGTACACGTGTGAGTGCAGGGACACAGAGCACAAACAGAGACCAAAAGTATTTCAGCCTACAAATACATTGCCTAGGAAGCCGAGGTTTAGCCTCGGAGGAAGGAAGAGGAAGAAGACAGCGAAGAACTGGAATACGACAAGCAGAAAGCAGACTGGGAAGCAAAACGTAGCCATGACTTGGCGGCCACACGAATAAAGTCAAATACTTGCGCTTTTCCTTAGCGCAATAGGGAGGGCGTTGAAGATGAACTAAGGTGAAATGGATATGGATAGGAACAAGGTCCTGCTACTGCAGACAACAGCTGACAGAAATAATTAGCAGTTATTAAAGTGGTAAGAAAATTACCAAGTTTTCATTAGAAATTTTAGGGACTCCACGTAACATACGGTCTTCCAAACCTCCAACTTCTTTGTCCACCTAAGCAGACATTACGAACTACACAAGGACAACAAGGGAACACGCGAGGCGTTAGGGAAAAGGCACCAGGCCAGTTCCTATCTGCCAGACAACTGTCACTTAAAGTGACCATTTTAATTTGATTTTTTTTAATATTTTATTTTGATCCAATAGTAAACTTCTCTTGTATCGAATTGTAGGAGAAGTATGCCGTTCGACCTACAGTGGCAATTTTATGCTATTATACTTTTGATTTGATGTGCGGTAAAAACTTCCTAAATAACGTACTTCCGCTTTGGTTACGGCCAGAGATCCGTACGCTCGCTGAACTCAAAATGCGCGGACTGAACCAAAATGCGCCGTTTCTTTGGCATTATGAGCCACTTGTTTTACGGCTGTCTCGTTCTCTCCCGTTAAAATATCCTCACGTGTTCAGCGTGCAAGGGCTGCATCTAGCCTTATGTCATGTAAGAGTCTGTCTGATAAATGCCAAAAATACTCCAAGATACAGGTGGAAAACTCAAAAAAGGCAACGGAATTCTGATGAAACTGGTTCAGCTACTTTTTCTAGAGGGTGTGGCGAGAGCCTACTGAAAAATTAAAGCCTAACCCATCTATACTGTCTTAGAATATGGCAATGGCTTTCTAAGGCATAAAATTATATAATCTTCGCAAAAATACACGTGGTGTTTTTAAAACAACCGAGGTGTAAGGGAAGAACTTCAGTAAAAGAAGTCAAAGGTGCTGAGCCGTTTTCTTGAAAAACTAATAATGAAAAAGACTGCAGAAAGCATACCAGAAAGCTACCATAAAATGGCAAACTTGTGTGGAAAAGATGGTAGCTTTTACATTCTTTCCTCAGAATACCAATGAAGTAAATACATTACAGAAAAGACCACGGATCTACTCCCTAAATATAACCTTTACCCCTGTAGGGTCAGTGAGTTAAGGTATTAAGATAGCAGCAGCTCAAAAAAATACGACCCCTGCTTTGGTAAGAGGGTAGGTATATGACCAATACAAAGGCAGTTCAAATGAAAACATTATGAAGAAGAGCTGTAAAAAGACCAAATAAGAAGAAAAGAACAAACCAGAACATTTTCTAAAACCAGGTAAATTAATTTTGGCAGCACTGCTGTAGTACATAGGTTAACTTCAAACGAGTTATTAACTTCTAGCTGTATTTCACTACCTTTTTTCCCCACTCAGCTCCAAAGTGGGGATAATCCTTCATAATTAGAGAACATCACTAACACTAGTGTCTAAAGAACACAAAATAATTAAGAACATGATTTACTCAAAAAGCTTCTAACACTATAAATGCCTTAAACCTACAAGGTGCAGTCTCACAGCTAGTAAAATCAAGTATCACAGGAAAAAAAAAAAAGTACAGAACAACAGCAAAAACGGTTTTCTAGGAGGGAACTACGGGGCTTTTCTTCCCTTCCTGTAGCCCCAAGCAACATTTGTAAACTCAAGTCTACAAGAATCACACAGAAACTACGGATATTTTTGTATTGTAATTGCAAAGAAATTGTACCAATTGTAGCAGTTATCCTCTTTCTGGTGAAGGTAAGTCTGCCAAACGTGCACAACTCCAACAGCCTCTTTACAGCAAAATTACAGAGACCTCTATAATCTGTATCGGTCTTCTGAAACACACCGTTAGAGCTATCCCAACACAAACTCCACTTCAAAATGGTGTTAGCCCAAACTCATCTTCCGTTAGCCACACCAGCAGTTTTTACCCTAAAAGCCTATCGCGTTCCTAACGTCTTCTCTCAGCGCTTAAGTTCTTTTTACTCGTACTTCCAGCAATCCTACGCTTGCTGCTTTGCCTCCTAGTATTTTGGCAAATTCTCAATTTCTAATCTGTAAATCATTTAAACAAAACTGAGTTGTTTTGTAGTAGTACCATCACGTTTCTACCAAGTAGCTTTACCAGAATAGTTTCACCTAATACTTTTCCTGCCTCATAGCAGATGGTTGTTTTAATTCGACCATTGTAGCATTCCTTAAACTAAATTCTACCTGCACTTTCTACAGGATTTTTGAGAAATTTATTTTGTGGAACAAAGTGGCAAAGAAGCACGCTTGCTTCTGAAGTCACAGAATTAACAGAATAAATATGAGACCATTCGCTTTCTTAAAATGTCACCGCATATACATACTACGCCATTTCTGCACCACATTCTTTCAGGGAAACTAAAATAATCTACTTTTTTTTTAAGGACAGTGGTATTGCCTCAGGTGCCTCTGTTCCTAAATTTAGTAGCAGAATTAGTAATGAACATCTACGTTTAAACATTAACAGTGGTCTTAGCACTATTAACCACCCCACGGATCAAATCAGAAAATGTTGAGTATGTAATAGATTTTCTGGGGTGTCCTGGTTTCGACTGGGGTAGAGTTAATTTTCTTTCCAGTAGCTGGTATAGTCTTATGCTTTGGGTTCAGTATGAGAAGAATGTTGATAACACACCGATGTTTTCAGTTGTTGCCATGTAATGTTTAGACTAAGTCAAGGACTTTTCAGCTTCTCAAGCCCAGCCGGTGAGAAAGCTGGAGGGGCACAAGAAGCTGGC
>JAVJGG010000007.1:9339829-9371693 GCA_035590195.1 Aviceda cuculoides
AACTGAAAACATCAGGGTGTTATCAACATTCTTCGCATACTGAACTCAAAACACAGCACCGTACCAGCTACTAGGAATACAATTGACTCTATCCCAGCTGAAACCAGGACAACTAACCTGCTCCTCCCTCTGAACGAAGCTACTCTTTCAACATTACCTGTCAAAAGTCATGACAGGAGACGGCCCATCATCCTGGGGACCGATTCCCCGCTCAGCTGCATTCGTTGCACCTACCAAAAATTCCACTCAAATTTAAAATCAGGTTCGGGCCAACTGCACACAGCCCGAGTTTCCAAGGGCCCACCTGGATCTCACCTTTGCCAGTGCAGCTACCCGTTCTGCCAACCAGTGCAACTACCCTGACACACACAGGACGCGGGATCAGAATCCAGCAAGCAGAACCTACATTCCCAGAAGTCATTCCCCATTTCAACTCCCAAGATCCCTCCACTCTAAAGAATTTCTACACATCTGCACAGGCCTTTTATATTCTGACAGTATACAAGCTACTAACACGATGCCTTTTTCCTCTCATATTTAACCTGCTCAGACATAGCCTCCTCACCCTAAAGATTTCCTTTACAGTTAATTGGTCACTAATCACCACGGATCTCCTCCTAAGCAAAGCATGAAACTTTTCAGTTGCCATGAATCAATGCTGCAAGCTAACAGCTGTCACAGCAGCTTTAAGGTTGGTTTAGCAATGGTGATGCTAAAGAAAGTAACTTTATGACATACATAAACGTAACAGGTAATTCATCTGGACACCCTATCCAGGATCCAAGCCAGAGGCGAGAGTGAAATCTATCTCTAAGTTGAAAACTACTGCGAAGATTACCTCTGCAAGATACAACTTGATGAAATACATACCTATTTATACCGCTGTTACAGCTGATGGTAATATTTTTACCATTAATAAAACCTGGCCAAGAAATAAGTATCTAAAAAAATATACTCCATACCTTTGTAAACCCTAAGAAAAGGTCAATCCTAGATCAGAGAGATCACAGTATTTACCTTTTTTGTGCTACTAGCAGGTGACGGGAAGGGGAGAGACAAAAGACATCATCTGAACAGATGAGTCTCTCAACTTACACAGCAGAGAGGAAGGAGTGGAGTGGGAGAGCTCAGACTCAAGCGAATGACTCTCTGAGTTTGCATTTTTCGTGGACTTGCCCGCTGAATTGATGGAAAGAAACACAACATATGAACAAACAAAGATGAAGAAGTAGAGTGTGACCAGAGTCCTCAGCAGGCACCGGCAGCAGGAGCGGCCGCTGGGGCACGGCAAGGGTGGTGACCAGTGAGATGAAGAAGCAATGGGAGAAGAGGAGTGGTGGGTGGAACACGACTTCTCCGTGCCACCCTCCTTTGTGAGAGCTGTATGAGGGTCAAGTAGATGCGAAGGAAGAAAAAGAGAAGGCCAAAAGAAAAATAACGATAATTTAATTGCAAGCAACAAGAACGTATAAAATCTTTGAGCACACAAACAATGCTAACGATGTACTTTGGGACGGCAGCGTGGGTGCCAAAGAACAGTCGTGAAGGCTGTAGCCATAAATGACTCTGTTCAGATGCCAGCGCAGATTCATCCCTCTATCCAGTACCGAGATACCCAGGGTTTTGAAAGAGCTTTTAAAAAAATGTTCTCAGAAATTTGAAGATTTTTCTTCAGGAAAGTACGTTCCACATGGATTGGTTTAAATTGCTTTCTACTGTTAAATAAAAAAAAAAAACAGGTATAGAATGAAATAAATTAGCAAAATAGACAAAAATACACGCCTCCTGAATGGTGAATGTTTTGAAGTGATGTACGGATGTATTAAGTAGCACAGATTAGCCAGAATTTACCTAATCTACACCAAGCAATTTTTCCCATTGGGAATCATCATTCTCACTAGTGCTTCCATTAATTCATTTCCAGGGGCGAAAAAATACCATGAGAAACCTAGGTTTCCTGACCATGATAAATTTAACAACTCAGCTTTGTAAGTCTGCATGCACTGCTCACAGAAATAATGATGGTATTCTACAGCATTACTGAAAAGAACCTCTCAATCTCGTATCAGATGCTGCCAGAGTTCCAGTCTCATTAATACAGCAAGGAGAAATCCCACAAACAATCCCAGAGGAAGGCACTGCCTACGGTCCAGTTTTCGGTACGTTGTTTCCGCCCACTCCTGTCCTTATATTTAGGAGGGATCACCATCATGCAGATAAGCCCATGATCAATGGTTAATGTCAGGAATTTATGTTAGCAAGGAACCTGAACTACAGCTTTGAGTAATTTCAGACTCAAATTCTTGAATCAGCTTATTCCTTGAATTATTAAAGCTCACCGTTCTTTGCTAAGCACTGTCGCTAGTAAAAGAATTATGTTCCAGTCCTAAAAGATATACATGCATAAGCAAGACAAAGTTACAGACACTGAGATTTTCAACAAATACCAAATTAACAGTAAGCCTGATTTTCCTGTCCTCAAGTTAAAATACCTGCCTTCAGAAGTGAAAACAGGGTGAGAACCTGACACGAGAGGAGAATACCGTATGCGTTCCTTGATAGAGGAGTTAAGAATATGTTTCTGAAGACACGTTTGTGACAGCTGATTTAAGACTTTTTTTTTTAAAAGGTACCTTTCTCAATGAATCGCAGTCTTTGTAATACTTCGTACAGACACGCACACGCACATACACTCCCACAGGGCACACAAAACCGCAACTGTGCTGGAGATACTATATCCCACACAGACTCACGTGATCCACACAACTTCAACACAGCCTTAAGGAGCCAAATCAATAAAAAATAAGAAACCACTTGGCGCAGAGCTGAATATTTTAAATACGTGTGGGCTAGTAGTCTGTACAAAGGAAGGAACCTTGTACCTGTTTGTGCAATCTATGCGCCGTGTTAGAATAACAAGCGGAGGAATAAAACGCATAGATTGCACACCTTTGCGACAAGGAGTCATTCCCTGTGAGGTGTGGTCATACTGCAGTACTATAGAACACGTTCTAATACTACTTTCCAGTTACAGAGTGGCATCCCCGTTTCCCTTCTCCTTCGCAGGAAGGAGAGAGCCTCTTCCCATGTTGTAGTCCACGCTGCGAAGAAAAGCAAAAAGGTTTTTAAGGTCCTTTATCACCTAAGGTGGGAAACATTCCTTCTAGATCTTGAATTTGGTGACAAACACCATCATATGCATAAGGACCCAGACAGCCAGTAATCTGAGAGAATTCTCTCTGCTTCCTCCAAAATTCATTCGTCCCTATCAGTATCTTTTCTCCACCTGCAGCCAGTTCCTGACAAGAGGACAGCTTTCTCACCGTTGTCGTAGAAAATCTACATCCAGAAGTCAAGTTCGGTGTAGGGGGAAAGTATCTTTCCTCAGTGCCTTGCTAAAGCATGAAGCTTGAGCTTATAATAGCTGTCAGGGTTGCAGGACTGCCTATTCCCTCAATCATTCTATAAATTAGGCCCTAGGGGTGCTGTTAGCTTTAATTTATAATAAAACAATCTGAAAAGCAGCCTCTGGTGGAAAGACTGGAAGCGTGACAGGAATACTAAAAAGTGAGGAACACGGAAGCTTGCAAGCAATTAATAAGAGAGAGATTGTAGTTGTTTTTTTTTAAATAAACAGAAAATGAAATCCCAATACGCTGGAATAAAATGTGCACCTGATGTCTGGTGAACAGGGTAGCATTACCGCCGGTCGTTAGGCCACGGACCTGATGCTGAAACAGCCGCATCAGTGTATGAGGTTATCGTGATCATTCCAGAACGTCCGCAGTTCAAACTCATTCTCGGGGGGGGGGGGGCAGAAAGCATCCCACCTTCACCCAACACAGGCGAAGAGCTATACGACACTGCTCTGCCTCCTCCTTCCAGCTAGCCGCTCCTCCTGCCGTCTCCGGAAAATACCCAACGCAAAACTCCCGCTGGAGCACAGCCTCAGCTCACCGTACTGGCTTGTCCGATTTACGGCCTTTGTAGCGCTATTGCGTAGCAACGGCTCAGGAAACGGAAAACTTGGTCTGCCAAACATTTTACATCGGTCACTAAGGTACAGCAAGGAGAAGGACGCAACTACCATCTTGTCTCTCAGACGTGTGATTACTGCAAGATCCTCTTTTCCGTTTGGGGAATAAAGGGCATCGCGGCCATCCGATCTGCACTGAACTGTGATACTACACAATCGTATAAAAGAATCAGGCAAAAAATTTTCATTGTTGTTTTTTTTTATAAGCGTATTATTCCCGAGATGGAATTCTGTGTGCTAAGCTTCAGACAGAGTTTTATAAAAATCCTACCGTGATAACATTATGTTAAATCAGCACACAGAGGCCCTATAATTAAATTATTCATTTCACGAGGTCGGTTGCTGAACTACACATAATGGTTTGAAGGAAGAAATACAAAGTGTTACGAATAAAGATAAATTACACTGTGTTTTCCTCTGCATCAGCTGCAGATAGCTGTAACTGTTCTGCAAGCCATTACTTCGCATTAACTCAAACCACTATCGCTAGGTTGTTATTTCAAGTGAGCGGGTACTGGCTGTGAAGGCGCCCAATACTGTGCTCAAGAAGGGGTTAAATGATTCACCGAAACTTTGAGAACAAAATGCTGACATCAGTGACGTAATTAGCACTAACCGAACCTCACACAGTACTGTACGTCACAATTTACCGCTGCGTCGCTACCAGCAGACAGAAAAATCTTCTCTCCGCCGAGGGAACACCAGCTACGCAAAAGCAGAGAAAATTCCTGCAGCGCAGCAGACTGGGGATACTGGCCCGTACGCCAGCTGAGCTCCTCAGCCTTTCCAAAAGCGGCGCGAAGAGCAGCAGCAGAACAAGACGCTGGGCTCTGCCGCAGGCTCGCTCCGCTTCCCCGTGCAAGCCCCAGCCAGGCTGCCACGGCTTAAACGCCCCGTGAATCTCGCACGGAGCGTAACATAAAATCTGCATTTTCAACGCCGCGCTCCTCGGAGAGCCGCTACCAGCAGACTGCGCTTTCATGTTTACGCTACCAATTCAGTACCCTGGCAATACTGGTATTGTCAGCGAATGTGCACAGCACCTCTTCTACCAGTCGGAAACTAAGCACTAGATATTTTTGATACGATTCTAACTACTTCATGTTTGAAACCCTTTAAATTCTACAATGTTCCCACGCTCTTCAGAGGCCAGCAAAGCTCTTTAGCACATTCGCTTTGTATTTTAGGGCACGACTTCGCTAATACACGCTTTTAACAGTGACTTGGGCATTATACTATTTCCAACATAAAGCAAAGCCCGTATTACAAGGGTTTCTCCACATTTTATCTCTGGCTTGCGTTTCACCTATGTGGAACGTTGTTCTTGGAGGCTGAAAAATCATCTCTTCTGTGAACCGGAGAGACACAAACCTAATTTGTTTTTTTTTTTTTAAAAACCCCTCTGTTTTAAAACACGTTGTTATTAAAGTAAGGATGACTAACACGACAGTCTAATATTTAAAGGGGAAAAAATGGAAACAAAACCAAAATCTGTGAAGTTACAAAACTAACTTTATAAAAAAATTGTTGATTCTGTTTTTTTTTTTTTTTTTTAAAGAATAAAAGAAGATTGAAATAAGCATATGGACAGAACAAAAGAGGAACATGAAAAAACACTGGCATCTGAACAGAATAAAAATTAAAACAGTGACATCAAAAAGCAACCCCAAAACACAAATGCATGCTAAAGTACACAAACTAAGAGCTACAAAGCGCTGAGTTACACATGTTTAATCTACTACTATTATTACTGGAACTAGCATCTTAATTAATAAGCAGTAATTTTATATTCTCCATTCCAAAACATCATGGCAAATGGTGTTTTGGGAAACGAAAAAGCAAAGGTAAGTTGAAACATCTCAGAAGTAATGCAGAAGAGGATAACGTTTTTTAAACACGGAAAAATGGAATTCTCTCTCCAGATCCACGAGGAGTTTCTGTGTTTAATGACCTAATGAAACACATTCACATAACTCATGTTATTGCTTCTCCAAACGTTTCAAGCTCAAAATCATACCTTTCACATCCTCATCTTCAATGGTTGTATTGGAACTCTCTGTTGACTCCTGTTGAGAAGTAAATATATGTAGAATGTATAAAACACGCCAAGCCGTATTTGCGCGCCTTTGAAAATTACAGTTAGTTACAGGTATCATGCAAAGGCTTGAAGCAGGGTGGGATGTAATTCACAAACAAACTCACAAACACCGATTAAGACGTTTCCACCCAAAACTGATGTCAAACACTGCCATTCTCTACAGTAGGGAACATAAATACATTTCCTGCTGCCCAGTGCTTTTACTTGACAGGAATGTAATGGAAACTTCTTTCTTTAACATCCGACTGTACAAAGTCCATCTGAAATGTTAGATAAATTACCTCAGCCAAGTAGAGCTTGCCATTTTAACCTTAGCGATTAAACCAACTGTGCAAAATAAGTCATTCCACTCCTACTTTTAAATATGCAGACTTCTGCCTGCTACAATTTACAACTGTTTTTCTGCTCATATGACTGATGCAATGTATATTAAAACAAAGTGATTTGAAGGATATTGGATCAGATTGTGTCATTTTTATACTGGTTTTGTGATCAAAAAATTTTTTTAAGGAGATGGGGAATTGATAAATATACAATAATGACTTTGAGAAACTAAGGTATCTTTGTGGTAGTATTCTTCAAACAACCAGTCATGCAGAGGAATGACTCATCTATCAGACAGTTTATATTTCAGCCACCACACTGTTAAAAAGGCAAGGACACTGTATCTCAGTCTTTCATGAACTACCAGAAACATGAAATATTACGGGCAAATTCAATAGGGCACTGTCAAATCGAATAGGTACACAGTTTTAGAAAGCCGGAAAGTTTTTAAACTTGATTTTTTTATCTTTATACCTTCTTGAAAAGTAAAATCAATATGTATATTTATTGGTTTTTAATTCACAACTCAGTAGTAAAAAGGATTAACTCGTCTATTTTTATGAGAGAGATAGAAGATAGGACCGGTATTGTATTCAACTCTTAAAAAGATTGTACAATTAAATCATAAGAGGTAGATTTGACAGTGCCCTCAATTTACTCTGTCCTCACAAGGCTGAGCCAAAGGAATGTTCAAAATGGTTAATGCATTACTCAGAACTTAAAAAAACCAGAACGTATGCGCATCCACAAATAAAACCACATGAATTAATTCACACACACACACAAAACTGAACAAGTCACCATGCTTTTCCTGAGCTGGCTGGTGTTAGACGTTTCACTCTACACAGATGTATCATGCTCTAATCGCTTAAAATACTAGCTTAAGTACTTGGAAGTAAACAACACCCCCCCCCCCCAAATACGAGTCGTAAACACCATGCACAAGCTCACACGGCAGATGTAGCCTGCAATACTGAAGCATCCACTCCAGTTGCCATACTACAACGATCAGTCTTTCAGACAAATTTAGGAGTAACGCTCCACATTAAGTGGATTCCTTGTTTGCTGTGACCTTTTTGGGACATTGAGTATCTTAATTGCTACGATTATATAATGGAGTCAAGTAGATGTAGTCATGCCAATCTTTTATCTGGGTTTTCTGGTCTTTGGCGGACTTCAGCGATAAGGATTAGACGAGTGTTCAAACACAGGCTGTTTGTTGCCTATGGGTTTAAACTCAGGGAGCTGAAAAAGTGGTAACACGAAAATAAAAGCTCTGTGTTCGACAGAGGCAAGGTACATAAAGGAATGGGATATACAAGCACAATACACACCATCAGCACTTTCATGCTTGAGAAACGTCCGCATGCGTTATTTTTTCACTCGGATTCAAGCCTTCTCATATGAAATAACCACAAGTAGTTAAGACTAGATAAATGAAATGTCAGTTCTTTAAGTCAACACTGTAAACAGTGAAATTTTTGTTGAAGAGTAAATTCTTTCCAGGAAACCTAGGAACATGTGTTATATGTAAATGATGATATTTCCTGGCCCTTTTCAAGTCCATGCATGAAAAAACAAAACAAAACAAAACACATTTTAGGAATCAGCTGCCAAATGCAAACATCACAATACACAAGAAAAAGAAAAGAGCATGAGGAAAACGTGTAAAAACCAAGACCTCGTTGTCACTTGAAACGTTAAAACTTTTTTGAAACTGCTCAGTGATGTTATGGAAAAAAACCCCCAGTCCTGCGCAAAAGACACATCACAACGTGGCGTACAAGCATGCTGCGAAAGAGCAGACGGAATAAACTTAAATGACGTCTTTAAGGTGACAACTGCACATAAAACTCGTCAGCGTCATCTCACCACGCTCTGAGAACAGAGTTCTTTGGTTTTACTCAGATTGCGGCATTTTTGGCTGAAACGACAGACACGGCACGCTCCCCGAGCCTGGCTGCACAGGGTACTGAACTCTGCCAACTGCTTCGGGAGCTCAGCGCTCGGCAGGACACGTGCAGCAGATGAACACGCATGAAAACAGGCTCAAGAGACACCAGGTGGAACACATGTAGGAATGAGATTTTTCCTCGATAAATTCCTGGAACGGCCCTATTTTGCTGTGGAAGAGTGGATGAGATGTGTGGTGTGGAAAAGCAAGATGGAGTTGATTCTTTCTGAATACCTTATTTCCATCAGGGTTGTGGATTACTGTAGTTTGGGGCTCCTGAGCGAGAATAAAATAAAGAGAAAAAGAGTTCCCGTTGGTAAATACGTTCTCATTAGTGTGAGGGAGCGCGAGAAGAGCCAGCTCACAAACGCTGAACACTGACAAGAGCTAAAACAAACGTTAACTGTTGCCAGAGGGTGAAACTGGATGTCTCAAATATAGATTTCCTTAATAGCAAGCCAGCAAAAAAGACCACCTTGCTTCACGCAGCAGCATGCAGAGACCTTATTCAGGACCAACGTGTACAGGGCTTTGAAGCTCCGGAGACTGGCAGAGGCTCTTGCGCACAAGGGCACACTCAACGCGTCGCGCGTTTTCCTGCGCGAGCCGGGCCAGAAATCACCTCTTGCCTTTAAGCACGTTTGCTTGTATTAGTACTAAGTGATCAACTCAAAATACAGATGAATCGATAAGGATTAAGGACGAGTTAATTAGCTCTCAACGCTACCGTGTTTTGGAAGACGTAGATTACGACCAATTGCTGCCCTGGCAGAGCAGCGTAAAAGCAAGCGGAAGAGATCTTTGTGTCATTTTAAAGTGTCACTTCCCCAAACCCTTTTCCCTTAAAAAAAAAAAAAAAAAAAGACCAAAACGGCAGTTAGCCAGCATACTTTCAGCAAGGACTATTGCCCACGGCCACGTCTGGGAACAAACTGCCATATACTCGTCCATGAAACCCGTCAACCGGTCCTTAGCAATTACGCAGCGACGTATGCTTCAGTGCCAGTTGCGCAAAAAAACTCAAGAGGAAAAATCTCTCCCAATGTGTGTGAATTATCCGCATTTTCAAAGCTATATATGCAGGCATAGGGGAAACAATACTTCACAAAATTAGGTACTTATGCACTGGCATTTGTATTTGTGAGCTCTCCGATACATGTATGCCTAAGGAATAGGAGCTACTAATAAAAGCAAGACTGCAATAGAAACATTAATGAACAGCACGCCAATTAGTAATACGTTCCCAACAGAGCTTATTAATGAGTCACGTCTCCTGCAGATTTAAATGTAAGAGAAACAAGCAAAACTGCTTAGCGCTAGATGCCTCTTGATCCCCGACAAGACTTGCAAAGTCCTGCTGAGTTTTAGGAAATATGGAATGAAAATCTGAATAAGGTCTATTTTATGGTAGCCTAGCAATGATCCTGTTAGCTCTCCTTGATATCGATACTTATACTAAGACAGAGCAGAGAAAATAATAGAGCTGCTTTTTTTTTTTTTTTTTTTTTTTATTTGGTGCAAAAGGTTAGCATTAAAAAGATTGAAACAGTCATCAGGCAAAGAGCTAAGAGCAACATAAAGCGCATTCTATTCACTTTCTGGCACAGCATGCAAAAACTTCAACTACAGTTACAAAGGCTATGATTCTACCGCATCCAGCTTCCATGTAATTTTTCTATTAATAAACACGCTCTAATGGACTTCCTCACAAAAAAAAGAAAGCATAATTCAAACAAAAACTTCTTCCAAAACCTGTTTTTAGAAAGCAAACAGAGTAAATGCACGAAAAAGCAAAAAAAGAAGGAAGAACAAACAGAAGACAGTCAAAAAGTTCAAGACAGCATGAGAAGGAAGATTCCAGGTATACCAGCGCCGGGGTAGGAATATTTTCCTTGGGGCTGGTTACCACGTTCGTTTTGTTGTTTATCTGTAGGTATGCAGAAAATAGAAACAGACAGGCCTTAGAACTTGCAGTAGGCACCGTATCTATATCTCTCTGTATAGAACATCTATATACAGATATAGATATCTATATATAGATATAGATATGGAAATAAAGAATCGCAGAAAGATGAACTTATGAACTTGAAAGAACACTAACGATAGCTCCGATAGCTAGCTGCAACTCCTCCAAACGCGCTAGCTACGGGTTTTCAGATGCGCTATATGAAGGTCTGTGTAAGGTATAGATGACTTCGGCTGTGACACTTCAAAAGAACAGAGCGCCTTTATGTAGCAGCTAATCACATATAAGAAAAATAAAGAATTCATATGGGTTTGAAGGAAGTCCTAAATAGCCACTGCGATTTCTTGACATGCAACAGTATTAATAATATGTGATTATTCATAGCTCTCCAGAAATCTATAGATTTGTTCTACTGGCTTCTGGGAACAGATCTGAATAAATATAACTGATTCCAGATCTGAATAAATACAACCGATGCTAGAAAGAGACTGGTGCCCCTTTAGCTTTTTTTTGGTGTTTAGACAAAAATAATTGGCAGCTGTCATTTTTTGTAGTCTCAAGAATCCTGCAGTAAGCGTGTATCAGCCTTTCAATTTTGGTACTATATAACCTGAAAACGTAACGTTTCACACTATAGTTATCTGTAGTCTGACACCACACATCAGTAAGTATCTGCTTAGCTTTACATGTAGGTCATCACGTTAATTCTTAAGCTCAGCATAGTATTACACCTTCACAAGACTTTTGGCTTTTACTTACACAAAACTTTAACTCAAATTAAACCGTTTAGCAATAAGTTTAAAGGTATCTGATTCTTTAAATCCATTTTTAAGATTCAGCTTTCATAAATTCCATGGTATGAAAAGAACAGAAATACTGAAAATAATGTACCAAGCCACTTTTTACATGCACGAAGAAGCAAGATTTAAGTATAGGAAAACTAGTTTGAAATATGTAATTTTTTTTAACATTAATTAAGAAAAAAAATATGAAGTACACTTTGGTCACGTCTAATTTTACGAGAGCAGTCCAAAGCGGCATGCAGAACTGGGTGTACATATATATATTGCCTGGAAAGACTTTGATACAAAAAAAAAAGTTCTATTGAAGCTTCTAGTCACAGTACTTAATAATAAATGTGCAAAATGAAGGAAAAAAATAATTTCACTAATGGATTTTTGTAAAGATGTTATGAACTTCTTCATTTAAAGAAACAAGAAGTAGCTATTTTGGGGTAAAAAAGGGGTATGCTAAGTAACTTCTATGACTAGGCATAAAGAAAGAGGAAGTCCAAGAACAGTGGACCCAACTGAGCCGTGTTTGAAACATCTGACTTCTGATTTAATCCTCCCCATGACCCTGTAGTCTCAGAGGAAGTATTCAGCGTCTCCGCATGCAGGCTGACATTTCAGTTTTGTCTGTGCCAAGGGCTTTGCTAAATTTGAGCCTTCAGAAGTTAGCGCCACCGGGGAAAAAATCACTCAAGTTCAGGTCCTCGGCACTTTTTGATGCTTATTTTAGCTTGGTACAGGTGTGGCGGCTGACTTGATTGCAGGAATTAACCCTGCAGCTGAACTGAATCTTACTTAGGATACGTCTAGATTATGGAAATGTCAATAGGATTTGCATTAATTAATTACATATTGCAAATTTCCTTATCTTCAGCAGCGTTACTTTGAAGAACATAAAGCAGTCTCTTTAATGTCAGGGAACATTATTTTGACACTAAATGTTATTTAGTAACATTTGTGATAGGAACCATTCTCCCATATAGAATAAATATAACTTTCTTTGACTTAAAATCAAAGTTCACAGTGCTTTACAGCAGGAGGATGAAACACTTCTTTAACAATCGTCTTTCTACAGAAATTGTCATTAATAGAAAATACGAGTCATTACCGAGTTCCAAGTGTTTAGTTTATGCCCCAACCTGGCCTAGTTATTGTCAAATAAATTTCATTTATCTGTTCACAATTATAGCCATAAGTTGCAGGGGTGTCTGAACTCAAGGCAGTTAGAGAACAAATACCTTTGTGCATAAAGTCATTCACGGGGAGACATAAGTATTAGCACTTACTTTATGTATCAACTAACTTCATTCGGTATTTATGGGACTGTGAGATGGGCAAAACCTGAACTCGTTACTCAGGAAAAAACTTTTTAAAAAAACCCAGCCACTTCAGTAAATTAAAGTTCTACAGGACAATCGTGAAATAGCGTGAACACATACAATGCTGCTTGATGAGATACCGCATCTTCCAGAACAAGAGAAAAAACACGTTATCAAGTTGTAGAACTGCAAGTTCACAGTTTTGTGACTGTAGTCGTCAAGAGACTACAAATAAAAAGGCCCTAACAAATGGCAGATAGACATAAAGAAAAAACACGAGGAAAGAAATTAAGATTTCACCAGATTTCATACAGTCCTATTCAGTAGTAGCTTAATACAAAAAATCAAGTGATATGCCAAACTGAATGCTTGTTGTTCAATACATAATGAAAACAGGTTAATCAACTTTCAATTCCGATTTTGCCTGAGTAAGGAGAGCAGGCTTGGGTCCATACTCCCTTGGTGAAAGTCCTACAAAAATAAACAATATCCATCACAGCTACTGCTGAGAACTGCAGGACATATATTCAAAACTTCTCAGTAAGACATCGAGAATACAACATTCGTTAGTAAAAGCAGAAAGAGATAATGTAATTCAAAATACAGTTATTTCTTCTGTGTAAACAGAACTTGGTAAAACCCTTTGAAACTTAAGAGAGAAAACAGCAATAAGCCTGTACAATTTCTCTCTCTCTCGCGGAACATTTACGTGTGCTCTTATTAATGTATGAACACACATGGTGCATTTTGCATATATTTTTAAGAGGAAAGGGAAATGATTCCCAAAGGAGTAAAATATTTTCATATGAATCAGTTATTCTAAAGTTGAATTGCGCCTAAGTGGTGACCTTCAATTTGTTGCAAAGAAGGAAAACTTTTATACTAATACACGGCTTGTCAAAAGCCACCCTCTTCGGTCTGACAGTAGTGCAAGACAGACACACACCAACGCCCCGAACAGCTGGGCATAACTGTAGAATCATTATTGGTCTTTCTTCAATACATTATAAAAATTTTTTTAGGAAACACAACCTGTATCTTGGGACCGACTCTGTCACGTGGTACTTCTGTAACAAAAAGTTAAAGTGCCCGTCGCGTGGGAATGCTAGAAATATCCCCACGGTACCTTTCCGGTGACCCTCGTTTGGACACTGCAACCACCGATCCTCTGCCACCGAAATCTCCGCTCGCCCCAAGAACAGACTCTTTACCTGTATAACTACACGTCTGCCCAGACCTGACCGGCAGTTTTTGCTTTTCCAGGAGAGCTGTACTTCCCAGTGAAAGCTGTGGATGAGGGCTATTTGCCTCCTCTCTTACCGGCAGCAGCAAGCGAAGCTGGCTGGGACATCACAGCTGGCCACCACGAACATCTCAAAAGTCAGATTCCAAACCATAATAAACAGGAATAGAGTAAGTTGCTGTGGGGGATCGCAGAGGCCAAACGAACACAAAACTGTAGAGTAGGTTGAGGAGGAAGAAAAGCTATTGAGACTGGTTGTCAGTTGGGACACCTTGTGACAAAGCCCTGGGCTGTGAAGGACGGTAGCTGGGAAACTGTAGTACGGAAAGGCTGCGAAATGGCTTTTTTTATTCCCGAGCGTTTAGCGTGGCATCTTGCTCTACAGTGGCTCAATTAAAGCGATCCTCTTTCACTGTGCAGTGTGGCTTGTGTTACATTTTATGATATTAATACTATTAGTTTTTAAAATAAGGAGGTTTTAAAAATTAATAGAAGGCTGTTATAAGATTACTATTTTGTTACTATTTTTTATTTACTAAGGACAGCTGCGTTGGCCAATGTTACATCTACTTTTTTGTTTTCATATGTCCCCAGGTTAAAAAAAAAAACAAAAAAACAAAAACAAACAAACAAACAAAAAAAAAACTTGCTTGAAAGAACTGCAGAACAATTCACTGTGGATGGCATATAGCAACTGCAGGCTTAAAATTCACAAGGTTGTACTTTAAAGTCTTGCAGCTTCTCACAGTATGTTAACAAAACTAAATGCAAATGTTTGATTTCTAAGTGTGAACGTTTCACAGGAGGAAAAAAAATAATAAAAAAAAAATCTGTCGATAAAGATCCTCACCATCATCTGAACACTCGAACTGGACTTCCTTTTCTGAATTGACCAGTCAGAGAGAAAGGAAAAGAAGAAAATGTGACTGGTTGGATTTGAAGTATCAATGCATGGAGTACAGTATATTTCTGCTTTGTTTTTGTTTGCTCGTTTGTTTATTTTTTAAGAAAAAGACAGCTTAAGCTGTAGGAAGGGGTGGAAAAATGCTATGGAGTATATAGTATCTCAATAACGGAAATGACAAACCCCGACTTCCCCGGATGTAAATTTACTCCCTTTGCTCCACATGACCATGCAGACAAACAGCAGACACATCAAATGTGCTAAAAACTGAAGTATCAAATCCCAACAAGTGTAATTTAGGCAAAATTTTGGCAACAATTGTTTCCGATATTATAATCAAAATTGAGATATAACAAAAACCATCGTAGACCTGTAGGAGGAATGATATTTAAAAAGGAGAAGCTGGTCAGATAGAGTATGTACAATTTATATATTCCACAATGAAATATGTTAAGGGTTTTCCACAGGAATGATAGAATAGTACTGAACGTGTGCTTCTCCATATAACTAGGCTATCTACCACTTGGCAGTACGAAGCATTGAAATCGTAGCGTACTCACTTCATTTTAAGTCAGTCTCATGATTTTTTTCATAGGAAAAGTGTGCAGATGTGGGAGAACAGGAACAAATATACTATGAATCTGGTATTTAAGTATACAATGTTTTGTTAAAGTAAAAAGTTAAGAATAAATAGAAAACTAAAATTCAGGTCAAAGACACGCTTCTGAGTAAACACACAGAGCACAGAAGAATATCTTTTGAATCATATAATGAAAGCTTGAGGCACTTATTTTAGTCTTCAGGAGTCCTCTGAGAAAAGAAATAAAATATTTTTTCATTGCTGAGTGCTTTTTTTTTTTTCCTGGCTGTTTTTCAAAGTATTTATCCAGAACGTTCATTTGTGAAGCATCTCTCCTCCTGCAGGATCTGGTGACATGAGAATAGGAGCTCTAAATCATATATGAAAGCTGCCAAAATGTTCCCTTCTCAGCAAGGTTTATTAGTCAGGATAAGCTGATTTGTTGAGACAGTAAACCCCGCAAGTTCTGCCAAATCTAGCAAGTACATCTGGCAGAATACACCTCATGTGGAGCCAAGACTACCAGTAAACTTTTAGTCTTTCATGAAATCTAATGAAAAGTAAAGGGTAAACACGGAGGCAATAGAGCTGCAGATAAACACTGATACCTAAAAAGCTAACATGCCCACCACTAAATCATTATTTATAAGCTAATTAATAACATTGAGTCATTAATTACAATCATCCTTCAGTAAAATAGCAAGAAAAGCATTTTCTCCAGTAGTTTTCTATCTTCCACTTATTAAAATGCTTGTTTTTCAATATTTATTTCATTTTTTTTTAAGCTTCGCCTACTAACTTTAATCACTTCAAATACACATTAAGAAGCACTTGTTACCAAATTCTATAAAGGCAAGAAATAACAAGGATCAATTCTAAAAACTGGCAGAAGTTACGGATAGGTGGTGACTAATAAAATATATTTTAAAGCACGTGTTTAACCTACCTTAACTCCATCCGGCTTTTTCAGTAAACTCTTCGCTGCTGTAAAATGAGACAAATAATTTCAGTGTCAGGTGGTTAACACCGAGGTCAACCAGCTGCGCAGCAAACCCCCATTGCTTCCCAGCTGTAGATACATTTTCAGCTTTTATTTCCTCCTTTTGTTGCTCCGAGTACAGGAAAAGAAATATTTAAGCAACTACAACCGCTTAAGAGTATCATTTATCTCTTTTTCCATTTATTAAAGCTGTAGGTTAACTGTACTTATACAAGGAGAGACCTCCTTGGGTGGCATAGAGGAAATGGAAGCAGGGTGAGTGTAGAAGCAGCAGCTTTGGATACGTTCCTTTTTTCAACTGCAGTATGTTTATAATTGTTGATGGGGATAGTTTGATCAGACTATGAAAAAGCACCGTTCTGACGGCGCAGACTTTGATCAGGTGTTCGTAGAGCCCACTGGTACCTTAATGATGATATTAATATGACAGTGACATAAAAGTAACCAATATCAGATCAATAAGGTACCTAGCGAGGTACAATACTACCTATTCCAGCTAATGAAAAGTAAACTGGGTTTTAAAAAAAGGCACCTCTGAGCGATGGTTCTTTGGGGATGTCCCACCGTGACAGCACCAGTCACCTTGCGTGAAAGGTCAGGAAAGTTGTAATTAAGGAAAAACTATCTGCTAGTGAAGCGGTGTTTCGGAGCAGTGCCTCCGATGAGTTAGTAACAACAAACGGCAGGCTTTGCTGCAACTTCTAATGAAGAAAACCTGTTATTTTCTGAATCGCGTTGCACGCTGATCAAATTTCTTCAAAGCAGTGGGGACTGTTGGACGAAACTTTACTTGACGTAACGTTATCCATGTGTTAGGCTTTAAATTCCACCACTTAAAACTGGCACCAAGGACGGGGCTGAATCATTCCAAATTACTGTATTTGGAGGGCTAATATGCAAGCAAGCACACCTGAAAACATTTGCAGCAGAAATACATGCTGGGTGACCCACCAAATTCCAATAAACAATCCATTAAAGCGTAAACGCTTCATGACTCACTGCCAAAGACTTGAAGAATAATAAATTACAATGTAGGCCTGGTAATTTTTTTGGTTTTACTATTGTTTAGGACCCAATCTTCCCATCAGAAAGAGTATCACAGCTTAGGTTGTAAGGAAGTGCTGTTCTATATATGTTGTTTTGCTCAGAAGTAGGAAGCCTTTTTGCAAGGGAAATGCTGCAGGAAAAAATCTGGCATAAGCAAAGGGAGCTAGTGCTGACACGGAGCTCCTATCATTACTACCATAATTCTCTTTAAAAAAAACCTACAGTAACAACAAAAAAACCCAAACCAATTAGACCTAGCAAGCCTAAGGGTGCTCAAACTAGCGGAGGATATTTGAGTTATTGAGTACGTGGTCTGAACTTGAAGTTAATTTCTGAATTTGTGGCTTATTCTCCGGCTACATCTGCATTAAGTGCTCATTTAGCTCTGGGTCAGAGTACAGAAAACGTAAGGTCACCTCGGCAACTGCGCAGAAATAACTAGCATCCGTTATTGTGTTGTTTACATGAAAAAAACTGGAAAGCGAATCCAGGTTAATGTTTATAATTTCATTAATATATCAGCCCTCCAAATGCAGTTTATTAATTATGGACATCAGCCAACATAACCATTAAAACTCTCACAAGGCCCATGATTTACAACTAAAATGCACAAAAAAAAATTGTCTGTATTATGCAACGGGACCATTGCAGAAACACGTAAAGTAATATTGAAAATAAACTGGTTTACATCTATTTTTGAGATAGGACATGCCCTGTTGCAATGTGTTCTTACAGGACCCGATGCAACACGGCTTTAGATTTTACACTACCGCAAATATTGCGGGCGCTCCATTAACTTCAGAAATTCATTCAGGGAAAGCAAAGGGGAGGAGCCATTTCTAAAACCTAAGGCCAAAAACCCCAGGAGTTCATTGCTTTCAAAGCCTGTTTTATACCATTAGCCCTTAGAAAAATAGGGGAAAACACAAATTAACTCTTATAGGCTGCTGTTCATAACAAACTAGGTCCTTTTGCTAAATTTGTGCATAAAACTGCCGAGTTCTTTTAATGCTTAACAGAAATGACATGTTCTATGTAAACAATTAAATGAAAGCCAGTAAAATGAGGCACCAAAAGCGATAACTACGAGTATTGTGTTTTCGGCAGCGCCAGCCTGTCCTTCAGAATGTGCCTAGCACGGATTATTACGCGCTATTTTATGTTATAGGACGTATTCCATACTCAACTGCCTTTGTTGCTTTTGGCTTGGAAGGTGTTTTTAGTAATAATTTGATGCATCTTTCTTTAAGCACAGATACTGCATACAAATCAAATATTTCAAGAATTTGCAATAGCAAAGCAATTAGCATTTTCTATATTAAGCCCACAATGAAAGATTTCTTGCAACTACAAGCAATAGCTATAAATAAAACCTAAGGCAGCGCTAATAGGCCAGAAAGCAGACCGAAAAGAAAAGGTGTTGTGACAACATGTAGAAATTAAAGTGATTTAGAACAACCAGCAGTTTTGATTTAGAAAAGGAAAAAGATGTTCCTTTCACGTGCTGAGGGTCTTACCTCACAAGAAATATACATTCCACATAAAAGGAAGAAAGAAAAAGGAAAATAAAACACTTTTATAACCACATTGTTATGGACAAATGACCTTCAAAAGCATGCTTTGCAATGAAATACAATGAATAAACAACTTGAAAAAAGTAAAATGTCATCAAGGAGAAACACGGGTCATTATGGCGTAAAACAGAGATGATAGGTGAAAAAAAATCTAAAACAAAGCCAAATACCCTGTTCGCTTTTCATTTTAAAATAGTATTTCGGCATTACTTCAGCCTTTTTTGGTTCATTAAAGTTGAACTTGACCCTTACGTATATGGACAGTGACAGTTATGAAACGTGATGAGAAATGATGTGTTTGTTTCATAGTTAATAATAATTCATTTTTACAAGATACGCAGCCTACAGCATTCCCACCTTTAAAACGAATTGGCAGATACTGGCAATTCATTAAGCATTAACTGAATGTAATTTATGTAAATGTAGTCTTCTGTGTTATAGGTGTGTATTAAATACATGAACTTAACTCAGAAAGAAATTGTATTTCAAGTACTATGCAAGTTGTTCTTGCATTCATGATTATGTTATTAATTTTGGATGACTCAGTGCTTATTATGATTCAAAACACGCCCAAAGCACTATCATGTTTTTGTCCATAAATTATGTTACGCTCCAACAGTTACATCGCAGAGTAGGAGGATATGTAAAATTACTGATTTTTAAATTTGGCATACTTTGTCACCATTCACTTGAAATATCAAACGGCAAAAAGAAAAATTCAGCATAGCATCAAAATTTTCACAATACTACTATTGAGGACAATTCTAACTCTACTAACAGCAAATTTACTTTAGCTTTTGCTTTTTAAATTTCTAAAATTCAAATTTTAGATCTTTAAAATTAAAAAGATCTAAAACTCCAGGGATACCGCTACAGAACTATTTCATAAAGAGGAAACATCTCTTAATATATCAAGCTAGGCATTAGAAGAGAAGGAGAAGAGGGACTCCTCTTACTACGTTTCTTACTCCTTAGCAAAGCAATAAGGAATGAACGTGGTTTGGGGGTTTTGTTTGTTTCTTTGTTTTTCATACAGGATGCAACAGAATCCTGGAATGACATTTAATGTATATAAGAATAACTAAGTTTTTAAGTGCTGTTTGGTGATACTTATGCATGTGGAGCTATATGCATAATTTGCAATTTTATTCTACCAAAATAGAAAGGCAAACACTGTCTTTTGACAGATAAACACTAAAAAAGTAAAGAGACAGAACTCACATTCTACTGCAAAATTATACTGTCATCTACAAGAGATTCTATTTGGCCCAGATAGTTTAAATTCTCTTGTCCGCTTCTGCAAGGGAAACAACTTAAGATATATAGTACTTAGCTGCTCCTGAACAACAAAGATCTTTCTGTACTACTGAATCCTCATTAGATCTTAGTCTTCTCAGACATCAAAACACAAAGACCATATTCATCTGGAGCTCAATGAACATACCTGAGAAATTTCTGGTAGCCAGCATAGTTGTCAAAATGGCCCCCTGTGTACACATACATTTTCTCAAATTAGCATCACACTTGTATAAAATTCTGAATGTGAACACGACACAACAAAAAGGAAAACACACACGTAAATTACATCGAGTGCTATATTAACCCTGAAAGAATGGATTGTCTGTGCATTACCTATCATACGTAACGCCATGAGTGCATAAACTGTAATTTAATCTTAATCACACACCTATCGGCAATCCTGATAATCTCAAATATTTACCAATCGTGAGTACGTAATGCACAAACCGCGAGTACTCGCAGGCATGGTAATTATCAGCAAAATACATAGCTGCATATGAAAGAGACTTTACTAATGTGCTTAGATTCTTTTTTAGGTAGGAAGAGGAGTTTACTTGTAATGTGCTAATTAATAAGTTCACATCAGCAAAGTTATCCTGTCTGGTCAGGAGAAAACAAAGGATAATCTAGAAGAATAACCTTAAGGATTTTCCTTCAATGCAGTATTTTTCATGTGTATAAATGAAGATGATTGTTATTATCTTGAATCCAACAAAATTATGCTATGTTCTATTCACTTTCATGGGAAGTTTGAAATCCTCGTGCCAAAAGCCAATCACCTATCAAATAGTTCATTTAAGCACAATATTCAAGAAAAAGTTTGCTTAGGGACCATTTGTTTCACACACGGAACACAAGCCAACATTCTTTCCCAAATCAGCTATTCATCCTTGCAGTTTTGATTCTTACCTTTAGTTTTCTTCTTGCATTGAATTTCTTCAAGCAATCCACAGTCTCTTGCCTGTGCATCATAGAGGCAACAGTAGAACGTTGCTAACAGAAGAGAAGAATCATTTTAATGCACTCAGACAGACATCTAGCATTTTATTTACTCTACAACATACATATTACAACCTACATGGTCCAACACTTAGGCCTTCAATTTCTACCCTGTCTGACTATCTCTTTGCGCAGGTTTCTACACATTTGGGATATTTCCAACTCAATAAAACCAAGGTCTCATTTTACTCGGACTTTTCCACGTGTATAATCCTCTTGAAAGAAACGGGGACTCAGAAAAACACACAATCTTAGAACTTAGGTTATGCAGTATAAACATAATTGAAGTAATAGACTAAATTACGATCTTGGAAAATATATTTTAAAACAAGAAGGAAACTTTTCTTTAGCATTACTGACCTTAGGTGAGGTACAGCAGCAGGAAATATTTCAGAGAAAATTCAGCGATACCTGCATTTTCCCTGTAACTCAACTTTATTTGTACCACAGTTTTAAAGGCAAGATAAACGTGGCCTACTGGAACGAATAAAGAATTGAGAACCAGCTAGATGTCTCTCTGTGACTTTGAAAACATCAGCCCAGACTACCTGCAAAGTCAAAATGTAGAACGTACGGAGAATTGAAAAGCAGTCCCAGATCCAGTAACAGACGGGCAGCCTCTGCTACCCGCAAACTGACTTTTTAAAAGTCCCTTAATTTCCTGCCTTTATACTTCATGCTTATCGTAATGGTTAAAGGGAAATGAAGACGTCAAGCATTATCTAACTCAAAGTTACTTTCTTGTACGTTTTTTTTTCTCTGAGAATTTCAAATACTGCTCTGATTTTGGCAGTGAACTTCTGCACCACCAAGTCAAAGCAAAGGAGTTCATTTCTGCAAAAATCTTACCCCAGGCTGAGACCTCAATATATGACACTATTGACTGTATCTGTATAATTACAATTTTACCCTTCCCTAGTTATATAGCTGCATGAGTAAGGACAAAAATTACCCTCTGAACACCTTCACTACATGCTGAGGGAAACCATAAGCTGATTTGTCCGACAAATTATCCTGTTAAATCGGTGGAAATTACTTACGCAGATCCATGGATGCTTTAGTGCTTCTGACGCTGTGATACGCTTTGCTGGGTTGATGGTAAGCATTTTATTGATAAGGTCTTTTGCTTCAGGAGTCACTGTATCCCATTCTGGTGATGGAAACTTAAGAAAAAAAATACATACGTGTATATCACCTTGTACAAACTTTACACAATTGTACATAAGGATTTTTATTGACACTATTTCTGTAACATTAATTGCTAGCACAAGTAACTAGCTTTAAGGGCAAAAATGCAGTTTTCCACAATTAGAAAAGTTTGAATTAGTCAGTTTTATAAGTAACTTTTTTCTCCTTTAATATTTTGACCTTTTTTTGATTTGGTTCACATTCACAGCATTTCTATATTTACAGTAACATGATGCCAATTGAAATTCTTAGCGCAAAATAACAATGGCAGACAGAAAAACAAATTCCAGTCATCTGAGAGGCATATGGTCTTACAGCACTTCATACAGTCCTAGTTTCTCTTTTAGTAAAGACAAAAATATTAAGCACTACGATTCAAACTCCTCGTTTGCTTGCTTTCAACATAAATCTTAATGCAAACTGTACAGTTATGGTATATAAATCTAACTAGGTATGAGTTTAACACCTCCCTGCTCAGCAAAATATTTATACGTGCACTCAAAGCATCTGCTGAAACGCAAACGGAATGAAAAAACGCCATGTCTTAAACTCTTTTGTTAACAGACCTTAACTTTGAGGGTTTTGTGTTTTCCACTGTTAAAAATACTTATTCTTAGACAATAGGAATCTGGTATTATCTACGCACAGAACATCACAAGTATGTACAATGCAGATGTGCAGTTCAAGCTCTGCACTTCTTCTCATCTTGCCCTCTCGGATGAAATCATAATTCCTCACTGTCACCCTATTTGTTACTGTATGATTACTTGTTCACTAGGAAGAAGACTTGACAGACCAAAAGTTTATTTTCACTGAAGGGCCATAGCATAACAAATCCTTTTTCAGTCATCGCCGTCCAGGACTGGATTCAAGTAAGAGCTTAGAAATTCTAAGGTTCTGTCTTTTCCTCTCCATCATTTAAAAATTACTTAAACCTGAGGGCCAACAGCCTTCTGTCTGTTTAATATAAGATAAATAGACGATGTTGCAAAATTCATAACGTCACCAAATCATCGGTTCTCACTTACCAACAGTTGTAATGCTTTTTGTTGGAATACACATAGTTGATGAAACTATTCCTTTTGAAATGCTGTATAGCTGCTTGTATTTCCAAAAGCGGGCAATACAACAGCATTAAGGCGTATATTTACGAAGCCTAAGAGTTCTTGAGAACAATTTAGAATAACTGATTGGTTGAAGCGATAAACCACAAGGAAAAACACAGGCCCTTGGGAGTTCACAGAGGTCTGAAAAGGCTTGGCAGGGTAACATAAGCTTGCATGATTTATACAAGGAGCAGACAACGAAAGCTTGGAGCCATAGGGAAATTAGATTTAAATTATCACAGGATGTTCCCATCCCAATAAGGTTCATGTTACTAAAGTAACATTTACTGCACTGAGTGGCTCTTAACCAATTAAAAAAAATAAAAATTCTAATTTCACTTTTTACTCCAGAACGCTCCTATTTAGAGGTACAATTATAAATATTTGAATAGACAGAGTATGGTACGTACATCATAAGCACCAGCCTTGATCTGCTGGTAAAGCCTGTGCTGGTCTTCATCCCAGAAAGGAGGATATCCCACCAGGAGGATATACAGAATGACACCTGCAGAAAATTCACAGTAGTATTAAGTGATTTCAAGAAACAAACCCCATAAATTCATTTTGCATCTGACAACCAGGTAAAACAAATCGCTTAATAGTATTATCCCGGCTACTGAAAAATACTGTCTATTCATACTGGAGAAAATAGTAAATGTAGGGTTCGCAAGATAACCTTCTATGCAGAGCGTGGGCAATAATGAGTATCTGACACAACATCAGATCAGGAACACTGAAAACATCTAGCTAGCTGGAGAAACAATTTTCAGCAATCAGGGATGTTCTCAGAAAATGCATTTTTTTACCTCTGGTTTTATCACAGCTTGTACTGGTGCCCATAAAATTGTGTTTTAACTAACCACATGCAAATAAAATTTGGGCAACTTGATTTATCTGTATAAATATATGGTCAAGAGGAAAATAAAAAGTCCATCTGCTAGTCTTACAGAGATGATTCACTATGACTAAAGAAAAGCACTTCCATAAATGCAGCTAAATAAACGTGGGCAGAAGTAAAATAAGGAAACCATCAATTGTTCTCAGCTAGGTAGCTGCCTCTTGCCAGCACCTGAAACTACACTGTTTCAAGAACTAGATGACAAAATAATGAAGTAATTACCCTGTACTCCGGTTCACAAAACACTTCAGTTTCAGAGTTTAAAACTGCAGTTCCAGTGTATTGGTCAGATCAGATTTCAGGCTGCTTGTGAACCAAAACTAAGGCCCAGCTCACAGTATGAATGGTTTTCTAACCAGTCAGGCATCACGTGCCTGCAGCTATTTTTTTTAATACTTTGTGAAAGTGCGTTGTGTAGACATGGCCAAGAATGCCATGATATCACAAATGATTTTAAAAAAAATAATAAAATGAATCCGGTAGAATAAAAAAAAATATCTGATGACCTCTTCTAAAAATTAATATTGAATTTTACTAAATACATATTATCCGATGCAGAATATCGTGTATTCAGGACATCATCTCTCTCCCTGAAAATACCTTACAGTGGACTGAACATCGTCTTTCAGAATAATTTCTTACCACAGGCCCACATATCCACAGGTTTTCCATAAGGATCTTTTCGTAACACCTCTGGAGAAAGGTATCCTGGAGTACCAGCAAAGCCTGTCAAAAGCAAGACAACCATTCTCAAAAGCTGTACGTGCTACGCAAAAATCCAGTGATTCTCATCACAGTCCACGAGACACAGGACATTATTTCCCAAGCCATCGACCACCAACAGCTTCACCTTGAACTTTCCTTCTGAAGACAACTCAACCTAGAAGCAACAATAACGGGGACGCTTACGCAGGCTTGGCACATCCTTTTCTGCCACCGCGTCTGGTAGAGGCGAGGGGACGGCAATAAGCCAGCCGGTTACCCAACTACACTAGCGCTCCAGATGCGGGAGCGGTGGCGGGAATCTGGTGGCGGTGCAACAGGGGAAGGTGTCCAAAAAGATTACGAGACAGCTGACAAAGTTTCTTTCATGACTGCTGCGCTACGGGGAGCTGTAGCGAGATATCCAGTAGTGAGGTGCAAACACATTTGGCTCGGGGTCAAGGTCAAAATGTTAGCAGAGATGGGGGAGTGCGGGGAATGTTATCTGAGTGATTCCCTTGGAGATATTAATTGAAAGACAGAAAATGCACGCCATGCAAGCCAAAGACTGTTATTGTTTGGGTTTTTTTAATCATTAGCCTAACTTAGGCTATTTTAAAATAGCCCCAAACTATGAAAATTAAGACCGTAAACATGACTTGCATGGGATTTCTAGGAGTCTGTCAGCTGTGAAGAGTGTCACCACAGAGCAATTCTGCTGACATTTATGGGGAACTAATTAACAAAACAGAGGGACAGCTCAGCTACAGTATCGTAACTATAAGGAGCATTTTAAAAGCCCTATTCCATCTTATGGGAGGACAGATTTCTGAGTAAACAACATCTAGTAGGGCTAGATTTAAAAAAAACAAAACAAAAAACCAAAAAAACTTACATATAGAGAGATCTCTCATTTAGAAGAAAAAAGAAAGTAAAAACTCTGTTCCATTTTCTTCACACAGAAGTGGAATCTCAATTCAGCCAATGCCAGATGGTGGTAAAGTAAATTCTCAGAGATGTTCAGGATTAGCTTTCACAAGAGCACAGCTGCCTTTCACTTAGCATGAAGACCACCAACCCAGGGCTCAGCCTTCTTCCAGCCTTCGCTGTTTGTATCTAGCACAGCCCCTTCTAACACCCTCTTTCCACTGCAAAACTGATTTCCGTGAAGTCATTTGACTTCTGGAAACCTCCTTACAAAAGTTTACAAGAAGCATCTCTGAAATAATCTAGTCTTTAAAATTTACATGTTCTTCATTCTTTATTCATTACCAGCAGCGCTGCTTTCTCTTAAGAGAAATGAAAAACATAGGTATAAATGTAGACTTTTCTTAGGATGCTGTAAATGATAAAAATTTAATGACCAACAACATTCTGTACCATTTCAGTTAGTATGTCTGTTCTTTCAAGCATCTCTGCCTAAAATAAATGCTTGGGAATTCTTAAAAGGCGACAATTTGGTGGCTTTCATGAAGGACCGCATGTCATTTCTGACACACCACACCGGATCCCACCAAACTTATGAGAGACGGTGATAACGTATGAAGGGTACAGCTGCAGAAAAAGGAAGCCTTCGCCCCGCGGCTGACAATCATTTTAGGATGGAGGAGGAAATGAAGGAACACATTCTGTATGTTCTACTGAGAACATAGCTAGAATATTTTCATTAAAAATAAGCTTGGTTTTTACGGTCTCATGATATGAGATCTATGAATTGTTAGAGTACTATCATACGGGAAACACATCTTAAACTCCTCTGAGAAACTGAGAAATATACATTCCAAGTAGCTTTAAATAGAGTGACATTTTGTATCTCTTCTTGGCTGTAATGCTCTACTTGAATATTTTTGTTCATTTTTAAGGGGAAGTAAAGTTGTCTCGACTTTCAAACTTACTATAGCTCCATAAACATTACTACACATCACTTGAAAATAAACTTTCAAGCAAAAATAAATATAGTACTTAGCTAACTATCTCTTGATGAAGATACAGAATGGATCTGAACAGAAATAACTGGTATGGTTTTAGTACATATTCTGAAGTTGTTTAAAGCAGCAAACACAGAAGAGTACACAGTCACGATTTCAGTGAAAAAGAAAAAACATACTGAGACTGTTAACTGTTATTTATCAGGTAATTCTGTAACTGGTCAAAGGGATCCCCATACAAGGGTGTACTTCTCGGGAAACTATTGCTAACAGTAGTATTTACTTGAGATAAAACAACTCGCAAAGCTAGGAACTGTTTGTGACTGTGCAGTGTCTAGAAAAGACTGCATCACCTTGTGCTCCTATCATATGATTTAAATAAGCATCCACAGGCCCAAGACAAATGCCACGCTTTGAGTTCAGTGGAGCATGGGTACATGAGATGGCATGTTACTCAGCCTAAAGAGCTTACAGTCTCAAAACCCTCTTATGCAAAAATTACACATATACTTAACTTCGTAAATGGTGAGCACGTCTCTGGATTGAAGGTTAACTATAATCCCATAATATAAACTTAAATTTAACACAGAGAGATGCATCTTAAACGCACAGCAGAAGAGATTACTGCTCTACTATCTGCCCTGTGCACTCATCGACCCTCTGCTAGACTTACAGCCTTCTCGTGCAAGGATTCCAAAGTAAATGGCACAGTAAACCACGTTAATTTTAAACAGTGCAAGTTGTACATCTCTGCCAACACACCTCCCTTTGACTCAAGAATAAAAATTCATGAGCCGTCCGGTGAGAAGATACAGAGAAGGTGGCAGCAAGGGGCAAGAGAGTAAGCGTAGCGCAGTAGCCTTCTCTTCCTGCCCAGCTGGATCCAAAAGACTAACTGCATACAACCTAAATTTAATGCAACTAGCAAACTGATTCAGTGAACCTACTCAAATGACTGAAGCGGTGCGTATTTTAGTCCTAGTTGCAGGGCTGGCCTTAAATTTAAGATGAGCTGCAGCCAGGACTAAATCTAGCGAGCAGCAAGTTAACTGCAGGACTTCCACCGACTCGGGCAACGAGCCACCTCCTGGGTGAGTCAGCGGAGCCCGACACTTTCCCAGTACATTAAACACCTGCTAGCAGGGTGGGGTGTTTCAACTAAACCCTGTAACACCTTCTACAAACAGCCAAGGAACAGGTTCGTTTTACAAACATCCAAGCCAGGGAAGTATTCCGTCGTATCCAAACCCACAGAGCTCCGGCCAGTTTCCCGCTGAGGCATAGCCACGGTTTAAGCAGAAAAGTGACCATTGCACCAGAGGACTACACCCGAAAAAAAGAAATAGGAAAAAAAAAAAAAGAAAGAAAAGAAAAGAAAAACATGCTCATGCAGAGCTATAATTAGAATCAGAGCACTCCATGAGTCACTAAGTGCTGCAGAATCCAGTGGAAAGCAGAAAAATCTTCTGGAAGGAAGCAAGAACGAGTTCAAAATGTCGAGCATTTTGGAGTTCCTGTTTTGCCTTGTTAAAGCAGTCATAAAGATGAAGGAAGGCACTCAGACCATTACAAAAAGGTTTTGCAGAGCAAGTTCCAGAAAAGGTACGCAACCCGCTCGTCTTAGCAAATACCACAAATTTAAAAAAAGAGCCACATTAGACTACTTTCTATCACCTCGCTGCCAGCTTACTTCTTCCTTACATACATATTTTGAAGACATTCTGTTCAATATCCTTTCTACCAAGTTCAGCATGGCAGCCCTCATGATGCTACAAGTCTAAACCAAGCACTTCAAGAACCAAATGACAAAAAGATCAAGTGCAAGATTTTACAGGGAATTGCAACCTCCTGTGCATCATCTGCAACCATACAGATGTATCGCCTATCGATAATATTCCTGAAGTCAAGCTCATTCTGCTGATTTTTTCGTGAGAATTTTTTTTTTCTTGTTTCCTGTTTACCTGGTGTTTTTGTCATGATAACAAATCACTTGTGTTTTGTCTTATTTCTGTTCCACTTCTTCTGTACTGATCTATTTGTTAATTTGCAAGAGCAATCTCCTCTGTCTTTTGCGGATTACTGAAATCCATTTATATAAAAGCTGGGATTTAAAACAACAGGCTAGCTTATAAAGCTACCAACATATGTCCAACGGTACTGCCTGTGCATCCACATGTAGTTATATCCCAGATTTCAAACACACAATCTCCGAGCCCACTGCCTGCACAAAATCCTTTGTGCTTCTATTCTAAGCTTTGACAGCAAGCTCGCAGTCATTCTGTTCAATTCTAAACTGCGCTTTCTAGCTGCTGTGAGAATAGGTAGCTGCTGTAAGTATTTTACTCCATATTTTTACCTCCTGGGATTTACAATAAATTTTGTCCTGTGCTTCACATCTGTTCAAAAAGGGTGGTGTGCAAGGTAGGCGTATTATGTTTGTACATGTCCTATTATTTAAAATGACCAGTATTAAATCTTTCACACCATTTTCCTTCGGGCATCTATTAACTGTAACAAACAACCTTCAATTAGCGATTTTTTTCTAAATTAATAACAACAGCAACAACAAAAGGAATATTCTAGTGGAACTGGAGAGAAGTGTATAATATTTAACTCACTGCCCCCTACCCTCTTCTCATAACCTGAAGCGGAGCACTGTACAGGGCACGTAAGATATATTCCAGGTATCGATTCGGGAGACCCGGTTTACCCTTCAGCTGCCACCTTCAGGAGGGCAGACACCCCCCCTTCCAACATTTCAAGAGCAGGCCTGAGGCACAGAATGTGCTCTCTTCTGGCACATTCGGTCACACGCACACACGGACTTGGCTTCTACATTCCCATACATCTTTTATCACCTTCACCATCAAGCAAGCATACTCTTGAGCCCTTCCAGACGAAGATAATGTTTTCAAAATCACTGAAGTGGCTGAGAAACTCCAGTTCCAACTTCAGGAGATGTTTGTAAGCTGTGGATAGACAACTCTTTCCAGAGTACTGTGCAAGGTTCCAGGTACTTTTAACCACCCTTTACCTTCCTGGGTTTATGCTCTCCGTGATCTACTATGTGAGTTGCTTATATATTAACGCTTGTACATTTTTAATAAGCCAGCTTGTTTTGACCTCAGTGGATCAAAGAACAGTTTTATGAACAGTTTTACTTGCAGATGTGAGGGGGCAGTCACCTCTAGGACTGCAACATAAACAGCTGGGACAGGTAACTTGTACCGTCACAGGAACAGCTATATGTGGATGGCTGTCTACAGTCTCAGGTACTCAATCCCCCTTTTCTTTTTTTGTTCAAGTCACATTCTAAAGCGCTTCAGAATAAAATTTGCTGGTATTTCCAGTTGACAAACAACTCTTTAGTCAAAATGTTTCGATGACTGGGCAGGTACACTCAGCAGCATCAACCTACAGTTTTAGTCTTCAGTCACCCGAGCATCTGACCAGAAACCACTCATCTCCCTCCCAGGCTCTACACCCATATTTCCCTCCTGTAGATACACAAGGGAAAGCAGGGCAGAAGGGGCCTGTGTGCACCTACCTCTCGGCCAAACTTGCAGGCTGACAAAAGCTAGAACAAGCCAGGAATCAGGAAACCTAAGTTTCAGGGTCAAGAAAGTCAATGGCACTTAGACTACATGCAAAAAGGACTTATTTTATGTCGTTTGGTAAGGTGATTTCCCTTTGCTAGTGAAGAGGAAGCTATGGGACAGAGCCACTTCTTGTCTAAGCAAGCTCTGAGGTTTGGAAATATAGCCACAGGTCTTTTTTGAAGTGTTGAGGGATTTTTGTTTGGGGTTTTTTTTTTTTCCTTGTTTTTTTTTCTTTTCTAAACAAATAAGGTCTGCTGCCAAACTCTGTTTAATTCGGTGAGACATATAGGTAACATTCTTCCTGGAGAAAAAGGTCTAGAGTGTAGTCAGATATAGCAACTGAACGATGAACAAAATACCCCTTAAAGCTACGTATCAAGTAGTCAGAGAGCTGCATGTTTTACACTAGGTTAAGAGCTGGGCGGTTTGGGAGGCTTAATGGCTACGCTGAATAACTGGTGAGAAGAAGAAAAAAAAAATTACTTACCAAACCAAGCCTGTTGTTCTCCTTGGACTTCTATAGCCAATCCAAAGTCTGCCAGTTTTACTGCTGCTCCCTTGGATTTGCTAGCTAAAAGTAAGTTCTCAGGCTTTATTCAGAGAGAGAAAAAAAATTGAGATGAAAAGATAAGTAAATATATTTTAGACAGGTTTTCACATCTTTTTTTTAGTTATGGTAGTCTGGAAAAGAACAAATACTTAGAGGAGGGAAAAAGAGAAAAAACCCGTGCATTTTCTCCGTGACAATGCAAAAATTGCACTTTCCATTCCTACTTGGAAAGAACCACCAGGCCTGTAAACAGCCTTCATGATCCCGTGACAGCAAGACTATGGAAAGGACAGCGTGCAGATCTACCAGACGAGGAGGTCGGCCGGAACGGTCAGATGGAACTGCGACACCTTTTTGCGTAATAGGACAATGCAGAGGCTCCCAAGAGCTCACTACTGGAAAAATGCTGCAGAAAACCCCCAAAAGACACGTATTCTTTGGTAACTAGCCTAACCTAGGTAGTTTGCAGGATTAGGCACCCGTAACTGTCAAACATCAATGTTTTGCATGACAGCTTAACAATAACAGACATACTATTATATTTGTATTTAGAGGGCAGGTGTATTTACATTGCAAATGTTTCGGAAAAACCAGCATGCCCACGTTTGTGCTTGCAGATAACCTATTACAAATAACAATGTAAGTCTGCAAAAGTTCCCACTTTGCTTTGTTTTTTTTTAAGGTACATTGGTCACATCTGAAATCAAATGCTACAGTACGCTTACACAATTAAAAGTAAAGGATTTGAACCTAACAATG